>LJIJ01000026.1:0-467413 GCA_001718145.1 Orchesella cincta | reverse complement strand
AAAAGGAGAGGAAGGAATGAAGCCAATAGTAGCATCTGAAGAAAGAGGCCGTTCGACGCAACAAAACTAAAAAGGGATAATATGATGTTCATTATCTTGCCCTCTTGTGCACCGTTACTGATTCAACTTCAAAGTTTTCGGTCGAGGAAACTTTAGCTGGCGGAAGAGAGTAACGGGAAAGAAAAGAGTTGGATTACAAGTAGTCTCCAATAAAAAGTACATAGGAACGGCATCAACAACAACAACAACAGTTGTGGAAGCACACAAGAGTGTTATCACTACCACTTACTTAATGCTACAGAGTTGCTAAAATAGATGACATGAAAATGTTTGTGTAGCTAAAGAGAGAGTGAGAGAGAGGAAACAAAAAATGAAAATACTTTCTCTGTCCTCCTGACTGTCCTCCTCTTTTTCGAATATAATCTTCCAAAGAGGCTACTTTTGGATTCCCCTTTGTGTTGGCCACAGGGATCTTATTATATCCGCGAGATACAATCTGACAGGAGAGTCGAGCACAAAGCCCCTGCTACTTGCACTGTTCAGACGTTTCCCCGATAAATTTACTGTCAATATATTTTGTAGCACTTTTTTACGGAAAAAACTGTATGTGTGTGTCTGATGTTGTGCCAACAAACACAAAGACAGTTTCAGACGCCTCAAACTCCAACAGCAGCACTCAGCTCAGCTCTGTCTTAGGTGAAACCTTGAAAACCTTGTGTTGCCTCAAACATGTACAAAGTGAAACATGTCAGTACTAATAAAAAACTGGTGGCGTTGAAATATTTACGGGAACGTGGTTCCTTGTTGTGCATTTGTTAACTTGGAGCAGCGTGTTCACGCTTGTGTTTGTAAACTGTTCCCTGAAATTCCACAGAATTCAAAACGAGCACAAGAGATCAAACTTAATTACACTTGAAATGGAAATGTTCATTTCGTTGGTATACCGTCTTTCCCTAGCCACATGGGGCTAGATGAATTCGGCACTAAAAATTATGTTGTGGCTCTGCATCTGCTCTCTCACTTGGTCTGGTTCGGATGTCAAAGATGAACATTGTTTGTAAACACAAATAGAACGTTTCTAACGGTAACCAAACAACAATTGGTGGTCTCATAATCAAACAACACCTAACTTATAACTAAATTATAGACCACAGGTGCGTAGGTTTCTTGTTATGATTGGGTAGCTATGTGTTTGTGCAACAAAGAGAGCAAAAGTGGAGATAGCGAGAACCCACTCTCGTGTATCATGAGAATCAAGGTTTAGGCTTGGAGTTGTGAGCCACACTAGCGAGAGAGACAACGGTTGTTCTGTTTTGGAGCAAAGTTATCAAGGGAGTAATAGGAATAGATCGAATAGTTCAGGTTGATGTACCGGAGTAATCTGTGATTCGACCCGTTCTCTCAGATTAGAGCGAGTGGAAAAGAGGTAACCCAGTGAAATTGCAACGTCTTTCTTGATGCTTCCAAAAGAACTCTCTTGCTTCTTGGTGTAAGCACTGAATGCTTTGTGTGTGAAGAGCACATGGTTCTCCTACAGGCGCCTGCGACTGACTATGCATCCAATGCTCCTCTTTCCATACAACATCATTAGCATCAGAAGCAGCGGAGAGGAGTCCCATCATTTCCAACCGAGCCTATGCGGTCCCATCCGAGAGCATTCTGTTGGATAGCTTTCTCCTTCCCGTCTTCTTTGCTTCGTTCTTTTCTTTCTATTCTTCTATTCCCTTCTCTCTCTCGCTCTGACTTGCTTCTTTCTGTTTTTCACTCTCCTCCACGATGCTTCTTCTTCATCTGCTATTTCTTGCTTACAAAAAAGGGCTCTCTTCAACTATCTTAAAGGAACAATAAGGGCATACAAAAAGTTTGGAGTCTATGCCTTTACATCTTCTGTGGCTCTCTGTAGTAGATCTAACTAAGGCACTAGATATCATAGCAGACACAGGCGCAGCTCAACAGTTTATTTCGGCCGACACAATGGTAAATTCCTTTTTCTTATTTCTTTTCCACGAGAACATTTGTGTTGGTTGGTGAGCTCTGCTCACTAACATTCTTGTCTTCTTACTCATACGTTTCGTGAATATAACTTGCTGCTCCAGCTCACTGATTCTTTCCTCCGTTTGCATAAACCAGTACGAACAGAAGGAAAAAGTTTCACAAGAGGATATGCTCAAGAATAAAAAATCGACATTATACTAAAGATGGAAGAGAAAGTGAAAGTAAAGTTGTAAAAGGAGTCTCCTTACCTAAAGTGGTATGAAGAATTGTTGGGAGCAGTGTGTGCTACTTTCTCAACGGATACTCCATTCCAGGAGCAGTATCCAACATTACTTTGAAAGAATAAAAGAGTAAGTGAAAGTTGAAAAACTATGAGAAGCTCCTGAATACGAAGAATTCAGTCGCGTTCAGATGCACTCTTAAATGAACTCTAATTTTTGCGTTGTGGCTGACGTTAAGTCGGAGGCATCACGATATTTTATAAATTATATGAATTGAGCGAAAAACAAAAGATTTGTACAACGGCTCCTTCTCTTTCTTTATACATATTAATACATGGTTTTTCATAAATGGGACTCTCCAAAATTTATATGAATTTGCCATAGCCTGGCTAACTACTCCTTCCGGCCACATATTGACTTACGCCATTGTATAGCACCAGCACATGATATTTCTATTTATTCAACTTGCTAATCTTTCTTCCCATTTTCTTTGCATTTATCAGCAAATTTATCCAACCTCCGTGTTAAAAGTACAGCCAGCCTAGAATAACCATAGTCTCGTTTCACTCAACTTACTTTAGCTCACAGCTCACTCACGTCGTCTCGTCCCGTTGCTTCACAGGCAAAATTGATGTCACGCATTGTGCATCCCATATTGTGTATTAAACAGCTATTAATTATTATTAAATGACAAGATCGATAAAAAAAGGCTGTCTCTGCTGCAGAAAACCAGTTGGCAATCATATGCATCTTGATGTTAACCTCACCCAGTCTGGGCAAATATAAATTAACCACCTGGAAAGGTCCAAAGTCATGACAGTAGCGAGCTACCCCGAAATGAAGGTGAACAAAGAAAGATCGAGCTGTTGATAGCCACCTGGGGCGCATTGAACATCAGGATTGATAGAGAAAGTCTATCAGCTCTTCTTCTATGCTCTTTTCCTAAAGACAACTCATAAAATGCATTCTCCTGCAGAGCAATCTCTTTCATTATGGTCGACATTGGAGTCAATAAAACAGTTTGTTACAACGCACCTCCTGCACCTCTATAAATAAAGGATTGGATTCATACTTTTGAAATTATTATGGCTCTCTAAATTCATATTTCCTTTGGTTATTATTGTTTGGAGGTCGTGCCACTCCACAACACAAAATTCACTTGTTATTATTACCAACATAAATGGCGGCAAGGCAATAAAGCAATAATAATAGGAAACGGCCTGCTCCAAACCACGGTTGGGATTGGAATACTACTGTTAGTGACCCTAACAGCATTGCGGATCATTCTTGTTTAGTTGCGGTGAGGGTTTGCGTTTTCCTCTTACGTTGCCCACATGGGAAAGAGAGGTTGAACGGGACCTTTCATTCGTCCATCCATCATTCCAAGAAAACGACTTTTTTCATAGAGCTGGCTCCAACTTCCCATTCACTCTATTATCATAGAAGTGGTGGTAACATCATGACTGCTAGATTTTGACATGAATTTGTCTCAGCTCACGTAGCAGGCTTCACGCATTGGAACTGACATTACTTGACATCTTGAAAATTGAAAGTGTCACTGGAATATCACACCTTTGAATCCACTTCTGCGTGCTTGCATGTTATCAACCAACTGGGTATGTCCATACACCATGTCTATGCAAAAGGTAATGGTTTCCATTTGGTATAGTTATACAGCTTCCATCTATCTTGCTATATGGAAACACTGACTAAAGGGCTAACCCATAGCTTGATGACTCTCATATTTTCTGGCATGTTGGAAATGGGAGAGCAAACAAAAGGCTTGGGAGTCCAAGGGAAAAGGCACCCATGTGGAAAAGGGATTGATGAGTTGAAGACCCGCATGACATGATTGTTGCCTTTTAAAATTCACCCTATGATAAATTCCATTACGAGTTGAATAATGCGAAATCACTGCCGCCAGTGACAATTGGCAGGAAATACTTTCGTCCTCCCAAATGTACAACATGTACGGGCTACAGCGGAGTAATGAGAAGTTTCCGTTTTCAGATAAATCTCTATATATGGGGAATCCAGTCTGAAAAAACATTTGGATTGCCGATAGCAGCACGTCTTTCATATGTCTTCATTTAATGCTGCCACTGGTACTACCATCAGCTCATATAGCCATTGTAGTCTACATACGGTTTCGTTCTTTTTCCAGATATTTACATAGATAGCAGAAACCCTTTGGAAGGTTGGAACACATGCTCTAATTACACGTATAATGTGAAATGAAGGGAGCGTTTGGTCCCTAACTTGCTTCCCCACTCTTTTCCCATGGAGAGCAAGAAGGATATTAGTCTTGAGTCACCAACTCATCCTACTACTTACAACAATAAATGGTTAGGTGAGGCTATGTTGGGTTCGAAGTAATTTGAAATTACTATAGCACGATAGTAATTTGACCTTGAGGCATTGAGAAACGAAGGTTTAAAGACTTGCCTAATCTACTTTGTTGAAAGTTTAGTTGTCCGAATGAAAAAGAAAGGAGATTAGTTACTAATCAAGAAATAGTGTAGTGAAGTGTCTCACAGGATGATAGTGTGCCGTTCTCCACACGTTTGGTTATACACAGCCAAAAGTATGGATGGCAAGAAGTCGAACTATCGTTTAACTTTTTTTTTCACAAGCAAGCTGCATGCATAAAACGTGGGAATGGCAACGCTTCTTTTTTGTCTAAATGTGGGGAAATGGAGCTGGTCTGCGACAAAATATACTGATTGATGTGATTCCTCTGCTCCTCCTGTTATCTTGCAAGAAGGCATATCGGATTATAAGTTTTTGGTGGAGGCATATTTGCCAGAAAAAAGATGGTAGATTACGTTTATTTAATGAGCAAACAGACATGGTCCAGAGAACTTGTTTTTTGGATGCTCGTCCACTCGCAAATCTTAATTGCTTTTACTATCAGCGGAGCGGCCCAACAAATTATTTATAAATGAATCCCTGCAAGAACATGATGACCTAGAAAGACACCATTTAACTACATGCATGACATCCCAATAACCCACCAAAAAAATTTTCACCAGCTCCTCTGCAAAATCAACATAACTAGAGCGTGTTTGAGGTACATACACACACGAGTTTTACCTTCACCTTCGATGTTTAAATGCGCGAGGCTAATTGCCATGCACGAAAATTGGTCTAAACTCCAGGTTGCCTATTGAACTATGTCCCCTCCCGGTCCCTGAGCTGACCAGGTGAAATTTATGTTGTTGATTATAAATAAATTACCCATAGGAAAGTTCAGTTGTACTATTAGAATAAATTCATGTCTACATCTAAATTAATTCCGCTGGGATATTACGAGACTTGATAAAAACAGAATGTGTAGCTGGTTGGCCACTTGTTATGAATGTGTACTTACTACAGTTTCCGTGTAGGCACATTTGTATCCACTAACTAATGGGGAATGTGCATGACTATGACACAAGCTTCAATTAATTCGTTGACTTTGTATTGATTTTATGACCCCAAGAGATCCTGTCGGACTTGCTGTTTGCTTGATAGGCCCACAGATTGTCATTAGCCTTTATAAATGCCGTTAATTATCAATGATGGAGTGATCTTTTGTAATGTGACCGATGCCAACTGTTCTCAACAATCATTGGTCGTTTGCTTGCGCTCTCTGAGCACTCTTTTTTGCTCGACATTGTTAGTCTCAGGTTACCCTCTTAGAATATACATGAGTAAGCTACCACGGTGAAAGAAAGTGGACACAAGGCAAGAGCGATGCTCCCCGATTCCTAAATGGATACGTAAATTCACTTACATATTTAAATAAAAATGAAAGGTTTCAGCTTCCCAGATATGGTGTAATAAATAAGGCGGAGAAAATTACTGGTTGTATGCAAGCAAATACGTTTGACGGGGTTACTATTTCCACTGAAATTAGTAATACTTCTAATTTATTTTGCATTATTTGAATTGAAATTACGTAGTATGACAATTCTAAACCGCTTTAATCACATATATGTACCTAAGTGCTACGTATAGATATATTTAAAAAATATGATGCTAACAGCAATAAAGCAAGTGTGGTCGAAAAGGGATTTATTATAGACTCAAGTCTGGTTTAGATAAAACTGATACAAATTTTCTTCGATGATACAGATTCAAATACAAGTCATGCATTGTTAAAACGCATAATTTAAATTGAGATTATTGGCAACCGAGTAATCTTTAAGTTAAAACACCTAGCCTTCATTTTGTACTTGCCTAGAATTTTTGGTATCTTATTGTACGACAGGAGGAGTAGGTGCAGTGCCAATTCTTTGGTCTCGAATTATTTCCAAATCCTTCCAGAACATTAGACCTCCACGAGAAATCGACAGTTCTCCTTTGTAGACACCCCAGAGCCTAATGAAATGTTTATGAACATTTACCACATGATACACAGTTTGAATTGTAAAACAACATATAGCAACGTTAACGTACCGACAGGATGTGATGAAGGTGGAAAATTGTGCGGCTGCCATCTTGGTTTTAAAACCATCCTGGTTTCGAATTCGGAAGAAAGATTCAAAATCTTCGTTAAGCTGCAATTAATTATGAACAAACAAATTTAATACAAACAATTGATGGGAATGTATGCTCTGAGTTCAATAATGAATTATTCTTTGCTTCCTTACAGATTGCTCAGCAAACGTTGGATGAGTTATCAAGGAAAGACTTCGTACAATGCTCAAATAAGCCTGCAACTGAGGACCCCATTCAGACATTAGTTGTTCAATTCGACTGTGTCGCTCTTCCATGGTTAGCTTGGTGTCAGGTTTTACAGGAATTTTCATATCAGCCTAAAATGTCAATAAAATTGTTATTATTGATTGAGCATAAATGGTATCACTTAACCGGTTAAAAAATTTGCTAACCTGAAGAACAGAAGATGTATCAGATAAGATGATCACAGGGGAGTCGACGGCAATTGATGGAAACTGATATGTATAGTCATACTTTACATGTTGATTGAGAATCAACTCTTTCAATACTCCAATATTGTGACGACCTAACAATTCAATAATATTTGACAACTGCTCATGTTTCGTTTTAGCATTCAAATATTATAAATAAATAAAGTGTACAAACCATTATCATCAAACTGTCCAACTGTCAATCGTGTCTCATTTATTAAGATGTGTGTTCCGGCAGCCATTTGAAACATGCCTGATTCCAACTGATTAGTATGGGCGTTTTTCCTATTCGAACAAACAATAAATTTAAGTTGTGCTCTTTACATATTTCTCACGAATTGCAATGTAAGCCTTATTTGCTTCTTATTACCTTGGAGTTAGTTTCCAAGACTGGGCATCCTGGATTGTGAAGTTCAACAACAACACACGAGGAATGAGACGTTTAATAACGCGCTGAAAGGTTTCAGGGATGTCGGAAGACTCGGGAATACCACTTAAATTCAGAACATACTTTCCAAGCGGGCCAAATCCGGAATCTTCTCGGTGGATTCTAAATCGAAATAAACGTAAACTATCAATATCAATCTACTGGACTTGAGAGCCATTAAAACTTTACCAAAACTTACATTCGAGCAGCCAATGCAACCATTGCATAAACTGCAGCCGACCTATCTCCACCCAATGCTAAAGCCAGAATATCGCGCAGGATTTGGGCACAGTCAGACAGATTAATATTGGAAAGTGGAAACACGGGAAATAATTTTTCCTCCATCATTAGAATCTGAGGATTCCCATCCGCTAGCTTCAAGCACGAGAAGACAAAGAGCTTTGGAAGTTTCCAGAACTTTGGATAATCATCCTGCAACTACGATAAACAAACGAATAATATGTTATTGTGTATAACCATTCTTTACTCAATAAATGTTAATTGTAAGCATTTTTAGGTTACCTCGTCTGGCATTTCTCGATCTGAATCATTTGGACTCCGTGGGTCCTCAAGCTCAATGATAGCAGCAACCTCAACTAAATCATTTGGCTTCAGAGTAGAATCATACACCTTGAAAGTCCATACGAATTGCATATTAATACTCATGCGAAGTAAACTTCAAAACTATTATGTCTAATGTATATTCTACCTTGAGAAGACAAGCAATTGGCTTTGCTTCTCCAATGTTCTTAAAAAGCTCAGGAAACAACTCTGAGTAGTCTGGAAGAGGAATGAGTTTCAAATCTCCGTCAACATTATCCGTGTCCATTTTCATCCGTTTTTCCTCAGCACCGAAACCTTTGGCCTAATTATTATGTAAAAAACGTTCAGACATATTCCAAACGTGACTAAAAAGCTGAAATTTTATGAAAATTATGTACCTCAACTTTGGATTCGGAAACCCAATAGTTCTCTCCTGGAGGCGTTATAGCAATATAAAGCTCCCTCTCCGAAGCATTGTCCTTCCGTACGATGGTTTTGCACGTTTCAAGTTCCTGTAAGCGAATTTAAAAAGTGATTAGTCATTATACAGTCAGGAAATCATAGTCATCTAAAAGAATAGAGAAATAGTTTTTACATTTGCCGTAATGTCCCGCAGCAAAGTTGATGTGCTGACAGTTTCCCCGTTAATAACATTCTCGGTTGACAGTTCTGAGGGGCAAACTTCTTGATCCAGACAATCTTGAATGATACACCGGAAAGTAACAACCTGACCATTAATGATCTTATCCGTCTTCGGATCATTCAACGATGGAATCTAAAAGAGATCCACAAAGTACTTTATAAACTACACATGTTTTTTAAATGTAACGATAAGGTTAACGTTTGAATCACATACATTCACCGTGGGTTGCAATTGAACCCTTCGCTCAACATGTTTGAGATGTAATGCTTGTAAAATACGAGCCTCCCACACGTTCGTAAGGACAGGTGGAAACATTGACGCTTTGTCATCTGTAAATAAAATCAGAATAGGTTGTATTGTTCAGTTACAAGTTAAATTGTAATAATGATGATTTTGATGTGCTAATCATATGGTTCCCAAAGTATATATAGAAAATTTTGAATATTTACCAAACAACTCCTGGATGTACGTCCGGGGATTTTCGAGGAACTTGTCATAATCTATATGGTTCCAAATCGCCTTCACCGAATCAGGTTGTTTCAAATCCTGGAAATCTGTGCACAACTGATTTGTAATGTCATCCCAGAAGGGCTGATCGACTCCCATGTTTAAATTGTTAACTTTAAATAGAAAAGTTTGATTACAACTCAAGAACAAATACAATATTGTAAATGCTGCGGTTTGTTGTGCCAACCTTTCAAATTCAAACTGGTTTCACTGGGTTTTAGTGCCTGGAAGAACAGACTTATGTTTATGATGACGGCACAAGACGAATTTTCACTTAACTGGATCACGCAAGGTAGTTCTATGCAGGGATCTCTGCGGCCTACATTAGAATAAATTATATTTGTTATTAAATTAGAGACTTGAAAATCAGCAATTTCCTTGTACGTGGCCCCAAAACGATATGGATAAATAGCAGTTCCTCAATGGGTTTCTTGTACGCAAAAACCAAATCTTAAGTTCCGAGAATGACAACGTATGACAGAAGAATGAGAAATCGGTCGGATGTGCACGGTAGAATGAGACACGTTTAAAGCAAGACAGAGCAAGTCACTATCCGATCTGACAAGACGTATCTACGTCTATACCATACTCATGGACGACCAAGTGGAAGAGGTGAGCACACTACCTTCTTATTTCACAGTAGCCAACCAGCCAGCTGTTGTAGAGGGACGGGATCCTAACGACTAACTTTTGTTTTATGATCGCCTATTTTACAAAGCAAAAGATTGAACCATCGAAGTGCAAGTTGGAGCTCGAGTGTAAAGAAAATAAAGTTCATAATGTCCCTGAGATATTAGCTCAGCTGATCATCGTAAAACATTAAATAATTGGATACTAAAATGACAAGCAAAAGTAAAAACCATTTTGACACTGAGTTCTTTAAGGAAAATTGCATTGGCATAGTTTAAATTCCATCTTGAAATTAAGCAATAAATAAATTAAGCCAACAAAATAGTTAATCCAAATAACATGAAAGTTTTTACCTCCTCACCGGCGATCTCAATTGGCCCCTCTTCAATGTTAAAGTGTACGTGTCTTACCCTGGGTGTTTGAGGGCGGGCTTGATCCAGATTCCTATACCTTTGTTCTTCTTGGTGGTTCTTTACTATGTTGTAGAACAGCACACAGAGACCGATTAAGACGATTAAAAGAACATATAAAATAGCGAGTGTAATTTTAACGGACGGAATCTGCGCATTTAACCACTCCAAAATTGTCTGCATTTTAACGGGTACACTTGACCATTCTGAAAAGTGGAGTACAAAATAAAAATAATTAGAAGAACAAATATGGATTTATGAGAAAGACCACTGTTGAGCGTAAACACTGCTTTTGAAGGTGGCCGCTTAGTTGCTACTCAGTGATATGTCAAAGATGAGAAGCGGCTCTGAATAAGGTTCATTGACGAGCCGATTTGTGGAGAAGTGCAAGGGAACGGCACCAATTTGCAAAGGACTGAAACGTGTATTGTATTGGAGAAAATGCTCCTATTATCTCCAACTAACATTAAATATAAATATTTAAGCAGGTTTTGGTCGGTGTCACGATTTGGAAGTCACCAGAAGAGAAGAGGGACCTTTTCTACTGAATTCCTGCAATCGTACGGTAGTCAGGGAAAAGACATGGATGTCAGCTGATTTTTTTTTTAAACTTCACAAAATTCCTGTTTTAGATAAGCAAATAATAACGAAACATAATCTAACTATCATAAAATGGCCAAACCAAGCTGTTTATAAAATAAAACTATAATTGAGGAATGGGTCTGCTTACTAATGCTGACATCCAAATCTTTTAGACGAAGTAGTTAAACTTAACTTTTAGTAGATCTTTTAAGTTTTCGCTATAAACTGTAGAATACTGGGAAAATACCAGTAATATTGGAACGGGGGGTTTGGGAAATCAGCTGAGTTTCTGCGCAACGTGATAAGCACAAAGAACCAACAGGATCATCACAATTAGTTACTGTAATTAGCTACGAACGAACGCAAAGACAAATGTGACTTACATGTTTGATTGGTAAAACGAGAAATCACCAGAATGACGATTGACGATGAACTAAAATGGGAATGGTAGCACGTGAAGGAAAAAAACTTCCACAGACGAGTAGATGTTTTAGTATAGCGGGGTCAAAATGGGGCATTGCGAGATTGCAATGTTATGGTTATGTAATTGTTATGATATGGTAGAGGAATTATTATTTACCTTTAATTAAATATTGTGATGATTTGAAATCGTGTCGTCGTCGATTATCTGCTGGTGGGCCCGATTACTATCATGTTTGACTTACTCCAGTAAATATAACACCTCTTTGCGTAATTTTAAATAATGTTTGCAAAGCCAGCATATATGAATGTGAAAAATTGTCGCTCAGTGGATTACGGCAAGTGCTCACCTTCAACTCCGCAGTCATGTGCTGTGCTAGTCTTTCGCTCTTTGTCTGTGTTCACAAAGAAATAACAAAATATTCCCTCCGATAGAAAGGAAACTATCCAATGGGTCTGACAAAACAGCAATTTGCATGACTCTATGTTGTCTGATATTCCATGTGCATCACAGTATGCTTATTGTTAGCCTTATACGCTTTCAGTAGAGCTGCTAAGTTAAGGTGGCAGCAGCCTTGATTTTAGTTATGCAATATTTTAAACGATTTAGAGGCACATGAATTGGATGTTTGCATTTTTCATGCAAAATGGATTAAATCAAAAGAGAATCATTCGATTTTACTCAGCAAAAGTATTGCACCAACGTAAGCTTCGAAGCAAAGTAGTTCATATGGAATAAATCAAAATGATAATGATATCCCTTTGACATGTTTTTATTCACATTTTACGGAATTGACACATTAACTCATGTGTTATTATGTACACCTTTCTTTTTCATACGTGAATCATGAATCGTTTAACAAAATCTGTTCATTCAAAACTGGGAAACTGATGATAGGATTTGTGGTTTTTCATCCATACATCATCCATTGATTCTGGTCTGCACCCATGTAGTATATTCTCCAACTTTAGTGAAAACGTCCGGACTCTCACCACAGTTTTTACTGAGACTGAACGAGGCCACTCCGATCTGTGGAATACAAATACTCGGTGAAAACAAATCGACTACAGTGCAAAGAAGCAGTAATCTTCAAATTCATAAGGGTTACTTGATAGACTTTCTCTTGGCGTTTATACATCAAGGGTCCACCTGAAGATTGGGAGTGACATGAATGATAGCTCAATGTTCTGGAAACCGTTATGATGGATCACGTAACCATTGGCCTTACTACAAGTCATTGTAAATGTTTTTGAAGGTCGTTCAAGGTCTGTGCTATACTGAACACACTGAAATTGCAATTTGCATAAGCTGTCTGGACTAATTGTGCTTCAAACGGTTATAAATTGCTTAGCGAAAAGTTTTAGAAAGTACACAATTGGTCCTAGTCATGCTTTTCAGCAGTTCTGTTCTGTTTTCAGTTGCTAGTCTTAAAAAATGTAGACCCTTTGACCTTCACAACACGATCAACTTATGTTAAATACATCTGCGTAAATGTTTTATGCATATGTATTGCTTAAGCGTTGTCAGAGATCGTGAGAACATTTTTAAAAAGAGCTGTGCTGGCATAATGGTTCGGAAAAGTAAACCATCAATGGTACGTGATTCACCTATAATATATCAGTTTCCAGCGTTTTTTCTTCAGCCAGTAAGCTGCTTCACTCACCCGAGTCTCCTGTAAAAATTCATTTAATGAGAATGACTGGAAACTCTACGAAATACTTTTGCTTAACTGTTTGCAATAACTTCACTGTGATTGTGCCGAACAGCACAGCATCACAGAGAAGTCATCCAAATTAAGTTTATGTAGTAATATTTGCAGAGTTTCAAGTCATGCCATAGCAAATCGCAGAATCCGTTTTGGAGTCCGTGCACATCATCACTTTGGGAAGATAAAATCGTCTGTAAATTTTGCGACAACTAGCGTCACTCAGAAACGGCAATTTCACTCTGTACAGTTTACGAGGAGCCTTCTTCCTTGAGTCTGTCCGACCCCATCCAACTGCCACAGCTCGTCGTCCAGCAAAATCTTCGGTTAGCATTTTGCCTTCAGGAAGACATATTGGTGATATATCTTCCGTATACTGAATTGGCTCCGTTAGCTTAAGCAATGCTATATCAGCCAGTAATGTTTTTGCGCTCCATTTTTTATGAAGGATATATTTTTCTGCCTAGGAAAATATATTTTGTAAGACTTTATAAACTACTTGGGAACACGTTCTATACATAAATTGGCAATGCCACACACTACATACTTGTATGAGAACTTCGCTTCCAAGTATTTCCTGTCGGTCTGTTCCACCCATAAAAGCGCTAATAGATTCTGCCCTTTTCATGCAATGTGCAGCCGTTAAGATATAATGAGGGGATACTATAGAGCCAGTACACCCAGTTTGGCTCCCATCGGTTCTCGTAATATCCAGTTGCGCAACCCAAGGGAAAAGGCCAGGAGGTACTCGGCGACCCCCAACTATCTTCCTCAAAAATATATTCAAACACTTCAGAAACCTACTAAAACCATACACATGACATAAGGGAGTGTCTGTACCTTAGCACCTCGGCCAAGTTGTCCACAAGACGTAGTGGATTTAGATGGATCAATTTCTCTAAATTTTCGTGTATGAAAACTGCACTGCGTACTTCCAAAAACTTCGTCAGTCTTTTTAACACGAATTGCCATTTTGTTTCTGACAGATATTGCTCGTATGCTTGAATCACGACCACAGTAGAAGTAAGAGTTCTTTTCGAACTTCAAATCACCAACTAGATTCAGAGTAAGAGAATCCTTATGGGTTTTACAATCGCCTAAAACGATAGGTGAACAAGTTAGCATGATGCGAGATCCAATATCCGGAGCTGCTATCATGACCGTACAGTCTTGGTGAAAGTTCAAACCAAAAGATCCATTACGACTGTGATATCTAGAAAAACAACAAGGTACATTTTTGTATGTAGATTGCTGTTACACATAGGCGAAAATATGCTGCAGTTTTTAATAATGGGATATGTTTTTCTTATAACTTCATTTGACATGGTTTCTCGGGTGTCAAGAGCTCCTTGATATTGTATGGATTTTGAAGAGAAAAGTTTGTCCCAAATAGTTCGTTCTGTTGAAGGGACATTTTGTTCAATATAAAATCCAGTTTGTCATCAAACGCAGCTCGCAAGGGATCCTTTGTAACACTATTTTGCATATAGCGACCTTGTTTTTTCAGAATATCATCGGTGGTTCCTATTGTGAGTCTTGCATCAACAAAGTTTTTTACTACAATGTTTGGAGCAATCATGGGACCGGGATTTAGAAGGACCTCCACATCCTGTACGAATGATCACAACTTCATAAAAAACTGATAATTGTTTTTTTTTACATTAAAAAACCTAGCTCACCTCTTGGTCTTGTCGACTAGCTTTTATGGCATTTAATTCGTCTGTGTTAATTATATTATATTCATCCCGGAGAAGTGTTTGAAGTATCTATAAAAACGAACCACTTTACTTATTCAACTATGGAGAATCTAATATGAATACTGCATTAGAAATGTTAAAAATGCTTAAAATCTTGCGAACAAACGTTATTTTCATCGTCCTCTGCTCCAAATCCGAACACTGGCTCTTCATCCTGTAAATACTGAGCTTTGATGATTGGTGGAATTAAGAAATGTAGTATGTATGCTACCCACAAAAATCGGATCTTAAGATATGCCATGTTTCCTAAAAATTAGTCCTCCGCCCCAATAAATAAATAAATAGTAACAGTATTTCCGTACCAATGCACACTAAAGCACCCAACCAATGAGAATTGTAATTACTATGCAGCATGTAAGGGAGAATAAAGTGAGCCAGAAAACAGACAGAGCTATAAGTGAATAAACATTCATGCATTTCCATTTATTTATCATATTATACTTGTAAATTTTCCATTGTTCTCTTCCACGACTAACTGCCTGACCATCCGTGGCTAAAATCCAGACACGAATAAAAATAAGGATCAGTCATTTCGGAAAAAATGTATAACAAGTTGTCAAATTACAGGAAAAGGAAAACTATGACACATGGAGACCAACTACTGGGTATACTCGGTTAGATCAGGATTTACTCTACAATTACTAGTGTAACCATATAATATATATAATTTGATAGATTGTCGCTTTCACACCGTAAAAAGTTTACTAGATACGTTTAGATGAATCAGTGCAAAACATCAGTTAAGTGTCCACAAAGTGGGATGGCATATAACTACATATAATGTAATATTTATATATGTTTACTACCAAATCTACAATTCAGTAACTACCTTTATGAAATGCTACGTGAAAACAATTTATATGAGCTACCTAATTTTCAGACTACCTAATTGCCACGAAGACACTCAATCCTCACATTCTATTTTGCTATGACAAAAGCACCATAATGCGGTCACATCAAAAGTACGATAGAGATGGAGGTATTAGATCAGACTAGAGCAAACCTTAGTGACTACGGGAGATATTATAACTACATAACGGTATTTTTCGTCGGCTTATGTAGTGTACGCAACAGTATTTCTCAATTAATACATTATTTGGAGTTAATTAAGCGTCCTTCTCTGCGAGTTAATACAGAAATTCTTACCCTGTAGTGATTAATACCACCCAAATACAATCAATCTACACTTGTTAAACATTCTGACATATAATGAATTACCTTGCAGCAGCAACCCATTGTCGCAGTTCAGCTGCATGGATTCCCACATGCCACACACAAACAAAATGTTATACATACATACAAAGAACCGCATTCATGACCATTGTAAATGAAATGATAAAGTAACTTACTAAAGCTGCCACTCGTTTATGCTCATAGTATCACTACCACTTTATGATTTTAAGTACTCATTTTACGATACCAGTTAACATTTAATTAATACTAAAATTCATCACAACTTCTTTCAAAAAAAATGTTTATGTCAACATTACTTACAATAGTTTAGCTGCGCCAATCCTAACTAGTTCAGTCATACTCCCATCAACCAAAATGGATTAGTTTACCATCTCTTTCATTCATAATACAACGACATCACTAATGAGTATAAGGGTCATAGGAACATTTTTACATGTTTAATTTTACACACACATGATAACAAAAAAAACATCAAAATAATTTTTATTTCTTACTGTAGCATAGTTTGGCTTATGATAAGATACTCAGTAATATCTGGCGTGTCTCCTGATCAGTAAAGAGATTGGTTGCTTAATGCATAACGTATAGAAAACCTTTTCTTAAAAGACATTTGAGAAGATAGTTGGGCAGCGTAAGTTGCTTTATATCTTTTTGAAAACGAACACTCATTGCAATTTGATGTTCCATTCCTAAGAAGACTATCGAGTTGGCGGAACAAGTATAATAAACGCAGACGCTGCTGTTGCACCATTGAATGATAGTTTTTAATATAAACAACAGGGTCTGAGATTTAATGTGGAAACAGTTACTCTCAGGATAATTTATAGATGTCACAGGTAAATTATTTTGTAACGGTCTGCCTCTAAAAAAAATAATACATTTAGGGCTCCACCTCTGTGATTGTCATAGAACCCCGCCACAGATCTCGAAATTGCCGTTTAATTAAGCCTAAAACAGAAATGGGAATCAATGTGCATGGAACAATGTACAAGAGTGCAGGTTGACCAGTTTGGCTGATGTAGAGAGCAACGAATGCAACAGCCAGTCCAATTCCATATCCTGAGATAAAGAAACAATATCAGTTACTTATTGCTCAGCCTTAAAACGATTTTAAAAGAATGAGTGAATCATAAAAACTTTTGGGGATGATTATCTTACCGATCATGGTAGTAATGAAGTAAGGTCGCCGTTTATCACCACGAATTATAATATCGAAAGAATGTGCAAAGCAGACAAGAAACCCTGGTACGATAATATCTCCAAATCCCAACAATGAGTAGGATCCCTCACCACGGCATGGTGCTGGACCCCGAGTTCTTGGAAATTTGATCAACAACGGTAAAGACTCTCCAGAATTCCCTCCAGTTGCCACTTCCACCATTACACTTTTGCCATTCTGTAAATGTGGAAATCATAACCAATGATGTATATTTGTCTATGCCAAATGTATTAAAACAAGTTTTTTTCTTTACCGAAGTGATGTATGGGGTGATAAATACAAAGAAAATGTCGTATATGAACAATGATGATAGCAACACAGCACAAATTTGCAAGTTCGACATCCTTAAAGTCTGGATCAGGTGCACGCTATAACCATACATTGAACAAGTTTAAATTAGGATACATTGGGAAACTCTAGAGTTAGAGCTGTTGGTAGTTAGGTAGTGTTCCGCTTTGAAAAGGGGAATTACAGTCGTGAATTTGAGAATATATAAAATTTACCAAAAACAAATTCCAAGAAAATCCTGCAGAATCCAAATGCTTGAGTTATGGCGAAATATGAACCAGAGCACCGGGAAAGCAGTGCAAAGACCAGCCAGGAATATTTTGTGAATCGCACATCCTCGGATCCTTCGTTAACATGAATTGAAATGGTATTGAATTACATAGACTATTTTGTGTATTGGTAGGGAAATTGGTAAAAGCAGAGCAGTATAATTTACCTTGGCATATATGCATCCACCTTGAAGATATTAACGATCTGGTTTAAGATTTCATATGTTGCACGTCCAGATGCAAGACAGAAAACTCCCATGAAAAAGTAAACTGAAAGTGGAACAGAAAATTGCATTACCTACGAGCTCTAATGAGACAACCGTTAATTACCATCCTCCTTACCCAGGTAATCATAAAAGTAGTAGAGAAGCAAGAGTGTTGCCGTTATGAAAACCACCAGAATCATAGCCAGTGTGACTGTAAACTGAACCTGAACATTTTTAGGTTCAGCTGATGAGTTACTCGAGGACTCGAGAATTTGTTGGCGGCTGCTAGTGCTGCTTTAAATCGAACGGTATTTAACATAAAATTAGGTTACCACTTATAGGTATACTAATTCCGAATAGCAAATCCAATCATGAAACTCAATTATACCTTTGCATATCCTGGTAAGGTCCTGTGAGAGAGCCAACTGCAACGCAAATACATGCTGTTACCCACAAAAGAAGGATGCTTCCGTCAAAAAATGAGTCTTCAAAGCTGAATACTTGAACGGAAATGTCGCTTCGCCATTCAATGTATTTCTATAACAAATATTGGAAGCGATCAATCAACACTCATAAAATCCTTTCTAATTTCAAAATTTCATAACTAATCGTCTGTACCTTCAGTTCTGAGAGAGTTTGGTTGCTGATAGCTCCAAATATATCCAAACCCGAACTATCGTTACTCCTTGACTTATTATAAACATTTATGAAAAATCCAGCCCCGTGACTATCCTGTTTAGTTAATAAAGGGTCACCGTAAATCAGATTGAAGACGAATTTGTATTTGCAAAAATTATACACTTTGCTTTTGGTTTACCTTGGCATATTTAATATACTCAGACACTGAGCAGTTTACTTCACGCTCCAGAAGTAAAAGCGTGTTATTTCCAAGCACCGTTGGAGTT
This sequence comes from Orchesella cincta, assembly GCA_001718145.1. NCBI lineage: Eukaryota > Metazoa > Arthropoda > Collembola > Entomobryomorpha > Orchesellidae > Orchesella > Orchesella cincta. Next base: position 448,578 of record LJIJ01000026.1, on the reverse strand, counting down.
GCACCTTCGCAAACTCCAACAGTTGTTGAGTCAACGATTTTATAGACTTTCTGAAACATAAAATAAAGCTAATACTGGAATTTGATGCTTTCACCATCAGTTTTTTTGCCTACAAACAAGACTCTAATAAATGTGTACATTACCTCGGGTTCTGATGGCACCGTAAACAAATTGGACTGGTAAAAGAAGCAGAATTCTTTCGTACTATTATCTGGAGCTTGTACTACAGAACTGTTCGGTTCCTCTTGAGCAGTGATCCTGATAAGTCCATAACTTTCATCCTATCGCAACATAAAATTATTGAATCTATTGTGAGTTACTAATTTCACACAGTTGAGGTTATAGAGGACATTTCCTCCTCCGAATCGCTTTTATCCTATTTTGTGTTCTTTTATTGTTGAACGGCGTACTCCTTCACTCGTTATAGTTAATTTAGTAAATTCATGTAATTTTTATGTACTCACCTGGGCATCGACCACTCCAAAAGTGATTACAACAAGCATTATCATTCGTAAGGGAAGTCGACATCGTGAACACAATGTTCGGGAAGTCATTGTAAGGAACAGGGATCACCTACTTGTATCTGAAAGCCAAAATTCAAGTCGAAGGTTTTTAAAAGGAAAGTTCAGGTTGAATTTATATATTGAATATTATGGCTAATCCTTTCCAGAATCATTCCAATTCCTCATATTACATATTGGAATCTCTAATCCGTTAAGTTTACACAGAACTCATACTATACAATATCTACCTTAAGTATGTGTTTGCAAATTTAATGAATCAATAACTCACACACGCAAGAGAAACTAAGTTTGTTCTAGGAACAGATTGAGGTTTAATAATTTATCCAATATGCTTTCAAAATCCGGAACCTGTAGGGTTTACGGATTTGTGTATTAAAGCACTATATACTTTCGTGGATATTGATATGATTTCGTTGATATTGTTTTCTAGAAAGTGGAAACAAGACAATATGAATATAAAATATAAGTATGACTTACAATGACGAGTTGTTTTAATGTCCTATATTATACGTAGCACGCAATCACCCAGGAATTCCTAATTTAAGTTTATATTATAGTATGGCTTGAAATAGATGACTAGATACTTCCAATAATACTTTAGTTGCTGTTACTAAAACCATTATTGAATCATTTGAAGTGACTCTAGCTCTGAATCGATTGACCGTAAATTTTTGATACGTGTAGTTAATGTAACCCTTCAACTTTCATTTGTTGACTTACAACTCAAAACTGTGTCTGCAACTACATGCATCTACCTGCGTTATAAATATGAAAAGGACGAAGGTTCTCAGCAGCAGCATCAGCAGCTGACATGGTATACGCTTTATCCTATCAAATCCATAGCAGACAAACAATGTGATATTGATACTGAATTGCCAGAAAAGTGGATAGGCTTTGCTTTAGGCTTCAGAGGGTTTAGTACGACTGTATGAGCTTTGTTATTGCTATCTTCAGTTGTAAGTGGAGCAAGAACTCTGAGCAAATAGCTTTAGAAGCTCTTATGGGCTGTAGAGAAGGATTCTAGTGCTTGAAACTCTAAGTGGTTGAGTACTAATGCCCTTACAAATACACACTTAAGCATACTAAATCGATAATCATAATGTCGAATGTAAAATACTAGCTTCCCAAGTTTAGTTACTGATGCAACGCTAAATCTATCGAAATGATTCAGATAAGCTATTAAAAAAGTGCTGATCTTAAGGATTGATTAAATGCTAAATCTAAACTTTATGATTGTGCTGAGACAACTGTCCTATGATTTACCAAAGGGTTGTGCTTAAGGTATGACTGATGCCTTTTGAGTTTCAGCCATTTTTGTATGTCTGTCTAATATAAGATAACGCAGGTTAAGAATACAAATTTAAATGGTTAAATATTTCAGTTTACCTGAGCTGTACGAATGAAATCCGCTGTGGAGTTCTTGTCAATCACAAATAATTTGCGTAGAATCAGATTTTCTTAAATTTGTTACTTCACTTTGTAGTACGTTTTTTTAAAAAAAAACAGTAGCTTTCTTGGGAAATGGATTTGAAATGCAGAGTGTAATGATATTCAATAAGAGTACTCAGTCCAAACTATTGATTTCCCGAAAGAAAACTATACGTGATGGATGCAAAGTGGATCGGTTGAGCAACAGTTTCTTTGAGACTCCAAATCTGGTAACTTGTTACTCTGAAATCGCCAACAAATCTGAGCTCGCCAAACATCTGAGTGTGTGTTTATGTAACGTGTGAAAAACGGATGTATTTTTATTCCTATGAGTTGCTTTCTCCAAAGAATAGCCTTAATTTAATGACGAGCTTTAAGCAAGTCCACTGCTCAAGCTCTTGTGTTCCGCGAGTGAGTGAGCCTAAGCTGAGACTTAGCTCGAGCAGGAAGATGCTTAGGAAGGTTGATAGCTTAAAAAAGGATGTAAGGAGAAAAGCGAGCGAGTCATCATCACGTTTTCCAGGTAGATTATAAATGGAACAGGTGAAATAGGAAGTATGGCACTAAAAGTGAAAATGCTGGAGCAAACCGTACAAGCCAAAGCATCACCATTGGCTCCCCAATGAGTCGTGTATAGTCAAGGGACACACCTGACAACTCATCCATCCATTGTAAATGCAATGGCCAGCCAGCTGAATTATCGATTTTCCGCTAGCTAGCTCCCTCATCATCATCATCGCCACCACCAAGAAAGATGTGCAGAACTAACTTGCACCTTATCTAAAATAATGTGGACGGAGAATGAATGCGTTTGGCGTTTCATGATATACTCCACCAAATCGGATAATGCAAGACAAAGGACGTGAGAAGAAAACAGCGAGAAATGAGAGATAGAGATGGAGATGATGTTGTTGGATGTTGTATTTTCCTAGAAATTGAATATCAAGCTGCTGTTTCCATCTATTGAATAGGGAGAAGTTTCATAGTCCCTTTATTTACCTGAGTTAGGGTTACCTCAGCAGGAAAATTAGTTTTACCATGTTGATGATAAGTTTCCTTCAAACTTTATAATGATTTCGCGTCTTTATCTGTGTTCATTGTAAACAACTGAGGATATTGAAATGAATGCTTGAAAACCATGGTGAAAACTCATAACTTGAAAATAAAACCCAGAAACTTTTTAAAGCTCGTGTTTTGCACAAAGCAATATTAGTAATGTTACAATGGGAAAGTTAGATAATCACATATAACATGAAATTTACCTTATTAGCTCATTAATTTTTAATTTTAAGTTGGTTGAAAAACATGGGTGACTAGTTTCTGCAACTTTTGAAATCAAAAGGTAAAAGAACAAAAATTGTATAACATTTCCTCCAAAGAATACAATCTGGTCGGAGAAGCAAAGTAACCCAATCTCTTTCAATTAGGACAATGAGAAAGCAAAATTTTGAGCCAAGTTGCCGAGAATCGATGCATATTCTTTTGATCTTTTGTAGTTTGCAGCAAACGGAGATTCGTTAATGTCAAACTTTCACAAGCGCATGCCACATATTATAATTAGATATCGTCAGAACTCATACACAAGGAGATCCAGTTTCTCAGTAAGGATTAGTTGCTCAGTCGTATTTGCAATGGACTCCAGTTTCTTGTTATGGATGTGTTTTTATGAATGCCAGCTATTATATTACCTTCAACCTACTTATATTCCGCAAAATGAATGTGTGCATTGGCTTTGCCACTGGGAACGGAACAAATTACACCATGTTTTTAATTCGTTTGAAGTTGCTCTCGTCTTGTTGCAAATGTACTTAATCTTACACCATCACCAATAATGACTGACGTGTGATTCTAAATCAACAAAGATCCACACTCTGTAGTATAAAAGTTTTATTGCTATTCATGAACTTTATAGAAAGCTACATTATATTTTGGTTGCCGACAACCGGAGTCAAATTTATGCTTAGATGGTTTTCATGATCAAGACATCCGTCTTTTGGCGAAAAGCTTGATAAAAATGGAAGACTGATATTCAATTGTGGATGAAAAGTAATTGATTTTCCAAACCCGAATTTACTTTCGTGACGAATATTTTCTATATAATCAATGCCATGGAAAAGGTTTCTAATCTCATCGTAGCAGCACGTTGTGTAATCGTCACCATAATGATTTATATTGCGTAATACTAAAATAATGGAAATGTAAAATTATTAAGACTAGAAATTGTGTAGTTTATTGATTTTTTCCTTGGCCCTTTATATGCAGCATGTTGATATTAAGATATCATATTTTATCATCGTTACGTTGTCGCTCTGTCCATAGCCAAAACTTGTTTCGTTTACTTCAATTTCTCAAGATGGTGACTAGTAACATGTTAATGTTTTCCTCCGTGTGAATAAAGTTTAGGTAATTTAACTGCAATTATGCATAGCTAATACTTATTGCTTTCACCATTCATATATAAAATAAGATACTACTGTTACTTGCACTAATAAGTTTGAATATTGGGAATATAGTGGAATGCAAACTCTAAACTTACGCTTGCTGATATTTGATACTTGTGTAAAGTGTAAAAAACTATCATCATTCGTAGTCCAGGGCCAGGGGCCTCTGAGTTTTTTTTGTAGTGGAGCTGGTATAATCCCATCACGTATGGATTTTGGAGAGCCCAAGTTGAATGAAAAAGAATGAAGGAAAAAATAGCCAATATTTCATCTCTCTGCTAAAATTATTAATCTTGAATGCATCAAAAAATCCATCATGATGAGTTTTGAATCCACAAAAAATATGGAGTACATTCCCCTGTTTTTTTCATACTCACTTGTTTGTTTAGTTTGAGTAATGTCATCTTGATCATGTTGAGTGAAGTAAAGAATCATTTAATTTAAATAAAAACATATCTCCTCGAGCCGCAGCCCTTTCTTTTTCATCATGTCATGCCTCTCTGTCTTTTAAGGAAATGTAGCAAACTGCAAGAAGGCATTTTACATTGCATCTCCTGATAACCTGTGAAGACTCCTTGAACTAATTCAGCTAGTGAGTGGAGTAATGGAAACAGCGTCAGTATGCTCATGTTTTCATTCGTGAGCTAAAACTGTCTTGGCCAACAACTATGTATGTATGTATGTATATCTCTATGTCTATTGAAGCTCTGGAAGCTCCCTCTCAGCCTCGACAAACAAATGTATAAAAGATCAAATGTAAAAGGTATTTGGCGTTTTCCATGTTTTTATGAAACAGTTAATGTAATAATCTATGCATGATCCAGTTACAGTGACCGATGATGGCATTTCCCCCTTCACTTAACTTCACAGTCGTCTAACTCGGCTGCGGTTCCTCATTCATTCATTTCACTCTGCTTGAAAATTGGGAATAAAATCGTCTTCATCTTGATCTCTCCTTGTGTATGAAATGAAATGTTATATATTATATTTATTGTTAAAGCGAGCATAATTTGGATTGGGCCTCCGATTGTGCTTAAAACAGACAGTTGATACTCTCTGGTGAAGTCTTGATATGTCTCCTTTTTAACTGTCTTGCTGGAAGTTGAGAAAAAAGGAGAGAGTGATGATGAAGAAGAAACTGAGGAGAGGAATTAAAGGATTTGAGACTTCAGTTGCGTAGAGTGGTGTTGTAGGCATTGGTGTGTCGACTGGAGAGGAAAATGATTCTGCTCCTTGCTGAAGCGATTCCACCGGAAAGCTGAAGCTCCCAAAACTAAACAAAATATATAATAATAACGTACAACTTGAAGCATTGACTCGAGCCGAGTTTTATTTTGAAAATGTAATAACGCCTATATATATTTATGTCGTAGACATCTACTTTCTATAGTTCATTTCATTTGAAAACAGGAGACAGAACAAGAGAGAGAGAGAGAGAGAGAGCTTCGTGTGCATATTCAGTTTTTGAAAGACGGCGTTGGTTGGGATGTTTGAGTTCCCTTTTTGTTTGGTTTCCCCATATTCATACCAAGTATTTCTGGTGCAAGTAGCAAAAAAAATCAGGATTTTTTGGAAGTAAGGGGTGAACATATTTTAAGCTAGTGTGCAATTGGGGCCCAAGACGATCAGATAAAAGATTCTTCTGACTTGTTCAGAACCCCAAAAAGTTGAGTGCGAGAGTGCCGTTCCAAAGCACGTGTATTTTTCGTTCAACAGAAAATGACGACGGACTTCTCGTCAAATACCTGTGAATAATGGTTAAGCCACTATAGTAACCTCGATTAATTTGCGATCAGCCATCATCCGACTGTGTCGCGTTGTGTGGAGCATGATGGGCAATCCGAAAGACTTGCAGGTGTGTTCTGTTATTATTACTTTAATTGTGTTCACATTATGCAACCCGATCTCAGTCCGTGGGCAAGATGGTAATCGTCGAAATGGGAATGGGAACGGTGGAAATGACTATGAGTACACTGGCTACGAAGACTATGAGTATGGCGCGGAGGAGTACGAAGACGGTAACGCAACCCTTTTTTTGTTTTATATTTTTTCCTGTTTTCTAAAAATTTCATAATTGCCATGATTATTTAAGTGTTACGTTAAACTAACAAGGACTCATTTCACCCCATAAAAAACACGGCTAGCTCTCACCATTATCAGGAAGTATGTTGAATAGTATGTATGTGGTTGGGTCAAAGTCTTTGGGTTCTTTGACCTGCGCTGCTGCACCCAGATTCATGATGTTGATCAACTGCTGTCATGATAATTGAATAAAAAAGCAGCAACTGACTCCAGGCCAAGAGGTTATGGTAAAAAGTATGACAACTGTCTTTGTATACATAGAATTAGTAGGATATCAGGTTTGTTCTCACATGCTGGAATGTGTTCCAGACATTTATCAGCAAAAATTTCTACCCCATATCACAGGCAGACTGTAGACTCAGCTTTACTTCCCTATACATTTTTTGTGAATGAAGATTGGTATGGATAGTAAAAAAAATGGTGGAGGAAGCTACACTTTTGAAGCAAAATTTAATATACATCTTAGTACTCACAGCAAATGAGCAAAGCACACATTTGTCACTTCATTCAAACGCTTTGTGAATAGGCTTCTGCACATGTGGAATGGGCTTCCAACAAAAACGTTGGATGTCTTTTATCTCAGATTGTAACTCAAATGCATCCACTGTTCTGATCTGGTGATTAACCAACTTTTGATTTTGAGCCTGGAAGTAGGAACGGCCTTTTGCTATTGAGACGTTAGCTTTAGGTCTGGAGTTTGACAACACATCTTACATGACATGTAGTCGATTACGCACCTTTCGAAAAACAGACGCCACTTCTGAATGTTCAGTCAAACCAACGATTTTTTGTAGCAAATGTACGTGTTAATTACCTTAATTCAATTTAAGGAAGCGGAACTTTTTCTTCGTTTTATCAAATCAAGTCTGATGAGACGAGAGGTGAAGGACATTTACTACTCCACATGAAAATTATACTGCTAGCAGCTACACTAACTCAATAGCTGCTGGCCCCACCAGAGCGTTTTTTACTTTACGGAAGTTTCAACTTTGTTGTCACAAATCAATAAAAATGTCAAATGTTAGAATATTTGGCTTGAACTATATATGTATATTTCTCTTCAGGTCTTGAAAATCTGCGAAATAAATATTTAATTAAAGTAAACTAATTAGGACTAGCATACAGCTTTCTGGTCTGTTTAAATGAAAAATTAAATGTAAAAATGAAACAATATTTATAAGTATACATGTTGTTCCGCTTCCTTGTATAAGGAACAAGTTTTATTTAATGAACTTTAGTCTGTTACTCTTAAAAATAACCATAATAACGATTAATTACCAAAAACCTTGTTTTATGTGTAGTCATTTAGTACAAATCCAAAGAAATTTGGGATAATGGAAAACGAATGTTTGGCTAATTATCGCCAATTGTATTCTTATTTTCCTGTTGAACATTATATACTTAGAACTTCAATTAAGTTGGATACGATGTAGCTATTTACTTTGTTTTAGTAATTCATACGAAATATAATCGTTACTTTTGAGCATGAAAAATGTCAGTAAATATGCACTGATTGCTGATAATATAATTACAAGACAATTGACCATTCTGGTTTGGTAGGACAAGGGTCGCGAACAGTAACTACAACGCAATCGCCAAGAGCTGCACCTGCTGAAGTAACAACAAGGGAGGCACGAACAACGACTGAGCCCCCGAGAAGATCTGAAGGTTTTTCATTATTAGTTTCATTGCATTGCTATCATCATAACAGTGACAATATTTGATGCTCAATCATAATTATGATAGAACCGAGCGCTATTACACTTCGAACATGTCAGTTTGAGGGAAGGACTTATCAAGATGGAGAGGACTGGAAACCCGATAGCTGTGCTGTATGTCGTTGCGTCCGAGGGAAAGTAGAGTGTTCGAGGGAAGGTTGTCGAGGTTTGTTATCAGTTTCTTTGGCACTTAAGTTAAAGGCTCTTGGGAGAAAAAAAGTTCTGTTGAAATTATCGCAAACAGAAATTTATATTGTCTGCTTGAACAGAAATTAACTGCGATGATGTTGAGTGTCCCGAAATACAGTGTGCAACTCAACAGTATATCCCGCTCGGACAGTGTTGCCCAGTTTGTACAGGTATGATTCAAAGAAGAAACCCATTGCTTTCACCAAATGGTTGACTCGCGTTTTTATACAAAAAGTTGGCTATTTTTTTTTTTACAGAGGAAGACATTGACGGTGTGGTAACAGCTAATCCACTTCCAGGACCAAGAGTAGGTTCATATGAGTCATGTATCTTAATAATTCTAGGGCTGAACTTCTTTAGATATTTTAATGGGTGATTTTGATGCAGGGTGAATCTGGGACTCCAGGATCTAGAGGATTTAAGGGCGACGCTGGAATACCGGGATCTCCAGGTTTCCCAGGAACTCCTGGAATACCGGGTCCACCAGGTCCTACACCGGATGTAGGAAGCTGTTCATATAGCTAATATTAATTAACATTTGCTAGCATTAACTATGCTGTATTTTATTTTAATGTGGGTTATATATAGATTACACCATTCATAAGTCAACTTGGTGCCTCACAAGGAACAGGAGATAAGGCGCCACCTCCAGATGCATTTCAATTTTTACAAGCTCAAACAGGACCTGTTGGTCCGCGTGGGCAACCTGGTAAGATATATTTGGTGCAATCATTAAATCTAGAAATGATATAGGTAACTCAACTTATTATATTTAACACAGGACCCCCTGGACCTCCCGGACCACAAGGTTTTCAAGGTGTTAGAGGAGAACCAGGTGATCCTGGTCCACCAGGACCTACAGGAATTTCTGGACCAAGAGGTCTTTCTGGACCACCTGGAAAGGACGTAAGTTTTGTGAAATTGAATTGGTTTTTGTGAAGTTTATTCTATATAACTTTCACTTATGTCATGATTATGCGTTATAGGGAGAAAATGGAGACGATGGACAATCTGGCCCACCTGGACCTGCAGGACCTCCTGGCCCAAGAGGTCTTCCTGGAATGCCAGGTTTACCTGGTGTAAAGGGTCATCGTGGATTCCCTGGATTAGATGGAGCCAAGGGAGAGCAAGGTACATCGGGAGAAAAAGGTTTGACTGGATTAGCGGGACCACCAGGACCTCAAGGCCCAATGGTTTGATGTTTATGTTACATGAGTATGCAAAACTTTTTGTTTGAATGTATTGCTAAAGTTATGTACATTTCCGCATACTTAGGGACCCGCCGGTCCAAGGGGAGAACGTGGACGTGAAGGACCTCCTGGGCCACCAGGTTTGAGAGGTATTGACGGAATTGCTGGACCACCAGGTTTACCCGTACGTACAATAATTAATTATGGATAGTCAAATCAGAAATCTTATAATATCATTATAACAACATAATAAACTGCTTTATCACAGGGGGCAATAGGAAAACCTGGTCCACCAGGCTTTCCTGGTAGCCCTGGAGGCAAAGGAGACCAAGGTTCTGTTGGACCCAAGGGTTCACAAGGATTACAAGGACCTCGGGGTAAAAATGAGCTTAAAATCGGTGAAATTTTCTGGAGTAGCAAAAATTAAGGCTATGTGTTTCAATTAAGGTGAGGCTGGAAGACCCGGAACTCCTGGTGAACCAGGTCCTAGTGGCCCAGCAGGAAAAGATGGACAACCTGGAGAAAAGGGATCACCCGGACAAGCTGGACCACCTGGAGCACAAGGCTTCCCTGGTGCCAGAGGTCCACCTGGTTTATCCGGAAGCCCTGGACCAGTTGGAGCGAAGGGAAATCCAGTAAGATTATTGCAATTTATTGTAAAGAATCTTTAATGCTTTAAAAACTGTAGCATGTTTTTAATTTTTGTCTTAAAGGGAAATCCAGGAGAGGCTGGCTTAAAGGGAGAATCAGGTCCAAAGGGAGAAGGAGGTGCAATTGGAGCTCGCGGTTTACCAGGAGCTGCAGGTGCTCCTGGCAAGCGTGGAAAACCTGGACCGAGAGGACCAAATGGACCTGCCGGACCACCTGGAGAAAGAGGGCCAGCTGGAGGTAGAGGTTTACCTGGACAAGACGGCGCTCCTGGACCAAAGGGACAAGGTGGTGATAGAGGACCAACTGGACCTTCTGGGCCAAAGGGAGCTGGTGGCGAACCTGGAAGACCTGGGCCCCCCGGTTTACAAGTAAGCTTTGGAACCAGTAGATTTGTTATCTTCAAACGGTTTTCTCTTTTGAGATTCGTAAACAATAATATTCTTTTTTCAGGGTTTGAGAGGCCCTGTTGGACGACCTGGATTGCCTGGAAAAGCTGGTTCCCCTGGAGAGCGCGGATTGCCTGGTCAGGATGGAAAACCAGGAGACCAAGGTTTAATGGGTCCAAACGGATTACCTGGACCAATGGGACCCCCTGGAGACAAGGGAATTTCTGTAAGGTTACTACTAATTTGCTCAAAAAAGGTTTCTTGGGGAAATGTGATTCACACATATATTTTCACAGGGAGAGCCAGGAAAAGATGGTGAGCATGGAGCCATGGGACCACCTGGACCACCCGGACCTAGAGGATTCCAAGTATGCCAGAATTACAAACTAATGGCTTGTCAGTGTCATGGCAGTCGTATTTAGATTGCACTCTGAACACTTCGTATTATTTAACTAGGGCTTGCCTGGAACACCTGGTAACGCTGGACTTCCAGGAAAAGATGGAGAGGTTGGCTTACAAGGTCCTCAAGGGCCACCTGGTTCAACTGGTGGAAGAGGAGAAAGGGGTTTCCCTGGAGAACGAGGTCCTTCAGGTCCACCTGGGGCACCCGGAAACAGAGGAGAGCCTGGAATGATGGGAGCTGATGGTCCACCTGTAAGTTAATTAAAAACCTTTGCATCTATTCATTGATGTATGATCAACTTTCACCACGTGGGTTATACGTATTTCAGGGTCCAACTGGAATGAAAGGAGACAAGGGTCATGCTGGATCACCTGGATTATTGGTAACATTGGCTCTTTATATTCTTCAAATTTTAAAAAGTCAACAGAATGTTTACCATTTTATTGATCTGAAACCAAACATGAAATTAACAGGGATTACCTGGAGGAAGAGGTCAACCAGGTCTTTCTGGAGAGAAAGGAGAACGAGGATCACCTGGATTATTGGGTCCAGCTGGACCACCTGGAAGACAAGGAGAGCAAGGTCCATTGGGTCCGGTCGGTCCTGTTGGTCCACCTGGTGAACCAGCAGACCGTGGAGATCCTGGTCCACCCGGTCCCGCAGGTATGTAGTATTTGAATTATATATATTTAAAAATTTCATCCAGTTTTTCATGCGTCACATTAATTTTAATGTAGGTGAACCTGGTGGTTCTGGTGCTCCTGGTGAACGCGGTCCTGGCGGACCACCTGGACTTCAAGGATTTCCTGGACCTCAAGGAGTGGGTGGTGCCACTGGTGCGAAGGGTGAAAGAGGTCTTCCTGGATCAAAGGGTGAACAAGGATCCCCAGGAAATCTCGGAAAACCTGGAGAACAAGGTAAAGTTTGCTTCTCGAACAGTTGAAACTTGTTGTTTTGTTGTTTTAACTCATTTCTAACTGTATGTACAGGCTTGCCCGGATTAACTGGTTTGAATGGAGCTAAGGGTGCTAGAGGAGAACCTGGTCAACGAGGAGAGTCTGGACCACAGGGTCCACCTGGTAGACCTGGAAATGCTGGACCTCCTGTTAGTTTACATACATCTTCACAAATATTTTACTTTGCCATAACAATGTACCTACATTTTATTCTGAATTTTGTTGCAAACATAAAATTTTTTAGGGAATGATGGGTGCTCAAGGACCACCTGGTCCCATGGGAATGCCTGGACTTAAGGGACAGGCAGGAGATAACGGAAGAACTGGAAATGCTGGTCCTATTGGACCACCAGGGGCACCTGGACCAGAAGGACCCAAGGGAGAAGGTGGAGCCGAAGGTCCTGCTGGAGCAGTCGGAAAACCTGGTAAAATTAATTAGAATTGCAAGTACACCTTGTCTCTAATTTAATGTAGCAAGCTTAAACCTCACTTTGTTAATTTAACCATAGGTGCAACTGGTCCTGTTGGAGATCGTGGTCTACCTGGTCTGCCAGGTCCTACAGGACCACCGGGATCCAGAGGTCCTAGAGGAGCGCAGGGAGAAGCTGGTCCACAAGGAAAACCGGGACAAGAAGGAGGACGGGGAGACACTGGTATGATGGGCGCACCTGGAGCTCCAGGAGCACAAGGAGAACCAGGTCCAGAAGGAGGACAAGGTAAAGTCGGACCGCCTGGATTGTCTGGAAGACCTGGTGACAAGGGACCTCCTGGTCCAGCTGGTATGATGGGAATGCCTGGTTCTCAAGGACTTCCAGTAAGTAGTTTTTTGGGAAACTATCTGCCTAGCGTTTAATGTTTAAAACCAAAACTCATAATTGACATTTTCAGGGTCCTCCAGGTAATGTGGGACCACCAGGACCAACCGGAGAAAGAGGATCAAAGGGTGAAACAGGACCTCAAGGAGTGGAAGGACAACAGGTATTCATTAATTTAGAACCAATGTAGGCACTTGAAGCAAAGAATGGCTATCATAGACCTGTTTGCTTTGCTAATTCAGGGACAAAGAGGTAAACCTGGACCTCCAGGACCCCAAGGTGAAAAGGGAGAGAAAGGAGGTGGTGGTGCCAAGGGTGCTAAGGGACACAGAGGTCTTATCGGCTTACAAGGTCTTCCTGGACCACAGGTAAACCTTTATTTTTCTCGATTATTCTGCTAAAGTTTTGACTTGTAACTACACAAATACCTGCATCACTGCATAAATGTGACTACATAAATGCTTGATAACAGGGTAACGCCGGAGAAAGAGGTCAAATCGGTCCAAACGGACCACCCGGAAAGCCTGGAGATGCTGGACCAAAGGGTATGACTGGTTTTTTATGCTCATAAAAGTTGTTGTATTTCGTTTTCCATAAGATTGATTATTGTTATTGCTTGTATTGCTTACTATGATTAACATAGGACCGTCTGGACGTGATGGAGCTATGGGACCACCTGGACCAATCGGACCTGCAGGTCCAAGAGGTACACCTGGAGACTCTGGCAAAATTGGTCTTCCAGGTCCAGGTGGACCACCAGGTCCTCCTGGTCCACCTGGAGAGTCTCTTGGTTACGATGCTGCGGCTCTCGCTGCCCTTCTTGGCCAAGGGCAGGCGAAGGTAAAGATTCTCAGAACTTCCTATACTTTATATAATTCTTGAAAGAAGTTCAATTACAGCCTTCTTGTATCATTAGGGACCTGATCCATTGGCTGGAGACGAACCCTACAAAATCTTAGGCAAGGAAATTAATGACGAAGAAAGGAGAAAGCTTGTCCTCACAGCATATGAACAACTGAAAGCAACTTTCGAAAAATTCAAGAAGCCCTCTGGAGACAAGAAATCACCAGCAAAGACATGCAAAGATCTTGCAATTGCTCATCCTGAAATGGAGTCTGGTATGCTCATGAAAAATACATGAATAAGCGATAATTGTGGCTATTTCATGTCTAATTAATTTTAACCTTAACAGGAGAGTACTGGATCGATCCTAATGCAGGAGATGAGCGAGATGCCATCCTTGTCTACTGCAGAATGGAAGATAAGGCCACCTGCATATATCCCAAGCCTAATACATCCATTGAGCTTAGTCCTAATGTTAATATTGCTGGAGACAATTGGTTCTCGGAATTAGATAACGGATTCCAAGTAATATTTCGGATGACAACCATTTGCTACACTTATTAATAATCCCGTATAATTGCAACTGATTTCTTGCTTTCAGTTTACATACAAAACGGATGGAAACCAAATGACTTTCCTTCAGCTTCTTTCATCCAACGCAGAGCAAAACATCACATATCATTGTTGGAATTCTGCAGCCCATTACGATTCTCAAAAGAGGAGTTATCGTAGTGCACTCAAACTAATGGCATGGAATGATTTGGAGCTGACTGCAAGAGGAACAAAGAGGACGCGGTATAACGTTGTCGAAGATGAATGTCGGGTAAGTCTAAATGCGCATTTTCAATTGTATTTTTGAAATAGTATTATTTAAAACTGACATAATTTTTAATGTTTTTTTTTCGTTAAAAAAATCCACAGTGGAAGAAGGCCGAATGGGCGAAGACGACAATATCGTATAATACCGACAAAGCTGCGCGTCTTCCAATAGTTGATATTGCCATTAAAGACATTGGAGAGACCGATCAAAAGTTCCGTCTAGACATAGGCCAAGTGTGCTTTACTTAGCGTAACGTATTCAATTAAGGTCGGTCTGAACGATTTCTATGTATACGAGTTTTGTCTCAACTGTATTTTAAACGTTCAGTAGGTTTTTAGTATAATTTTAGTTGTTTTTTTTACCACACAATAATTTTTTAGAGTAATAGAACCATGTTGCGAGTGTATATTACGTGTTTTGCTAATAAGTTTCATATATATTTATTTGTATCTTTAACTTGATTTAATTTTTTCACTTTCTGTAGCTCATTCATTTATAAGGGTACTTACTTTCATATATATTATGTGCGCATGAATATTTATTTGAAGTTTACAAGTTCACAAGGGTTATGTGTTTGTTGTATGAATTTGAATGTGAGCCACAAGTATGCAAGCAGAAAAAAATGGGGATGACTGCAAACTGTAATTATTATGGTCATAATAGTGTAAACCTTTTTCTGATACTGATTTTCTTACCTAACGTAATACTGATAGACTGTGTACAAAACATTCAAGAAACCTACCACTGCCAATCAATTTCTTCTGGATGCGAAACCGGCTCATCAATTCTTAGGGAAATACATTTATATTATTCATTTTTTGTCACTGCCATTCTTCTACTCAATAGATAGTGTAGGTCGTAGGTAGTCAACCGTAACGTGCCTTTAATATATACATGCCTTTGTATACATATTGTAAATTATAAGGTTGTAACTAATAAATCGTATAAGATACGACTTAATACCGCTCAAGATGACGTATGTGCGTGGACCAAATGAATAATTTCAAATGAATGGAAGCCAGTTTATTGTATGAAGGCGAAACACAACGGTGGCCATTTATTTATTATCATTAGTAATCTCAACTTCTCCACACCAAACCATCATCCTTTTTTGTGACTTCATATTATATACATTACACAATTATCCTACACTTGTAAATTTTACTCATACTCAGAACGGTTACGAAGTAGTAAGCACATTTCTCAATAGTGAGAGCATTTTAAACACTATGCATTATAATTGTGTTATATATTTACCTACAATGAACACAAGGATGATCATTGTTTGTAACCATATGAAAAGGGGATGTCAGAAACAACAATTAATTCCAACACAATGACGAATAACTGCAATAATAATAATCAAACATCATGTAGTTTCTAAGTATATTCAGGCTACAACTCATATTTACACCTCATACGAATCTAACTTTACAACTATAAATCCGTGAGTCCTACTACAATAGTACAATATCTGGATAGTTTATTATACTGAAATGTAATACTTTAAAAGTTACTAACCATGTGATACTAATACATATAGTATTTGGCAAGACCAATGAATTTGTGCAAAATGTAAAAGAAATACATACATACATACATCAATATTTTCTGTACATTCAGTTTATATGCCTAGGAAGTACTTAGCTTAAACTCAAACATTAATAATAATTTTCGGCAACATTAAGTACGTTGAGTTACAATTTTTGGCATTACATAATAATATGTGTGTTTAAAACGAGTTTGCAATATTATGAGGAGGAGGACTCCAGAAATAAGCATGTTTCAAAGTGAGTTGGAGTTGCCATCTAAATTATTAACCTAAATCTAAGTTATGTCTGACTTTTCAATTCAGATTGATGTGTACTCAGCTCACTCTTTTTATTTTTAACGTGTGTGGAAAAGATTGCACATGAAAAAGCCCATCTACTTAACATTATAATATATTTACTACACACAGTCAATCCGGCAAGCAACTAATTTTAGCTATAGATAACACGGCGATCATTCTAAACATTTAAAAAACTCCCAATATTTTTTTAGTAAGGACAAGCGAATAAAGACTTTACAGAGGTTGGGTTACAGAGTAAACTGCTTAAATAATTGCAGTGTATGTTATTTTTGTATTTTTGTAGTTACTAATTTACCGGGGCAACGTAATATTAACGTGTCATCGTCATATACAAGGAGTAAACGAATGGAAGGCTATTTCCTGTAAACAGCGTTGTTGCATTTTTGATAAAATACTGTAAAGCGTGGAACAATATAGTAAATCCTACGGCTACTTTGGCTGGACGTATAACTGTGTACACACGAATAATTACAATGATGCAAAGTGTTACTGCTCTAATGTTGCTGGTGGTGGTAGAAGAAGGAGGATGATGATGATGAGTCAACACTATAGAGTCGTGAATAGGAGAAGGAACAGCATAGAAAACTGGAGAAATTGAATGAATTTCGGAGTTGTCTTGTCATTTACAAGTGTGAATGTCGGTGCGCGTTATGCACGGCTTGCACTTGACGTAGCAGCACCAGATGAATTTACATTGGCAGCGTTCCACCTTCTTCACAACCTGAAAATATGTATTAAATTATGAACATTTCAACCTGAAGAGAATATCATGAGATTCATTTGGTTTAACAAGCGTAGAAATAGATATATTATATAGCGTTTGGGAGAAGAGAACCCCTTGTAAAAGTGAGTACTTTGCCGGACCGATGCTGTAAAAGGCATCCGAACTCGGGGGAAGTAAATAGTAATGCAAGATGGAAATTCCAAAAAAACATGAGTGAACAGCACTGTGAACAGTGACAACCACACACTTCAAAAAACGACGAGTCGCTCGTTATTCTCGACCCGACACAAACATACCACATTTATTTCAGTTGTCAATCAAATGTAAAAATTTCTTCCGCTTGTGTAGTCATCTGTGCATACATTGCATATTATTACTCTCTCACGTCTACATAAAATGTAATGTATCTGTCATGGTGTCTTCCTTCACACTTGCTGTCTTTCCTCACTCGATTTGTTAAACTGGGTAACAAATTTTAATATGGGCTAGTGCAGCGTGTGACTCCACCATATAAGTACCTCACCACTACTAGCCGCTTTTTACATCATAAAGTCACTGCTGCAATCTAATCCCATTTAGCATTGTTTTTCGTGGGTGGCAAAGTAAATTCGTACCTTTGTATTAAATCCTCTTCCACAACACAGTATACTGCAACGATCTGGACCATCTGACGTTTTGTTACAGAGACGTCCAGTAGTTCCCAATATTCCCTTCTCTGTGTCAGATTCGCAATAATCCGGAGATTTTCGAATATGTACAAGTTCCTGCTTCCCAACTGGAAACTTTCGTCCACTTTTTCTTCGTAAACGCTTCTGCTGTTTTACTGGAACCTAAAACATCAAAATTTGAAATTTCATTTGCCATAAAAAAATTTTGCTTAAGAATATAATAGTGACCGATTTTAGACTAGCAAGAAACTAACCTGAACTGATTTTTGGTACTTCTTCTTCAAGTAGTCTCCCACTTGAGAAAACGTTGGTACGTTTTTCCAGCACGTTTTTAGCTCGCAAGAGCCAGAAACTCCGTGACATCGGCACTGCATTCTCATGAGATGGGAGACAGCCTGCAACACAAATAAATACGGGATAAATAGACATTTATGTTGTGAAAGAAAAGCTCCAGTTTTAATCTGTGATAGAATCCAGTCTTTACCTGACGACCAGCTTCGTTGTTGTGCAGGTTCATTAAACTTCTAACGTTTTTAGATTCCCACTGCTTGGACTTTTCCGGAGCATCGACAAACTTTCTGGAGAACTGAACACCAAACTTGAGGTTGTCACTATAAACACATAAAAGTTATCTTCTCAACTTCTCAAGACCCCCATGACATGGCATGTACACAAATACACGAGTACAATTCAAACATAAGATATTAAACCCAAACTGATCCAGCTTTGTGTGAGCTAAGCTGTATTCGAGCCGAATATTAAATATGCAAGCGTGAGTGTCTCACTTCCACTTTTGTGTAATTATTAATGTAATTTATTACCTGCAACCGCCCCACTTCCAGCCCTCCGGAGTAGTCCGACCTTGTTTGCTGAGATCACAGGAACATTCGTTCAATGCTCCAGAACTACAGGCTTGCGTTATTGCATGAACTACCCCGGCGCTAGTGACTGCATAGATGAATGCTGTTTCTCTGCTACCTGTAAAGTCAAGAAATAGGTTTGATGGGTTTTAACTAAAAAGATCTTTGGATTCCACATTGCAAAGTTGTAATCCCAAGCAAATACTTTACAAATATTTCAAGATATGCCAAGCCAGCCAGCTCAAAATTTGATCAAACGGATATAACCACGAAGCGACGGCTGTATCTAAATATGTGTGACTTTAATATGTTAAGAACAAAAAAGTTTTCGTTGTTTAAACCAGCGCATTTTCGTTTCTATATAATCACCATCAGCATACAATTTGGAAGGATTTGAATGTTGTCTCATGCATGCTCCTAATAAACCATTGTTTTCTGCCCTGTGGTTTGGTTTGATTACCAGTTTCCAGATTGTTTTTCAAATCCACCAGGTACAATTAAAAGCAATGAAGAAAGCAACTCGGATCACAGGTAGGAAATGCTGACTGGCATGTCCCTTGCATGCCATCTAATAAATCTACCTGTGTCTTTTGGGAAATCTGTTACGGCAATTACTACTAAAACAAATCGGCAAAAAGGTCAAGTAGACCTGAAACTCAGCAAATTACTTTCGCAATATTTTATTCCAGCCAGTTGGCGTCAAACTGCTAGCAAACGCTGTCCTTTGAATGTGCAATCATTCAAAAGCACTAGATCTTGCAGATGACTCGTGTATGTACATTAGCGCCATATTTATGAGATTATGAGCAATCAAGTTGAGATTGAAAGTTCGATATGATGTACTGATTTCATGTGACATACATGACCAAAATGGATGAAACACCAATTACAGGGTAAAAGAGATAGAATTACGATAGTAATTGAATCACAATCTGTGTGGAATAGCTCATATTACTGCTAAAATGTACTTGCTTGAAGCCACAATTCCTTCAAATTCAATCTGCTTCCTGCAGCGTCAATTTAAATCCATTCTTGTGACGACTATCTGCAGGGAGCTGTTCTTTTCATCAGTCTATCATAACAGCAATAAAAACCTTAATTACAGAAGCTGATGTACAGCCGACGGCCGCAGGGAAATAACCATTGCTTTATGTATATGCATGAGCTGAAGTATGTATGTAAAAAAATACTTACAGTGCATCTAGGCTTCTCAGATTGTAACAAAGGAATATAATAGCAATATCAAAGGGAGGAAAAAGAGATAAACCTGATATTTTCCAAAACTTGACAACTTTGGCTGTATATGAACAGTTTTTTTTAAATTAGTAAGCATTTGTATTTCCAAGCAAAACACACTGATTTCCCCACATATTTGGTGAAAGTTCATGCAAAATATCCAACTTTGGTTTTTAGAATTGTTAGGCCACTTAGGTTAGAAGCAGTTCCCAATTTAGTTACTCGTATTTTTGCGGTCATTGACTTAAATGTAGCAAATATAATATTATATAGATTGAGAAATGTTACGTTTGACGTCAACTGTCTCTCACTCACTTTGGTATTTGGAATAACAGTTGCGGGATAATATTAGTCTCTGGAAGCTCCTAAACTGGAGCAACGGATTCCGTCGTGATACAATCAGAATGTAGAAAAATATTGACCCTTTGCCCGGAGTGAAAGTTGAATGGCTTACTTGTTTTGGTAGACGTAAGCAATGAAGAAATGAAAACTGAAAGGGTATTTTCTAGACAGGTCACGATGCTTGCCGTAAACATTTCATGAATATATGGCAGGAGTTCGGATGTCATCCTTTGCGAAGCTTTTCGGAATACTAACAAGAAAAGCTATAGGACAATGCTCCAAATATTTACTTGCAAATCTTCGAAACAGAAATCCTGCTCAAATGGAAAATATCCGATGTAGAATACATCTAAGTAAATAATTTAACTGTAGCAACGAATGCTTTCATCTGTAGTCCAAGACGGTATGTTGAGGTTTTGCTACTTTATAGATGGTTCAGTGTCCATCTATGTCCATAAATGTCCAAAGTTTTTGTACTTGATTTTCGCAAGACAGATTCTCTTTGAGCTCTTAAGTCTGATGGGAGTGTCTGAAACATGTTGTTTCCAACGTAAGTAGGTTGTCGCATGATCTTACAATCAGCGGTTGTACAAATTGAAACGTACAAATAAACATTGAGATTTTATGATTTTCAAACTGTTTTTCTATACTGCTTGGTATTTTTCTGGAAATAAATTGTTCGAGTGTTCAATGAACTGTTTTATTGTCAACTGTACAGCAACTAAACAACATTTTTGTGTTGCGACTCCGATCCATTCAACTATCGTGAATGCTTTACGAGCAGTGGATGGTTGACAATAAATCTATACGTGCGTACATTTGTAGCAAGGTAGTATTTTAAAACAGTGGAAACTAAAAGCGTACTTGAATTGCTGCCGAAAATTATATCATCTTACTTTTGTTTTCCAGGAGAATGTTAAGCGTACTAGTAAAATTTATGTTAAAACTCATAAAAATTTTAGCATTTTTGATATAGCTGTATACACCCATTGTCTGCAGTTTTGTTTGTTAGTTGATCGTAGTTACACGCTACTAGAAATACGAATTCAATTATCCAAATTTTTATTTGAAAAAGTGTTTTGTCGGCATGTCTGCTATCTGTTTGCCATGAGGATACAGATTGAAAATACCATTTGTCAATGCTTGGAATAATGCTACTTTTCATCAATTGAGATGGAACTTTAGAAAAAGGCGATATGTGTCTAAGACGATAAAATTATCTTACGATTTTTTACAACATATTTGCATCAGTTCTTAACCATACGATTAGCTAAAAAATGACTTTTTAAAATATATTCCTACTTTTAAAAACTTACACAAGGGAGTTATTATTTTTTATCTGAATGTTTGAAATAAATGGCAATTTGCCTACCGCGCACTTTGAGATTATTGCGTTCCGTAACACTGTAATGATTTCAAATTGCTAATAACTGAGTAAGTACATGTGCTATATGGTTATGCGATCATTTATTATATACGTTCCAATTTGACTTTGGCGTAGGTAAATGTGCTTAATATATCTTACATCGTAAATGTTTGGTGCAAATGGAAATAGTAACTTTTATTTTTATGCTTATCATTCTCCATAAAGTTTATAAAATATTTACAATAATATTTGATAGGGAGCAATAGGCTTAAAAAATTACATGGCACAACCTCGCCTACCTACATGTACGTATAAAAAAGTTTCAGATTCCTAAATCTGAATGGAGCTCCATTACTTTCTTTTATATATTTAGTTTTTACATACCAACATACGCTGCATGATGTGGTTGTAATATTACTTAGGCATTCATGCTTATGATCGTTTCCCTTTCTTTGTGTCCCAAGAAAGCAATAATGCTTGGTGATGTGATGATACAACGTATGTGAGTGACTGAGGAAGACAAAATCCCACAGCGATCAACAAATACCAAAATTCCATTGGGAATACAAAGTCAGACCTATGTATATCTACACACACACGCTACTTATGGCTTATAGGGCTGCGGCTCTAGCTTACAAATCATTGTGCCGTATGCATGACAAAATGACCGAATTCCTTGTTGTTGGAACATGCCGCTGATATGATTAAAATACCTTATCCATCAGAACCAACGTGGAATGGTTCCGGAGTTCTTTGGTGATCTTTGTTATTATGATTTCATGGGCAGAAAAGGGCTGTTTACTCCTCCGCATTACATTCCCACAATTGTGGTCTGAGGACGCTCAACACAAAAGTTCCTTTTAAAGAGGCAGCTGATAACTGTGCACATCGTTGTATTATTCCGTAATTTCATTAGCTCATCAAATCAAAGGTAAAACTTGTGGAGTTGAATGCAATGCATTCCTATATCAAATATCTGAAAGTATTCACTACTTGCCCCCAACTTCTTTCGAGATATTTGTGAGTGATCTGTGCTGTGGTTGATCATTTACGAAAGGGTTTTGAATGATCTAATGTTACTCCCTAGCACTCCACTATAATCGCAACTGCCTACATTCGCTTTGCTGCTTGCTTCATGTGTCTCTTTCACTAATCAAAACCGGACTGGTAAAGGAGATCAAAAAAGCTGGATAAAGACTACAGCACCAACAAAATGTGAGCCTACAAAAATCTCCATTTTATTCCTTGTCGGAATCTCTTTATGGCAACTTTGAGCTGGAAAAATATTTTATCGAGCCCTTTCTTCACCGCTTTACATATATGTATGCATGAATGAAACACCACACACTGTCAAACAGAATGGATAATATGATGCCACTATTTCACATTTCCATAAAGGAATAAATTTTTCAGATGCGGATGTATTCCATGACAACACATCAATCTCAGCATCAGCTATGTGTGAAATATTACAAATTCTCTTTCCTTCATCTCACAACTATATTTCCGCTTCAGTGGTGTGGGTAACAATTGGAACATGAGAAGCTTGGAAAGCCTTTCTCACAGCGGAAGCGTCAGAATGAACATGCGAATTTTTTTACAAACAACACGATGTGAAGTGTAAGCGATCAGATTGAGTAATGTTGTCTAATTGAGTTCCAATAAACCATGAATATACACGATTGTCGGAATAGTTTCATAAAAAAGTGTTGCCATCTCAACCTTTAGAATTTTTGCCAGCCATTGTACAGTGTTAAAATAGGCTTACTAGCCATTATTAAATCTACGTGTTTACTTAAGGGAATTGCAGTTCTCCACAACTGACCAGAACAATTAATTACTGCTGTCATTGTATGTGGCTGTAGTGTATTATTTGCTTGGCAGAGTTTTTTTCAGGGAGCGTGTAAAAGGATGCCAGTCCAGCCCGTACAATATTTATCTACACTATCAATTGTGTTATTTCCAACGTTGGAATCGTCGGATCCATCCACCAGTTGGTTTTCCCTTTCCCTGAATACCAATACCCCTTCAAATTTCCTGATCGGAAATCCCATTTCTGACAACTGTGTTCCATTAATCATTTCAAAGGACTGTGGAGAACGGTGTGCTATATCTATAGAATCGTCATAATGTTATCTTCATTTTTTATACTCTGAGCAACATAACATTTTCGACAGTCTTTAGATGGTAATTTAATGCATAAACGAATTTTTCAAGCACAGCGGAAAATCATATTTGCTTTTGATGGTATGGAGCTTCCTAAATGTCTATAAAACGAGCGGAGGGTGTCGCGTCTGTATAAAAGTTCAATAAAAATCGATACACTTACGTCTTGCCAAGTGGCATGGCTGCATTAAACGTGTGCGTGTTTGTAGATTGTACACAAAGGATAAAAATGTCTGAAAAACAAAGAGCCACTTATTTTTGTGTTTGGAATACCTGATGTTTTTGGAATAGTCTGAGAACAACAATGTGTTGATGCAAGGGATTGGAACCATTTTGACTTCTATCATGCTGTTGCAGAACGTCCCAAGTTATGATGACTGTTGCAAAATTCAATTATGATCGCTCCAAGTGATTTCCAGTAAGTATATGAATGGCGTTCTAGTGCAAAACTAGTTCCAAATGGTAAGTTTTGTACGGTAGAAAGCACGAGGGCAACTTTGGGGCACTGTGCGAAGTTTCAGCCTGCGCCTAGGAATGATCGACTCCAATATCTCTAGTAGGGAAATTATTTGTTAATAACGACCCAAATTTCGCCTGTGTATTTTAAAAGTCAAGTACAAGGCTTTCATGCTCTTGATTCTGGGCATACGAAGTTTGCAGAAATGTAGAAGACACTCCTTGGTTTTTCTCAGGCTACTGAGATTGATTGCATAAGTATACTAGGGCAAACATGCACAGAAATATTCTGAATTCAAAGGAAAAAGTTTCAGGTAAGTCTGGAAAAGTGGGCGCTGCGAATTTTCACTACTAATTAGAGTTTGGTTGATCCTAAAAGCATCCAACAGTTGGTAAACATTAGAGACTAAATCATGTTGATTTTCCGTTTGAAAAGTTGTGGGCACGGTCTGTACACGCGAAACTTTACGCAAATTTCCTCTGGGCTGACTCCCCAATTCATTTCTAAAAACCACTCTCTGTAATGATTCTCTATGTTCCACCTTTCATGCTGGTCGGTCATTCTATTATGCACTTATCTATTAGTCGTATTTTACATCTGCAGAGGTTAAACGCAAAGAAAAGTGTATAAAACCGCAAATTGCTCTCATAAATACAATCGTTATCGGACTCTAGCAGTGAAATTCTTTGGAGGAGGTGAAAGGATGACTTCTCATAAGTTCTCTAACCATAAAACCACATTTTTGGGCAATCAACATGGATATAATACGGAATGAGTCATGGTACTAATCTTCCATTGAAACTTGTGAATGAATGCACAGCCCACAACACACGAATAAAAACCATTGACTTGAGGAAAGTCTCAAGACTAGAGCAGCGTGTGGCTCCGTGTGTGCATATCCGTTTAACCCTTCTTTGCGCTACATAATTGCCGTTTGCCATAACATTAGGCATTAACTCCACAGCCTTCTTCATTTATCTCCGAGCCCAGCATGATTAGTTTTAATCAAAAGAGCAATAACTCAAAGTTAGCTAAGTAACAAAAAAGCTCGCGAGAGTTTTCTTTGTACAATCTTAGATAGTCCATAACAGCGGTTCGTAAAAGTCTACCAAGAAGGAAGGAGAGATGAGACAGCTGTGCCGTGCCTAGCTCTCGCCAAAAATGGAAAGAAGCCTCTCGAGTGATGTACCTGATGATTGAGTAAAATAGAAGAATGATCAAGATTATTCAAGAGGAAACTGAGGAACACAGTGAATAATCTAATGGCCATGAATTATAGCGTGAGTCTCCGCACTTCTGTTCCATCCTTGTCTCATCGCAAATGTAAGTCGGGGTTGTCGTTGTCGGTGACACGGTGCTATCTTGCCATTTTCACAAACTTCTAACCTTTGCTAAAAAGAATTTCTGACAATGAGTGGAACGGAACGGAGCGACGACTTGTGAGCGAGTGAAGTAGGCAAAAAACATTGCCATCGCGTTGGACACCAACGGTATGAGTTAATGAAAAACATACTTATAGAATGCGATGCGATGGGATTTATATCAATTCATGTATTTACAAGTTCATTGGGAGAATGTATGTCAGCGTAGGTGATGTATGATGTAAGTGTTTATGGGTAAGAGTTTACTGTAGCTTTCAAAATATCCGCAGCATATCCAGTGTCCTCACCGTTCATTCTCATTTATAATATTCCCTTTTAGATGTACGATATGAATGAACGGAAATTAAATAATGTTTCTTACGTCGCTGGTACAGACAAGACGTTCAAGTCGAACTTTTATTCTGTGTCAGAAATTACTCCTTATAATACTTCTTCGAAAATATATCTAATACATCTAATATATAGGTATATGTATGCAATGTGAATACTGTAGTATTACTTTGTCTGTGCTTTTGAGAAAACAATTCAGTGTCCATGGTTGAATCTGTAGATTCTTTTTACATAGACTGTTGAAACACAGTTCTCTATCCGTCATCCAAAGCATTGTCGAGTTTTGCAGTATTTCTTTTTGCAAATGCATTTTTAGTCCAAATGTTGGACGACGCAAGTCATAGTGGGTGTGTACTTTTTATTTTTAAAATGAAGCTTTTAAGATTCGCAGAAATACCTAAAAAGTAACATCCGCATTTGCGAGTGCACCTTACAAAAGTTTTTGTTCGAATTAAAATCTGTTGTTCAACGCATACGTGTATTCGGGACTGTCATTCTTTTTCATTGTTTTGGAAAGTAAAAATGCAGCAAAAAAGTTGGGCTACATAAATACTAACTTTACAGACTTCATCATTTCATATCCACAATATTTTTGAGTAAATGGTCTTCTTGCTTCTTATATAAACAATCATTTTACTTTGTCATAACTTCTTTGTGTTTTTAACACTGTAGTTTTGGCGATAAGTGTAACTTATGGTTTATTATGGTTGATTTATGTTGTCAGACGAGAACTGCAATGTCCACCCTTTGCGCACTATAAAAAATGAGCAAGTACTTTAAACAGTATGTGAATTGCCATATATCAACCCAGCTCCAGTTACAATCTTCAATACAAGCTATTTACTACATACACATCAGATGTACAAAGATGTCAATTCACATTTCCTTGTTGGTAAAGGTGGATACGTTGTGTAGCTCTCATTTGGCACACACACCTTTTGTCAATGTGGAGAATTTGAGTAACAATAAAAATAGTCATCCTACTCAAGCTATTATTTACTTCCATTTCTATTACCACCACTACCCCATCATTATTGAAAGTTATGGTTCGAAAGTGCGGACAAACAATGGAAGGGCTGGCAAATTTAGCATCAACTCAGAAAATACCAACCCATCGCTTTTGAGTATTTATCTTGGGTTCACAAGAGTTTTCCTAAGTTTTATCTGCCTGTCTGACTGGCTCTGGCTACACTTGACACTCAAGTCCGACTCTATGTTCCCACATTAAATACATCTGTGGCGTATCCCCTTTAACAGATGAACAGAAAGAAAGCAAAGCATAAATAAAATTTTCGGAAGTGCGGATAGTTTTTTTTTCAAATTAAACGCACGCTCTGTTTTGGAAGACGAGCACTGATATGATGATAATAAAGTATGAAAATGGTGGTATAAACACAATGAACCAAATCCAAGCTGGGAAAGTTGAGTTGATGCAGGCATATTAAAAGTTATTATGCAAGTTACTAGCATCACAAGGATCGCTGGTCTTCTTCTCCCTAATGAAGGCTACAGGCTGATTCTGACTCTCATGTCCATTTTTTTAAACCAAACGTTAAATGACATGGCGCAATTTGTAGTTTGTAGTTGCAACTCCACCATTGTGATATGCTGCCTATAGACAACAGCCACAGGAGCAAAATGAAGGGTTGTAAGGAATAAAATGAGAAGTCTGCTTAGAGCATCGCATCCAGCACCAACATCAAGCTAGAGAGAACAAAGACTGCACCACATTCTCAGCTCTGAGTTGTCTCTCACATTGCCCAGAATTTTCGTACAGTGGCCGCATTGAGGGACAATGATGATAAGGGAACTAATTTAGACTCAATGATATCTATTGAAATCAACTCAAGTGCTATCCTACAGCTCGACTGAGGCAGAGTGAAAAGGAAGGGGAAACATGAGTATGATGATGGTGGCAAAGGCATTTTACGTTTGCGAGAGACATATTGTACGAGAATATTATACAGTTACTCGATTGATACACTCTCACTCTTGGAAGTTTAATAGCAAGATTCACCATCGCCACCATCATCAGTTTCAACTGTTGTGAAACATGCCATTTTCATGCATTTCGTCGTCGTCATTACCATCATCATATCCCACAGCAAAAATATCATCGGATAAGAGAAACAAACACTTGAAAAGCGGAGGATATTACAGGATGTGTGTGTATGTGCGTATCTGGCGACTGATATTAACTAACGCGAGCTCCTTTGCCGGAGCATTCAATTTATTCAGAAACAAAAAGTCAATGGCTATCACGAATTCTTAGGCTGATAGATTGGTACTTACACGAGATCTTCTATTAAAAAGATAACGGGAATGTGGATGCAATATTATGGGCGAAAGTAAGACGGCAAAATTATAATAATGATAATGATACGCCGACGATGGTAATAATAGCGATGGGATGACGACGAGGATGAACACAGTGTTAAAGGCAGAGCACTAGTGAGAGAGGGTGGAATCGTGCAGAAATGAGCAAATTATTCATGGATCCTATGTGTCGATGAGGACGGCATGAATCTTTTTTGCTATCTCATTTCATAGAGCTTAGCTTTCCCTGTCAAAATGAGAAGAGGAGTAATGCTGCACCCGCATCATGGTTTACTCAGAATGTATAAGGGAAAAATCCAAGGCTCAAAAAGAGCATCCCTACGCACAATTTATGTATATACATTACACACACTTCTACACTGCGAAGTAATGTGGATCCGTATTCATTCATTCACGTGGGAAATGAAATCAGGGATTTCACCAAAATTCGATTCGCTAGCTGAGAGTGAAATCGATTTAAAATTCATGGTTAATTAAGAGAGATTATTTTTGATCCTTTTCATTTCAAAAATAAAAGGGAGACTGCTAGCGATGAAAATTTCCGTAACATACTGCACGACAAGGCGTATGCCTAGCCACTAAAATTTGTACCTTCTGGAGCCCCATATAGTTAAAGCATTTTGGGACTGTAATTGGAATTGGAAACGGTATCAAACTTCTTTTCATAAAACTGAATAGGTATAATACTTACAACTGGTAGAAGCAAGTATAGGAGTCACTGTGCTCTGGATATTTCCCCATGTCGAAGCTCCTTATCATTCGACAAGGTAATTCTTATATCCATGTACTATTAATAAACTGATGAAAAGAGAAGTATGAAAATGGGACTCTTTTGTAAACGAGAACATACATACATATCTACATACGTAATCTGTATGTGAACACATGTACGTAAGAAATGAATACTGTTACAAAATATTACCTATTACATATTATCGACTGCTATTTTTCAATCAAATCAAAGTTACGATCTAAAACATCAAGGGACTCAACTTTTTTTTATCAGAGCATTCCGGTTCAGAAAATTACACTATTAGCCTGTGCATGGGAGAGCTGACAGATCGAGTGAGGAGGAATCTAACAAATCGAGACATGGAAATTTACCTACATTTTAAAAGTTTGTACTGAAATATTATGTACGTTCGTTCCTATGCTCTGGATTCATTATACCTGCGTAACTATCAGTTTTTCGAGGACTTGGCTCATGGTTTCCTCTGCTGTTGCACTCGTCGACCTGACATGATATCAAATAGGATCAACCAGGTCCCGTCGAGAGTTGCTTGGCAAAGCTGAGCCCAGCTCCTAAGCTGAATTGAGAAGAGGAAGAATGCGGAGGAGAAGGGTTAAAATCTCTCTGGCGAATCTCTGGATATGTCTAGTGATGCATGTAACGTCATTAAAAATTCAATCTTGTGAGCTTATCTTCAATGAAAGGATATGTATGTTTACTCATTCATATCCATTAACCATCGTTCCAAAACTTTGAGGCAAAAGATCAGGACAAACCACCCAGATCTCTTGTCAGCACTAGTATCTCCACAGTGTGTACATTAGGTAATGCGTTCATCGTGTGTAGCAAAGTAGCAATGTACTGCTTTTTCGTCTCCTTTAAAACATCCAACTCACTGAGCCCAACCTAACCCAGAACGTTCTTATTCCACTTTATTTTTCAAACTAACTGCTTCTCCATATTAAAGAGAAAAGGAGGGAGGCGAAGGAGGATAGGAAAAGCCTCAGAAACTTTGAAAACCGCAGGCCAAACCAACGTCATGTTTGGAACAAGAAGTTTCAGTAAAATTACATTGCTGTGGAGATATCGTCGAGCTGTAGTTGTCGCTTATCACATTCAGTTCCAAGCTGCAGTGCAGCAGTGCAATCGGGATCTTGTAGCACATCGTTGAAACAACAGTTTGCTCATTTACATTTGCTCTGCCACAACATCCCATTCGCGGAGACTGGAAGACTACAGCTGTACATGTTTCCGATATTAAAATCAACCCGGAATTATGTTCTACATTCTCTGAAAAGCCATTTTATGTAATAACAAATCTAAATTTTGGGAAAGAAATGGGGAGGTTAATTTTTATGTGCCAGTTATTGGTTAGCATCTACAAAATTTGCACAGAAAGATATCGTTGTGAATAGTGATTTAGGTAATGTCACATAACTTAATGCTGCTCCCCATTAATAATTACAAATTGCTGCTTGAGATTTCTTTCCCTTTTTTTAGCCTGGGAAAACTCCCGTTCAAAGATTTATGGACCATTGGCTTAACTTGAAGACATTAAAAGTGTACTTGTTTCTTTCTGACCGAACATATTACATGCCAATTATAATTGGAGAAAGAGAGAGTTGTGTAATAGAGCTGCTAGCAGTAGTTGAGATTCATTTGTCTTTTGTTTCTCATACCAAAATAATATCCAAGGCCTCTGCAATAATTTAGAGTATGACTAGGTAGCAATGTGGCGGAGTTCAGTTTTTACTCAAGTTCCTTTCTAAGAAGCCATGAAACGAGGAGAGACAGAGACCTTACACAGTTAGTTGGTAATGATAATAACAATAGCCGTAATTCAATTGCATGGCATAGAAAGAGAGAGAGAGATGCAAGAAACTCAAGATGAGGACTACTGCTCTGGGTTGGATAGAGACGAACAGAAGATATGATGGGTAGTAAAATCCCGAGAAGCTTACTAACTTTGCTTGAGCCTCCGTGCTCTCCTGTTCTTGTGATGCTGCCATTATATTTCACAATAAAAATGATGTGGACAGGGAGAGTGGAGGAGTGTATCAAAAAGTAAAAGCGTTTCTCAAACTTTCCATATAAATCCTTAGGAAAGAGGTTTGAGCTGACGCAAAGAAGTAACATTAGGGGATTAATTACACGAGTTGATTATCAGTAACGAAGTTACTCATCAAGAGATTTTCTCTGACTGTGTGGTGCTGCATTATGTGTGTGGGTAACAATCCACGTGCTTCAGGCTTAATATCAGCTTGAAAGCGTGCAGGAAAGGTAATTCCGTAGAAAACATCGACGCCAAAAACTCCAACCTGGCAAAACTATCGACTCAAGCATAGTTTCCAACTATTTTAAGTACAAGGCTCAGGAATTTGATTTCATTACTTTTTCAAAATTTGCTGCAAATAAAATTTAATGAAACATAATTTCAAATTCAGGAATGAAAAGAGTTGCGATCTGTAACTAATATCTTACGAAGCATCTTATCTACGACTTTTTTAGACAACAGATTATGAAATTGTTTTAGAAACCAAGTTCTATTTAAGTTAAGTTAAAAGTAGCATTTATTACTTATCCTCTGTTTCAATGACCTTGGACGTTTTTATAATTCAAAAATAAAATCGAATGTCAAAGTACTTGGAGAAAGTGTTTGAATTAAAAGTCGACTAGTGGTGGTCGACGTTTTTACCTGGAGCCGCATTTAAGAAACACTTTGATGTGCTTAGCTTTATGATTAGGATGTTGATGCCATATGAGCCTAACACCTGAAACCATTCAATCCGATTTTGTCTTAAGTTGCAACTTGCAAAGCCGAAATATCTGCATCATCCTTCACATTCAACATTTCACAATGGGAAACAGTAGCATCATTTCTCTCAAGATCAAGATGAGCATCATATTAAATATCATCATCATTCTCATCATCTCCATAGTCGTTCAAATATCATCATACCCTATAATTGCTGTCTTCCATACGATCCGCTAAGTGCGTAAATATTCGGTGCACAAGACTCCTTCCTCATTTATATCATCATCGTGATCATTACCAACAGCCGCATAACATTGCCTACTACCGATTTGCTCTCTGTAACCGTAGATGGTTGCTTTGCAACATTGGCTCACCGACAACTTGTAGGCACAACTGGGGACCATATCATATAATTTGATATTATGTGTTGGGCTGGCTGAAATGCAGTTCACGCACACTGAATTTTCTATCACAGATCATAAAATAATTCCTGGAGGCAAGGGAAAAATGAAAGTAAAAAATATTGTGTGTCATGTCTTATAAAAGTGCATGTATGGAAGGCAACCATACCAAGACGTATTCTTGGTGGCGCAAAACGGCTTTATAACCAAAACCAACGTCAAACCAGTCAGCCGGCTAAAGTATTTATTATCATCATTAGATAAAGCATGCATGGCGAAGATTATGGAAAGGTATATATGATAAGTTTTGGTGTGTGTGAAATCCAGTGAAGACTTTTGAATATGTGATGCAGCCAACCAACCAACCAGTCATCTGAATGTAAGATGTCTGTCATCCGAAGAATTTGATTTTCAGCATCATCAGATGATGGTAAATGCAAAAAAATTATGAAATACATCCACTTCTTCCATAAAGACGCGTTTCGCAAGGTGTATGAAAAGAGCACATTTGACATGCAGCAAAATAAGGAACATACAAGCATTTAGTGTAATATCTTTTAACTTGTTGGTTGAAAATTGTAGAGCAAAATTTAGCGAGTTCAGCCTTGTAAATGGAGTGAGCCAAGTGATCTTCTTGCTTTTGGATTGGCCACAGGAAACCAATAAGCAAATAATGTCAGGACATGAGAAATCACTTTGAGCAAGATGAGTTCTCTTCAGTACCCTCAATTATATTGAATCAGAACCAAAGTGGAGTTTTGAAGCTGTCATGGCTTGGTTTTCTAGCTGAAACGTCAGATTTAAGAAATGTCATCTTGTTTGACAAGGTTGTTGATGATGGCTTGGCCACAGATAAACATACTTAAACCATTATTACAAGGTAAGGCGCAAGTTCTACTAAGAGGAAGCGAGAGCGGACACAAGCAATTTCTACGAGTGGTGGTGGCTTCGTATCTGCGTACATTTCCTTTTGGTCATAACAGGGAGGCCATCGAACCAAAGCCATAATGAAATATATCAGACTGATATCAGAAAATAAGATCTGACACTGCTAACGTTGAACATGTTCCGGGAGGATAAAGAGAATTTTTCGCTGGTGGACTTTTTTTTAAAGGTAGAGCAAGCTCAAGAGGGAGAATAGACGAGAAAAAGTTCAAGTGTATGATAGGGATGGACAACGCGGACTTGGATACATTGATGTATGATCGTCGCTTGAATAGCTTTCGGAACTCTCTGCTGAAAATGGTCCAGTCAAGTCTAGTCTTTCCAAACGAAACGAAACCACATTCAACATTCCCTTCAGAAAAGCATTACCAACGTCCAGCTAGATCCATACAGAAGTCCATTTTGAATGGATTTCATTTCAGCTCTCGCCAGTGAGAGAGAGAGAGAGAGAGAGAGAACTCCTTTTCCTTATGTGTTTGGAATGTAGGTAATCACTCTATCAAACATGCTATATACGGATTTATTCCCTAAAGTACATTGTAAGACCACAGAATCCAGTTTCCAGTTACAGTAAATCTTGTTGCTGTTGTTGTTCTCTTGTTCTCGATGAAAAAATAGTATTGAAATTGCACCAAGTACTTAAATTGAAAATGATTCTGCATTGCATTCAAAGAGAGCAACTGGCTGTGATGGAAACGAAAGAGAGAGGAGATAGATATAAGAGAGAAAGAGTCGGAGAATGAGGTATGGATTTTGAGAATAGTGTTTTTGTGAGAGAGATGAATCCCCGACCGATTTCAATCCTTCATTCCGATTTAGATAGTTGAAGTAGATAGGTAGATCTTCCATCAGAGCTCATAAACTCATGGTTAAATGACTTTCAATGGGATCACCCTATATGGTCGGAACCATAGACAGAGAGTGCTCTCAAGATACACTCAGAACGAGGAAACACACATTGATAGAGAAAACACAGTGAGAATAATACACATTTATATGATCATGATAATAATGATGATGCACAACAGCATTATTCCATATTACATTAAATTTAAATAATATTTCATGCATGTGAGTGAAGCCAAGTGTGCCTTCCATTTTCGGTTTCTCTCTCACTCTCTCTGTATTCTTTTTAGAAACTACACAAGTATCCCATTCATTTTACACTCATCCATCTTGCCAAAGCCCAAAACTGTCTCTTCACTAGTTTTACACACGTACGAGCGAACACAAGTGGTATGAGAATCATCAAATTCAGGCGTTTGTTGAGCTAAGTTACGTAATAATGGATTTATTCAACATCACCCAATATGTGCCGCTCTTTCAACTTCTAAATATATCGTTTTCCTTATTGAATAGTGATGAGCTCAATAAATTTTGTTTGGAATCCGAATTACAGCACGTTGGTGGCCACAGTTATTATACAGCGAGTTTAAATTACAACTAGCTAGATTCTTCACACAGCTAAAATCTCATCCCAAATCTATCTATCACCGGTTAGCATTTGACCAACCAACATACATAGTACATTATTACAAGCATGTTTCCATCCCATCAAATATCAGTTGCCTTAATGAGAAATACCACATAGGTTGGAAATTGGCGGATACTTTAGGAACCCCACACTGGCTAGCATCCCTCCTGTTGATTTAACAACGGCAAGTGTTTAATACTTGTGAGCTGCTGGGAAGCATTAGAATTGCTTTTGATCGAATTGCAAGACGCGGACGAAACGAAGCACTTCAGTGTGATAAGAAAGCTCCGTAAGTACTTTTAAAATGGGATCGTGGTGTAGAAATAGCTAGAATATTTTTTCCATTTTTAAGTGCATTAAAGTGTTAAATTTTTCATTTGTCCAAAGTAATATTCACCATATGTGGATTTTTAGAGCTGATGCCTCATTCTCAGACGCGTAGAACCTATAGCGGAGTGTCACATATCTTATATGGTCGCACCCAGTTTGACAATTAAATATATCTGTTGGGATCCCAAGGATGAGGCGCTTACTTTATATTTCTTTCAACATCTACCTATCTCTCCGGCAACTTACATACTTTCGAAATTACATGGTGATGCTGAGTTGAAGATTTCCGTTTTTGAAAAACTTCCAATGGAGGTTCAACTCTAGAAGTTATCATAAGAGCGTGGTATTCTCTACTTTGCGAAAGTAAATTACAATATGCGCCAGTCACCAAGAACAATATGCGCCAAGCAGTGCCTGTTAGCTGCCAACTTTTCCTGAGAGAAGATGTACACACACGTTATTATCAGATTTGCATTTAAAGTAATGACTCCTAGGAAAGGAGCTGATGTATGTAGATACGCAGAGGATGAAGTGAAATAATGACTGATTACGAGTGTTTGGAATGCATGAGGTAGCTGGCTCTCATTCTATCCAACGTAATGTTTGGCATGGATGAATAATATTATTATGCATGCATTATTCGCTATTATGATGATGAATCCTTTATGATGTTATTATGGAAAGTAGAAGCTGAAAAAAGAGGTAGCTGCTGGGATTTTTATGCAAGCTTTTTGACAAAAGTTGTTGTGAATTACCCCGTTGTAGTGTGTAGCCAAAGACGCTGTAGTCATCTTCTCTTGATGTGCAGTTCCACCCGCTCATGACGAAACTGATATTGACACTCTCGGATCCCTCGACGAGCTCCCTCTGAAACAGCTTTGAGTGTGTCCGGATAGTGTTGACAAACTTCAATTTGTTGGGCAACCAGCCCAGGCAGTGCACTGCAGACGGCACGAGCTGAGTTAGCTATCGCATCGTTGGGTCTTCTGGAGCATCACCTGCTAGCTGCATTAGATCCGCTGGCTGATCGTCGGGAATTTTAGGAGCATGATTTGCGATTCCCAAATACCTGTTATAATCAAAAAGATAAATCCTTCATTACCATAATCAAGTTTCATCGCTCACTCAAAACGGGAGCGCCCAACTCGACGTTATTCACATGCTCAAGGAGCTGCTACATATTTTTATAGATAATTTTCATCATGAGAACACTGTTCAACACGGATTTTTCAGTACGTATGCACTCCACGTGTTTTCATTAAAGTTTAAGCACATTATTTTAGCTTTAAAACACAAAACCTCTTCAAAAACATTAACGGTAAGAAAGGTCGATGATGTGACTAACGTTGTCACACCGAAGATGAGCAAGTTGCAGTAAAATCTCTAATGTAAATAAAAAGTTTTCTCTTTTTCCCATCGCATTACAAATGCATTAACCTACCCCATGTAGATTCCTCGTCTTGTGCATTACAATAACAGTACCCTAGTCATTTACAAACATTGGTAAGTGGGCTTGAAACGTATGTCAATTCATTCTTCATAAAGTACTCCACACATTTTTTACGAACGTAAGCTCAAGCTCTTTACAAACAACAAAGAATTTTCATTTCATTTCTCTATACCTGGATATCAACAAAGTCTAAAAACTTGAGCGGACTGGAATTTCAAAGATAAGACAGGAAGAGAGAGAGAGGGAAAATAAACCGCTACAGACTCTCTTGGAATGCATTCATTCTCGGATGATACGTAGTGCACTGCACACTGCACTCCAATCCACTGTTTACTATCACAGAGGATAATACCATGACAAAAGATAGGATCCACATAAAAAAGAAATGCATTATCTTATTATATTTTTATGCATCGTATTTCATGGCATCATCAAAAAATGTTTGTGGAGGCAGCCAGCGCTTCTATGTAAACGCGAACATTTTTTAGCTCATGAGATCTGGAAATGGATGATGTTGATGACATTGAGACATTGCGTGAGGGACTGTTGGTTTCCTTCTCATCTTTTTTACAGTTTATCATTTTGTCATTATCTGTCGTCCATGTGACATAATCATAGAGTGGGACAATGGAGAACCTGATTCTTCCGACCAGTTTCTATTCCCTTTCCTTGTTATAATATGGAACAAAAAAAAATTTGATGAGGATGGATTGGATAGAGAGAAGGATACTGTATTGTCTACGAGCAGAGAGTCTGCACTGCCCTACACAAGTTCTCGCTTTTTGTTCTCTCTGTCGGAAAGTTAAAAGCTAGGAAGGAAACACATTTTCATTTCAGTTAATGTGCCAAGTATGAGCTGTTCCTATTTTCTTTTTAACACGAAAAACACCATATTAGTGAAAATGTATATTATGTGTGTGTCTAAAGGATGAATCTGAAAAACTAGCTGACGGTAAGGTTAAAAGAAGAGCACGGCCGTCAGTCTTTTGGTCCTTCCAAATTACTGTTTTATTGCGGCAGCCCATCTCACCCCGGCAATATTCTCACGATCTCTGTTTATCAGCACGCATTGTAAATAAATGCCATAAGAAGATATAGTGTAAAAGCTTCCCGTACAGACATAATACGACATAACTACTCATACACACATAAAATACCAAAGTACATATATAATATATAGGGTTCTTTTATTATAATAGCTTAAAATGATACCATGGAAGGAGCACGTCAAGACTCAATAATTCATTCATGACAGTTCAGCTGGGTAATAGGCTTCTAATTTCTTATGAAATAATAATTCTAGTGCACATCCGAGATTTGACCACTTGTCTACTCTACACCATCAACCCTAGCTGTTTCACACAAGTCTATCTGAGTTCTTCATCTTGGAACATTTTTACACACTAACGTGAACCACTTCTCTCTTTTTAAATGATCCACTTACCTTTTCAATGTGAAACTAGCTCCATGGATGCTGTCATCAAATTTGTTAATAATATGCGCATG
The DNA here is from genome assembly GCA_001718145.1 of Orchesella cincta. Lineage (NCBI taxonomy): Eukaryota > Metazoa > Arthropoda > Collembola > Entomobryomorpha > Orchesellidae > Orchesella > Orchesella cincta. The sequence goes on along the minus strand of LJIJ01000026.1, from coordinate 410,821 downwards.
AATATGAGTACAATATTGACTTCGTCATATAAAGCTATAATGCCCCATATAAAAACTTGACTCGTGCAGCAGATCGACAAGAAAAAGTGCCAAGATTAACAAGTCACAATCACTCCGTGACAAGTGAAGTAGCCTTTTCATATTTTTTAACAAAACTTTTATTGTTAGAGTCCAAAAGGTAGTTTGTGCTGATGTGTGAGTGCGAAAATATTAACTTGTTTATAGTAAAAAAAATTACTACATTGCTTGATAAAAAGAGTTTTCTAATATGAAGTCGACTCCATCAAGCAAAAAAACTAAACATAAAGTTTGGAGGATCTGAAAACACATTGCATGAAAAAGTGAAGACGCATAATATTTTCAATCGATAGAGCAATAGTTGCAGAAGAATTGAAAATGGCAATAAACTGATTACTGAGTGCTATCTTCAGCTCTAGTTTTCCATTTGCCTTCTGTTTCATGCAGAGCAACTAGCAGGCGAGTTTCTCGTGATTCGTAAGTAGGTTTTTTCTCGGGTGTTAAACATAAAAGCTAAAAAGCTTGCCACCTACGTGAAGACTATAGAGAGAACAGCTCGTTGTTTTCTCACTTGAAGACATCGTCGGTGCTTCTGTTGTTAACGAGCACATGCACGTTTCAAAGTTTTCATTCTTCTTGCTTCATTAGGGATACAAGCATGACCCTATTTATGTGAGCTACAACTGCAACATGGTGTTAGCCTTTAATAAAACCAGTGAAGGAAAGGGTCCTCACTCAAATGGTAATGTTGGGAGCTAATGCTATGATTACGTTGTAACTAATCATCTCAACACAGAGGTAAAAATCAAGGCAGACTCCTCTGCTCCAAAAGAGAGAAAAATGGGAGGAAGAGCAAAAGCAGCCGACAGATATTATACATAATAGCCAAGTTAACTTTTTCTGTCGGGGCTCATCATCCCAACTTGCTGGACTAGTTGTAGTCATAAACATGCTGATATATGAAAATTAACCAGTCTAATTTCACCCATTTCTCATATTATTTTCATAGTTTTGATCTACTTAATAGTTATTTTGCTACTATAACTACCCAATGCTGAAAATTGTGGGTTTAGAAACACACCACATAATCCTTCCATGCAATGCAGAAGTCAGTGAAGATAGATATTGGTAACTGGAACACATTTTTTAAAAAAAGTTTCTTGCTTTATTTCACTTCTACAGGTAAACTAGTTGAAATCACGAATATGTATACATACAGTGGTGCAGGCTGCGCTGTAGGAAGGAGAGGTGAGATGAGGGTGAAATGAAACTTGCTTTCATCTCACATTTTCAATTTCAGTCACCTTCAGCTCCCATATTTTCCATGGTTGGTACCTTAGACTTGAGCTGACTACACATAAGCCTCAAAAGATGAAGAATCTTCATTGTGGCATTATTAAGCATCTCATTTTTTGTCTCGTCATTGTATGGAAATAAATGGACGTAGGTTAGTGCTCATGTGGCAGCTCTTTACATGGCCATTTGAATACTCACACGCATTATTTGGAACAAGTAACTTAACTAGTAGGTAAGTCACAGTGCGACACTTGTAAAAGCTCTGCTTTTGAAATTTGAGAACACTGATTAGTCAAGGGAACATGAAAAATGAAGCGTAGTAAATGGTTAAAGAATGGATGGAAGCAACGCAACTATGCATTTCTCTCTCTTTTCATGCGGGGAAAAATGTTTTAAGTCAGTGAGAAACAAGGAATGATATAATGTTTGGGACAACCTACCTATTCATAATGCTTTCTTGTTCACATTACTTTTGTTGAGGGCAATTCCAGCCATATCCCTGATGCTATTATGCATGTATATATCACAAATACATTCCTCCGTGATGGTTGATCCTGATCCGTCGGGATATTTAAGAAGAAGAAGAGAAGTTTGAGAGTGTGTGAGTGAGAGCGACTCTTTAGTGAGCAGGGAAGCCCAAATAAGATTATACTTGTGTAACTATACTCTTCTCTTCTGCCGTCAAAGTGCCGTTACCAACTTTACGTTTTTACATGACGTTTTCCGATCTTTTTTCCTTTTTTTGTTGTTTTACAAGAAAGCAAGAGTAGAAACTTGGCTTGGAATCGTACACGCCAGCACTACCTGTGTCATTTGTAAAATTCACGTGGTTCTGTTTCCACTTTTTGTCATGATATAGATATGGTATTAGGTAATGCATATAGCATTCTTCTTTAACTACTTCATGTCGAGTCCCAAATGTTCGAAAGTTTAGAAAAACATTTTACACTTTATACAGTTTGCAGTGCATGCAAACATTGTCGTAGTGTGCGTTACAAGTGAGCATAATATCAATATAATGCATGTCGGTTCCTCCAGGAAGCAGTTGATGTTGATGTAATAGGGGTAACATCTGAAATGGTTTTTATTGGTCGCCTCACAACATGGGAGATGAGGAGAAAAACAGAATGCTAAACGCTAGCAATAATATTATTAGATTTGGGGATAAATGAAACCCGAGTTTTTGAAAACTAACCCAAGAATGTAAATAAACGTTTTGCCACACAAAAATACAACAAAAGTCTAATAATATACTGCAAGCGTCACACACGCACTCACATTCTACAATTCTTTATTTCAAAACACTCTTGCTCCCTTTGTACAGCTGCTGAAACTTGTACTAAGCAACCGTGAAAGTACGACAGATGGATTAAAAGTGAAATTTTTTAAAGGTAATGTGCTGCTCCATCTGCCCTCACACAAATCTTTTTATGGAAAGTTGCTATTAAATTTTGAATATTCAATGTGGCTATTCCGTCATCGACATGGACCTACACATTTATAAGAGAAGGTGTATGCAGTAACTTTAATTTTGTCTTGTGCTAATCAGCTGCATGATAAATATGTGGGCTTTCTATAACTGAAAATCAATTATAAAATAAATAAGATGGTAAAAGGTTTGTTACACATTTTCGTCTTTCAGCACTCTCCCAACCATGTAATCTATATGCAGTCATGTCGATTGATTATTCAGCTGTAGCATAATCCATTAAACTCATGAATATAAATGACTCAAAAATTCAATTTGTATATTGTAATCGAAACAGGCGCTGCAATTATAGAGGTGTGTAGTACATGGCCGAGGCCAAAAGCTAGAAGTCAGTTTTGGTCAAAATGCCTCCAGGTTTTCCCTCAATATTTGAATGTTTCGATTGTTTTTTTTACCAAAGTCAGTAAGTAATTAAAACTTTCTTGAATTTTCCTTTTGAAGGCTGGAAAATCGCTAACAATTCATGCAGTTAAGCAGTGTACAGAACATACTGCATTCTTTTTCTAGGGATTTTTTGTTTATATCATCATGATATTTTCTTAATTAAATAGATAATTCGGTCCATACCTCGCATGAATTTAATTTAATACTTTTCAGTGTAACATATCCTTTACATCACACTGTAATCACATTGTTTTGTACAAACAACTGAATCAGCAAAAATTAAAATTTACATAATTCGTAACACCCCATTAAATGCCATTCTGAAAACTGACATTTTCCCAAATGTACTCCCACATAGCAGCCTATTATAGCTCTAATCGCGCAATCATATACTGTACTAAACAACCTATTTCATTTGTTTGCCCATCACCATAACGTTGAGCATTTTTTAATTGACGAGACTCTGAATTTACACAAAAAGTTTTCTTTTCCTAGCCTCCAACCCTACAGAAATAAATTTATGACTGTGCACAACTGGCAGCATATTAGTTTTTCAATCATGTTGACACATTTTGAATGACAGCTAAAATTTAGTGAAGAAAGTTTCAATAGACAAACAGCGATTGCTTTCTAGAGATGTCTCGAGATATGACCATTTTGTGACTTATGCTTGAAGTGAATGACTATGAGTCTGCAATTGTGTACGGCATAATGTGCATTCAATTGAATTCAAGATTTTGATTAAAGATATGAGAACATAAAATTGGTTACTTTTGATTCACTTACATCCAGTTGGCATGGACGATGGTGAGCAGTGACATAAAAGTGTATAAAATGGAAATCGTTAGAACTGACTCTCGCATCAACTCCGTCGGCATTATTTTTCCCATTTACGGTACGCAACAATGCATTCCCACACAAAGAGACAATGGAAATATTGATTTCTGGTGCTTTGGAAGCCTTTCATGCACCTTGAGGGTATGTGATTTTTTGCATATCTTTATTTAACTGGTTGAAGCTTGTAGAAACTGACGGGCCTCTCCTTGTCTATCTTCTTGAAAGCAAAAACGAGGTCGCAATCCCATTGGTGTGTTCCCTCATTTTAGTGCTTCGTTGGAGAGGTGGACAGTGAGACAGATTTAGTTAATTGCATTTTGTAGTTTTTCTTTCTCTCTCAGTGTCGAATAAATATTGTCTCATAAAAGATAAGCCAAACAACAAACTTGTGCAATTTGGATGTAGGCTGACGGGACACTTGTCAAGAAGTAAAATCGCTGTTTTTCCCTAGTTTCTGTAAAAGAATGTCCTCGCAATATAGTTAGTATAACTCACTTTTCTGATAGACATACAAATACGTGACAGTTATTGTAGCAGCATTGTTAAGTTTTCCTCTTTTTGTCTTGTTTTTTTGTTGTTGTTGTTCATAAATAAAACAGCGAGAGAACTCTTTTGCAGATCTACAATGGTAGGTATAAAGGAAGGATAGTTCAGTTTGCAGAAAAGTTAATATTTCTGACTCTGTTAGACAGATAGATTATGTTCTCCCTTGTCTCGCTATCTATCATGACATGAAGGACGATAGAATAGTGACAGCGCTTGATGTTAAATATATTTTCCTGGCTACATTTTTAGGTCCTTTCTTCACTCAAACTCCTTTTCATCCTACGAATATTAAACGCACACTTTACATAAACATCCTCCAAGGAAAAAAAGTTTTCTCTTGATTTTACTGACTGAATGATTTTTGTTTGCAACTTGTCTTGGAACAAAAAAAAACTCATGAGATTTCATACAAACATCAGTGATGTGATTTGATGCTGCATAAAAAGTTTTACGGAGTCAGCGACGAGCAACGAGAAATGTTTTGCAGTGAAACGTGCTTCTTCAGATTTTCCAGTTTTTTTCCAGTTGACTTAGCAGAGGGCTGGCATCCCAAAGAATGTTCCTGTGTATGATATACTCTTCCTATTTTTACTGGCTTCCTCCCTTTTATTTTTCTCCCATTGAGCCTTTTTGACTCCAAAATAAGTGTAACTATTGATGTTGCTCCCCGTTCGTTCGGGTTTACACACTGTTTAGCCAAAAGCTGATGATGGTAGACCTTTGCCTGGATGAGCGAAGCAATGAGGATGATGTTGAATTATGTTCATGAAACAGCGACAGCCGGATGAATGGATGAGCTAAACTAGCACTTTGGAACAAGAATGTGACGCTTATGTATTTAATAAATGTCATCCAAGATCCAAACAAGTGCTGTTCTATTTTCTTCAATAAATAACACTTGCAAGTCAAGCTGACGGGTTGAAGAGCTGCAACTAAGCACATGGAAGGTTGGAGACGATGACACTGTGTTACTTACAACAACCATTCACAAAACCCAAGAGTTTGCCAATGAGCTCACAAAAAACAAAATGTCACTTTTTTATTCTCTCCTCAGTCTCATCCCTTCTTAACTTTAGGTGACCTTACGCTACTGCTGTGCCTCGAGTCGCATCATGTTTCATGTTATTGCATTTGTTGAAACTTGAGAACCTTCCTAATTGAGCATTTTACCAAACCTCCAGGGTTTTGCTACTTTCAATGGATGAGCTCTTTCTCTCTCTCGTATAAGCATTCACTGCGGTTTACTCCTCATTTACTACGATTTGCTTGATTTGGGAATACAAATCATCTAGGAATAAAAACAAACAGACAGGTAGTGGTTTTTAATAACCTTTAAATTGACAACAGACATTGGGTTTCCCTCAGTAATTAAAGACTAAACACATAAAGGAACAAAACTCTGAGTATTATGGTTTTTTGTTCAAACCACTTGGGTAAAGAACTACAAGAAGCCACGGTTAGTTCTCTACAGAGATAACATTCACTAACTTCACAGAATTGAAGGTAATTCGAAGCCTTACAACTACCTACTATTTGAGGAGCGCAGCTCAATCCAATCAACGTTTCTGGTTTTGCCTTGAGAGATATAGAATGTTGGTGAGAACGCACAGGATTCACAGTAAATTTGAAGTAATAAAATATACTGACTTACTGACCTGTGTCATATCATTTGTCAGTGGACAATGACATGAAAACTGTTGCTGAGTGATAATGAGCGAGAGTACAATACAAACACTGAGGCTGCTGAATAGAGACGGTGAGGAAGAACGGTTTGAAAGGACTTTTTACTTTTACATTTCATTATTGTCATACAATCACTAAACACCAAAGTCATACGCTGTTCTTTGGCATAAGCCGTTCCATTCTTCTCCTTCCAGCCGATAAAAGGCTGCTTTTGCCTCACTGATGCAGCAACTATAATGCTTTTTCCTTCTGCTGAAGCTGCTTCACAGCCACTGCAACGCAATTCTCACAGATCTGTTGGTTCTGAGGCTGAAGTAGCATTCATAGTGGGTTAGATTTTTTGGTGTGTGAGTGTCTGAGTGTCTCCCTATGAGATCTGAGCACGACCGCTGCTCTTGAACAACTGATGTATGACTACAGGAATGATGGCAGTGTATAATGGACGAAAAAAAGGATGAATAAATAGCCGGAGTAAAAGAAGAGAGAATTTTGTATTCTTGTTCTCTCTCTGTGTCGGTGCCTCTTTGACAGGCTAATAATGTACTTCTTCTTTACAGCTCTCTTTTTACGGTAGTACAGCTTACAAGCCCACTTTCAGCTAGGAGCAGAGCGCAGGCAACTCACACAATATCAAGGCAGCTCCTTGTATCCTCCGATCAGACTGCAGAGGCAGAAAGACGAGGATGAGGAGAAAGAGGTTTTGTGTTAGAGAGCAAAACCTGGCATCAATAGCAAGCGCTTTGACGAGAAAACAGACGTATTTCTTTCACATTGAATCCATCTTCGAATTCTTCGTTGGGTTGAATGTTTTGTTGTTAGTTGTTGATCAAATTACAACAGATCTTTACTCAATAACGAAGCACACTCATTCTCCAGCAGAAGCTCTATTCAAATTTATTGTGTTCGGCATATATTATATGCATTATGTATACACAGTTTCGCGTGCTGAACTCACCACCACGCGCAATATCCGATATGAGCAAAAATGTTACAACTTGTACATTACGTACGTACGTACTCATTATCGAACTGATCAAAAACGAGGAGCATTTAAAAACCAAGTATGATTGCCACGGAAATTTTGATATGCCCTGACTCTATCGTGCTTCCTTAAAAGAAATCATAATAAAATTTGGATTCAGCAGCACTATAATGATACCGATCAACATGAAATACAGAACTAGGTACGTACCGAAAGATGCTTAAATCAAACATTTGTTTGATGCCATTCTTAAGAGCGTAACAATAAACATCTAAGCAACTTCGTACGTCTTTTATTAAATAGTGATTTGGATAAGTATTCAGCTGGAAAAAATTAGGATCGGCTTCTTTTATAAATTACTTGCAATATAAACATTTCTCTGCAGTGAGTAATGTGGTATGAAGTTTTAGTTTGGAAATGGTTGATGCGGGGTTGTGTTAATATTTCAAGAAGGTGGTTTCGATTACTATTCTACTTTCGTATAGAGTTGACATTCAGTAGATAACATACTATAAGTCATATAATTCAATCATATTTAAACTAGTGCTGGAAGTCTTACAGAAAGGAATGACAGAAACCTCTATCTTGACCCATGCGTTTCCATTCACCAATAGATCAGTTTCATTATACTAGCTATTTTGACAATAGATTCGACTGGCTTATACTGCAAACTGCAAATAACGTTTTAAACTTTAATTTGTATCGATTTCATTAAGTGAACAGAAAGTGAAATTTAACATGGAATTTCCTCAATCACAATGTGAAATCTTGCTTCACCTTCACCTACCAAGAGTAAGCTGGAAGGTAAATACTAACATGGATTGAATGGATGACTTCGAGCACTAGTTTTACACTTCATTCGCCATTCTGGATCTGGATATGACTTTCTTATTGGTATTGGTTGTATTTTTGCTGCCTGTAGCTCTCTGGAAATGGCATATCATCAACATAAAAGCAAGTGTTTAAATGTTGATGCGCACTCCTAACAACAGTTTCGTCAAGCATGTCTAAAAAAAGTAGCGACTGAGGTGCTTTCAGAAAATACGAAATATGCATAAATGATAAAAATGTTTCAAATCAGATATATATTAGAGCATTCACATTAATCCACCCTCGTAAAAATCTGCAACTGAAGTACACAAAAACTAATTTGCGTGACGGTTGGTCTTTTGTACCTATAGGAACATTTTGTGCAAGCTTCACCTTTCAATTTGGATTAAATATTACCTCGTTTGCAAATGCACAAAGTGTAGTAAAATTATTGCAAGATTGATGAATACGCAAGATCAGCATGCTTCTGAAATATTACCCTTTTTTGAAAGTTGTCCTCTAAAACTTTCACCGTTATATAGCTTTCAGTGTGCATACGATAAGATAAGTACGATGGCATCAGCATATTTCTGGCGCTATGATGTAAAATAAATGTCAAATTCTAGTGCCTAGAAAATGAAGTTTCAAGACGAAGTCTGAAGATGAAGATTTACATCGGTCAGATGCATATTCTTTAAGATGTTTATTACTTAATATATCATATATCTCATCCAATGCTACAAATTCAAGGCATCATCATTTTATTACAAACATGAATAATAAGCAAACCATGTTTTTTCAACTTAGGGGAACTACGACTTTGGAAATATGCAGTGTGTGCGATACGCATAAAATCAAGATTATTTTAGTTGTGAAATAAAATAAGCGAATAAATATATTTCTGTAACAAGTGTGACTGCAAAAGTCTGATAAAATCTTTGTGCAGAACTTTTGATGTCACAAATTTGTGACATTTATGTCATTTTAGCATCCGTCATGTATCCAAAACCCTGGCGGCTTGATGACTGTCAGAAGGTATAATGGAGAGTATGAGGTTTCATCTTTCAGTTCATTAATATGACAGTAAAGTTTTGAAGGCTATAAAATTTGTCAGGATTTCATCTTTAGATAGATTTTACAATATCATCTCATAAGCAAACTTTTGTAATAACAAATTTTCTCATTGTGAATGAACTGCTTGTTAAGCTAATTTTGATGGGGAACGAGAGACTGATAGCAACCAAAAATCATTCAGACAACATTTGAGAGAAAACGTGGTTGCGTGTGTGGCATGGCTATCTCTCCGAAAGATCTTTTTTGCTCGAATTCTTTTCCATGTGTCTTCAGTAATGCGTAGACATCAAGGTATTCCCAAACAAGAGAGTTTTGTGATAAACTACCACAGAGGGAGTATTCGTGGCAGCAAAATTCTCCGATAACCGTTTTGATTAAGTTGACTACTGCCTGCTAGTGTGTCATCTCGCTTGGAACATATTCGATAGGGGTTTAAGCTTAAATGCATGTATGAAGTTATCTAGTTCTCTGTCATGAAAACTCTCCAACTTTATTTTCTTCTATGGCGCCGCTATGAACGAACGAGTAAAGTTTCTTTGTGTGAGTTTACCGCCAGCGGCATATACCATTCTTCTCTTAAGAAAAGTTGGGCATCTTTGCTGGATTGTAGTGCAACAATGAAGAGGGTTCTAAATTGGATAAAATGCTACCAACGTGCTCTTACTACCGCATAACTGCATCGTAAGTATACGAAATGCATTTATTTGAATCAAAATGGGTCTGTTTATCGAATGATGCATGATTCGTTAGAAAGAGGAGGCTCAATCTCTTGCAATGTTATTTCATTTAATTACGGGTGAAATTTCCGGATTTGGGTTCGTAGGCAAGCTACACTTATAGAACTTTGGGCTTATTACTGGAGTAAATATCCTGAAGTGACCACTAACGAGGATAAATCAAATTTGGCACGGCATTGAGGCCTAGAAACATAGTTCCAAATGCGTCTTGTGCTCACGAAGGAGCACTTATGTGCTTATCTCACAGAATATAGCTGTGACGTTGAAACTGAGATTTAGCTAATATTAAGACCAACTTTCTCTGCGGAGCACGTTTTGCAGGCATGGCTAAAATACTCTTGGTGCAAGTACTAAATACAAAATACTTAGTCGGTTCAAAATACTTTTGTATTCGAAATACATTTTTCAATAAATAGCTCTAAAAAACAAAATGTATTTGATACACAAAATACATTTTAAGTACAATGTGTACAAAGTCTGTAGTTGTCTTATAACAGTGTGAGCAATACAAATTTAATGTCCGTCAATCAATCAGTGTTTAGAAATTATGCGTTTCGATGTACTTAGAAAAACTTTGCAATTTTTATTGACTATTACTGCTGGCAATTAAAAGTGACGTACGTATGTATGAAACAATGAATTGAATATATAAGGCCGTTTACGTGTTTTTTAAATGTGTTTATACATAATATACAAAATGTATTTGAAAATACGTATTTTGCCCATACCTGTCGTTTCGTTATCATCTGACTAATATTCTCTAGTCCGCTTAAGATATTTTTACGAAAGCTATACTCTGGTGCTGAAAATTGCACACAGACCGGAACATATTTTGTCGAAATAAGGATAAAACATTATTTCCATTTTTAAAGTTTAAAAACAAAATTTGCATTAATTAGTTTCAGAAATAAAAGTTCTTAAAGTATAACGTAAACGGCTTGTGGAGCATCGGTTCCAATACGTCTAAATACTTTCCAAAACATCGACAGTATTAAGTTACTACAGTTGTGCGACTGGTATTGAGCACTGGAAGTTAGAAATATTGGATGCGGGCCTCCTTCAACAGTTTGAGAAGGGGGATGGCCATTCCTATTCATTTCCTTGTTGTGGCTATTGTGATTGTGGTGATGAAATGTAGCGTAACAAGGCGAAAATATTAGACAGTATACGATCGAAGAATATCATTCATCATGATCATGATGATGCAACCATGTGGCAGAAATTAAATCATTGCAATGCCCCAACTAGCGCATATTTCTAGTTGGAGTGGCACAAAGCGTGTAAGGAATGAATAACATCGTCCTCAGCCTCAGAGCATTCATACACCGAAGAAAGAGAAAAATCGTGCAGTGTGCAGTTGTGATGTAAAGAAAGGACTTGCTATTCCTTATGCTACATAAGAACACGCAGAGCACAAACTGTTTATACTCCACCAGCTTTCGGAGCTGTTGAGAACCGCAACTTGAGAAGTACGCCGATTTTCGTTACAGCAGCTGACGACTTCAGTTCACTTCCCTCTTGTTAAAGTCTATATTAAAAAATAACTAAAACAGATCGCTGCCTTTGCTTTTGTTCGAACTGGAAAGTGTAACAGTCATGTTATCTAAGACATTGGTTTCAATTGCATTGTAGCTTGCATGCAAGTTTCTGATATAGCTTTTCCACATGTATACTTCTTCAGTAACTTGGAGTGTTTTGTTCTATTACTTCAGATTCAATGTAGCTATAACATGCATTATATGCACGTTTTAATTTTGCGTCCTGAGTTTTCCGAATTTGAAAGTTCTTGCAATATCTCACAAGCGTCATGGAAATACATTTTGTTTCCGATTTCATTTACGTATTTACCCAATTTATATTTCAAACAGCCACTTGCTGCCAATAGTTGTAGTATATGATGCCACTATTATATTTACAGTTTGTATAGTATCAATTGACCAAAGTTTTGGGCTTCCTCTCCGAAACTACTTGATTAAATACTGTTCCCATCTCATTAAACAAAATGAGTTTGCTGTACACAAAGGATATTACATGCATGATGTTTTTGGAAATGTATTTTGATGTTATTGTAAAACTAAGAAAACTGCTTTTTTATGTAGGTTTGGTAGTCATATGAAAAAGTTTCAACTTTCTTTCAAAATTCAGTAGTCTGGATGGAATCTTTTATGAACTGAATTCAATAAACAAAATGCGGACATCTTTTGGCATGAAAAAGTTTTTTCCAAGAAAATTTCCTGAAACAAGTCGCTGTATGATGCATCTCATCCTATTTCTTTTTACTTTTGGGAGACAGCCGTCACTTAAATGTTTTTGTAATCTTCCCAGTACTGGGGAAGTGCAGGGTAGCATGAAAATCAGGCAACTATGGAATGATACGAATGATCACAAAAAAAATATTCAATATACATCATATCTCTTTGATTCTCAAAATATTTTCCGTTTTATCCCAAATGTTATCTTTGATTTTATCATATTGCAACTGACAGTTTAGCCGAAATTTGCCTCTGTAATTATATTGCAGTAAATATCGTTATTTAATAAAAACCAGATAAGGCGGGTAGAATAGATGCGATGTTTTGTACAACAAAATAAGGGGGCAATAAGATTACAAAGGATTCAATGTGTATATGTGTGTACTTTCCAGAGTAAAAAATGGAAAGTGAATGAAAATCGGGAAATGATTTCAGAATCTGAACTGAAATCTTTCCTACTGCCATCCAAATCCGATGTCATTGTTGAATGACAGAAGAAAGTATAAAGATAACGGAGCAATAAGTATTCAACTTAACATTGTATCCAGTTTCAAAACAAACGCAGAAATCCGAAGGATGCATAATAATACTTAAGTGTCCCATGTAAAGTTCTGCGTGCGCTTGATGTTCTGGATAGAATGACAGTGGTCTGGCCTTGCGTATCAGTAAAATGTGCAATTGCAGTTGGTTGTAGTATATATGTAGTACTCATTGTAGTTATTTGTTTAAAGCTATATTCGGAAATCGTATAAAAACACTGCGTTGTGTTTGAATTGTGGAAGGAATAATATATACTCGTATATTATGTATTAGATCTTTACATGCATACATACAAATTAGAAATAATGCAATACGGCGGATATCTTTATGAAAGTAATCGACAAGGGAAACGCGTGCTTCATCATGCCCTGTAAAGTTTTACTCTCAGCTATAATGCCTTCTCATAGCCTCCATTTAATCCTCATGACTGTAGTGGCACGGATTTTAGGATCAAATGCTCTTACGTCGCTCTCTTTTCTGTAATACTATCATGTAGGGTACAAAAAGCTGAAGTCCCTCGCTAGATATCTTTTGATTTGATGCAGTTTCCCTACCAAATGCTCACTCATAATAATAATTCTCATCCTTCATTCTCCGTCACTCAGTCAGAATAGCGTTCGTTCGTCTGTCCAACAATTCATTCCACTTTGATTTGGTCACTCAGACGTGCCTCCATACAGCCAGCTTTTGGAGCTACACACTTTTGTGACTGGAGAAAAGATGAAATAAGCTACAGAACGGAGCAAAAGCAAATCCTACTCTAATGTAAAACGAATTAAATGCTTCATGTGTCTGAACCGAGTGGCTTTAAGTGTGTAGAATTGGGAGGTTCTGTGGCATTTCCTTTTGGAAATGATGAGCTCGTGTTGTTGTTGATGTGATGAAAATGACGGACACTAGTGCGGAGGAATGGTGAAGTACTTAATTTAATTAAACTAATAGCCTGACATTAATTTTACGAAAACAATTATGAGGTTTAAAGTCGGTTGATAACCAGTCAGTTTCATGTTTCGAGAGCGTCGCAGCATCCGAAGATTTTTAGAGCTGATAACAATTCTCGTCTGCTGTTGTCTCTTCCCCATTGGGGAAAGGCACACTTGGAGCACATCAGCAACCAAATATGAATCATATGCAGCCGGTGTCACTTGGTGTGTGAGCAAGCGTGGTGTGATGGGATTGGGAAAGTGAAAGTTAGTATATTATATAGACCTCACGGAGCTTTGACTGCTATCACATCAGCAACCACTATTTTGTGTCTTTGAAATGTGAAGCCCAATAAATTCCTCTTGATTTGACTCGCAAAACGTCCTTTCTCTTCATACATATGGAAATGAGGGGAAGGAAGGAAGTGATCGCCACCGCGGTGTAGCTTCCAGTTACAGGAAAACTTCAGTTTTGCTTAACTTTCATAAAAGCTTCAAGTTACGCAGAGGAGGGCTCAATGGCATTTTGTGGTGGTAAAACAGTCATACGACGGCTCTAATGCCCGTTGTACATATTCTAGTAGTATGAATACAAAGTAAAAGTTGATAGGGTGAAATTAAGTTCTTTTTCAAGAAAGATTGTAAGTTGAAATGTTTTCCTTCTTTGGTTTCCCTTTCCCTCATGCAAGCCTCGACTTTTGCTGCTGAAATACATACTCATAGTAAAAATAACTATGCCTCATTCAATTCCTTTCTCTTGCAGAGCTGTGGGAAATTACGTAAGCCTACAGCATTCTCAGTCATTCCACTTTCATAGGCACGGAAATCAAGAAGGAAAACAGTACCTTGCACTCTTACTCAAAGCCAGATAAGCGACGAAACGGGGCACTTCTGACAAATTCAGGAGTACTTAAGGGAGGCTTTTCAGTTTTATTGCCATACGTGTAGATCAAGGATTATATGGATGCTCTTAGGCACATCAAACCGAGAAATTCCAAATTTCAAGACACTTTTCTGTTGTCCGGGTCGTTAGTCCTAAGACACAACTTCCTGATCTCCTTTATATTACAACTCTATAAGTGGTTCTGACGATTTTCTTTTTTCCTGCTATAAACTAGTGGCTCCGCGCTATATTGCATACATATTGAATGCGTACATGTGCTTATTTGTAATCTGTATCACAATACGCCACTGTGTATGTGCAAGTACTGTGTACGGCTGTCACATTGCTGTTCTCTCAAAACAGAATTCTTTTTTTTTGCTCACACTCACAACAGTTGTGTGTAAGGAGGAGACCAGAGGAGGATTGCAATGCAATGTTTCTCCAAAGTTCCATTGTGGCTTAAACGCTTCTAATACGATTGAGATGAAGCACTTTGATAGATACACACTTTCCTGGAGCTTTGGAGGGGGGAGCACGAAACGAACATTTATGGATGCCTGAACAAATCTCTTTGAAAATCAATGTGACACTTGAATTCCTTGATAAATATCGACTGTATATATGTATACATTCGTAAACAGCAGAGTTTACCTTTTTATCAGATCTAGCTTCTTTCAGGAATTTCCAGTTTGTGCAAAACAGCTCAAGTCGAAGAAAAGAAAAGAAAATGATTACACAACACAACCAATCTCTACCTCTTTCAAATGCCAAAAATTCTTTGATCGAAAAAGTACATCCACGACCATTTCCAATCATAAATTTTACTTCAACGACTGACGTCGAGGTCTTGTTGGACACTTCAAACGTTTGTAATAAAATCAACAGTAAATTTTCATTTTGTTAGTCCTCCTCTCGACTCCTTGTACAAAGTCAACCAACCCAGGCCAATACTACTTGGCTCTACATACCAAACAATACAATACCCTTTTTTCATAAATCACCCAATTGAGTCGGATTTCTGGAACAATAAATATATATAAATAAATACTATCATCCCAGTTCTCGTAAATATTGGGGCAAGTGTATAAAGTTCCGTTAAAAGTAGTCATGCATAAAAATGTAAGGAAAGAAAGGAATCCCATGTCAGTCAACAATCGCGTACTTCTCATATCCCTTAAAAATTCGACGGCACAAGTTTTTAAAAGAGTCAAGGAAGAATAATAGCAAACTTCAGCCCTACCAATATTAATGTATGTCTGCCATAAACCTTGCTCAAGCTATGTTGCCTTCTTATTGTCCACCAAACCTTCCATTCATAATAATAGTAGGGGTAGAGAGGCTGTTCTTCTCCAAAAAAAAGATATTGCATACAACACGGCCCTTGCCACTGGACAGAACCAATAAATTCATGAGAGGAAAGTAAACACACATTTGACCAGTTGACCACAATAATGTCACGCTGACAAATTATTTTCTTGGAAAAGTGACTGCAAAAATCAAATTTGTGGAAAATATGTGAACGAAGGTGACCTCCGCTCGGTTCCAGCAGTAAAATAAGTCGTCGCACTTTTTCATCTTGTGTCCATCCTTAAAGCAGAATTATTCAGGGTGCATCATAGTATGTGAGTTGAGAAAGTGAGAAACTGCTTCAGAACAGAAGCTATTACTGCATTAAAATGTGATCGTCCGCAAGGCTGGATAGTACGTGATGCATTATCGCAGAACTCGCCCAACCATTACGATATTACCATCAGGATCGCATTTTCCTTCTTACAAGTTTACTTTCCTTCCTGACTAATAGCCAACACGAGGGCCATGTCCATTACCATACATCACAAGAGATATACCTATGTGGAAGTATAGTGGGCTGGTTGTATATAAGATATGTTGTCGGGTCATGCATTCACGCAGAGAAAATTCGATTCTTTAAGATCTGAAGACGTAGATGATACTGTATTAACTTGATTTAATATTTATTTTGACATCAGGCAAATAAGTGGTAAGGAATGATCTTCACGAAATTGTGTTAAACCGGATTTATGATAAGGACCTTGCCTCTTGTAGCAACCTGTCTTTCTGAACTTACGTTTCTTGAAGTTTTTATCGCACAGCATAATATAATGCTCCATGATGCTCCATTCAAATTTCCTGTTCTTATCATAGTGTTTCCTTCTTGATAACTTCCGTTGTACGACACATGCAACGTCACTTACTTCATTACGTTACACAATTAGCATAAATGACCACTGAATAAATCATTTTAGAGGCAAGCTTTTCACTTTAGCTTGCGAGCGTGTAACACACAAACCTTGAGATAACTCTAAAAGTTGTGCTTTCACGTTTAGACAAAAAATATGCATATCTCCAACACTTCTGGTCGTCAAGAAAACACTGTAATGAGGTAGGAGAAAAGCGCATAACTACTCGGCTACTGGTAATAAGTAATGGAGTCTAGTTAATCTACTAGACCGAAAGTTGTAAAATATTTCATTGCGTGTGTACATAGTGGAAGACAACCCTGCAGTAAACTTTCAAGATGTGCATGCATACTTAATCCCAAGCAAAGTTTTATCCCATCCTCCACACAAAGTCCGAAACAAAGTGACGCATAAAACGGGCAATAAATGTTGGAAAGTATGCAATTTTTAACATAATTATATTCTGATGATGTACATTGCTCAAGAGGCGAATCTCATATATAATCCGGGTTGGGTGACTCTTCAAGGCTTTTATCTCCTTCTGTAACAAGCACTCAATGTTACCGCCTAACTACATAGTACACACATCAGTATGGGCTTACATATTTACAACAGTAGAATGGAGTTGACTAAAACACATATTTCACAAAGGACATAAAAATTCTTCTGCAGGTGTACTCACAGTATCTCCCTAGAACTATAATGATATCGTTGTGGCAAGGTGGTAGTAGTAGCTGCAGTAAGTAACAGTAGTAGTGGTTCCCTAACTTACGAATTTGAGATTTAGTGGTGTCATCATCCTTTTGATTAAATTACACATAGATTGTGGAACATGGACATGGTTGCTACATAGCACTGGAGGCAGATATATTTTTTACATTTAAAATCTAACCAGAAAGGTGTGCATTTTATGTGTCAACTGACATACTTCCGTCAGGTGGATTGATGTCCGCACGATAACTCCAAAAACGTTACACCCATTTTCCCTCCTAACTTTACACAACGGTTGACGAAGAAACCCTATTGATTTTCTGCCTAATCAGAATCACCCATGATAACCAATTAATAAAAACAATTAGCATATATTTTTCCACTTCAATTTCCTCATTGCCCCAACACATTCTGTGCTACTCTAAAATGCCATCGTGGTTTTCGGAACTACCTATAACTTTGAGGAGGGCGACAGTGCCGTCACTCCTCAGTCCGTTCTCCATCCATACCCTTAAAAATCGTCATACATCCCCACAATATACGCCTACCCCAAATTTACATATTTCTACCCATTTCAAACAAAGATTTGATTTTGATTTTACCCTGAAAGGTGGTAATCGCATTTTATTAAGATTCGCCATAAAAACAAAGTTCAGTTGTATCACCACCGTCCCTCAACAGTATTGTTGGAACATGTGTGTAAATGTCAGTTTGCCCTCAAGGATACAAACATAAAATGACAAGGGAAGTGAGATCACACCAAGAAAGAGTCAGCAGCTCAGAAGTCATTTTCAGCCCCAGACAAGTAATGCTCAACTCAGCCAGCAACAATTTCTACAAAGTAAAAAATCCAAGTGAATGTAAACAGTAAATCCGTAGTGGAGTGTGTGTAGCCAGGTTGCATAAAGTATAGGAGCAATTTATATAAATTATTATTACTATGTATATTACGGGACTTGAGTTTGTACAGTGATGCGAGGTGATCAGTACCTTCTCGCCTTTTCACCTCTCCGCTTGGACATATTCTTACTACTTTAGACCGTCGATGGTATTCAATTATACGTAATATGTCCGTGCTTATAACATGTATCGTGGTGTTAGTCCCTTTTCACCGAAAATGACAGTCTCACTGGGTGGCCAACGATTAATGTTGTCTACAAGCTTGAAGGAAGTACCCCTGTCTCCCAAGCTTTTTGTTATTGTGGAACCCCATCGTAGCTGTATTACAAATGATATTGAAACTTATTCTTTCTTTTGCTTCTCAACTGTACCCTATAATACAACGTTCAACGTTGGAGAGCGGAGAAGCTAAGTAGTCGTAACACAGATGATGATCATGGTGATTCTGTACTTGAAAAGATTCGTATAATATGCACACACACATACCGCAAACATGTTGTTCTTTTATGAAGGAGGTCTAGGTGCACCCCTTACTCTACACAGTAGGCAATAAACGACTATTGTATTGTCATCAGTACAACAACCAAGGAACATCGTAGTGGAGAGGTTTTTTAATGTAAAAAGTATTTTTCACACAAGTGATTTAGATATTTGATTCTAAACGTAGTTTTATGCATGCTCGTATATATGTAAACTCTTTAAGAAAATATTCGAATTTCTTTTCTTCTTGCTTTCAATTTTCAAAGATCGGTTCACTAAAAATGCATACTATTGTAGTTACGTTGTACCTTTAGATTATGTTTTTTTATAATAAGCCAGCGGAGTACATTCCAGTAAAAACTGGAAAGTGTCATTGACAATATGGCAATTGTGAAAGATTTAGGAGTATTAGAATATTACAGCCTCTCAAAACATGAAATTCTACAATCTGATCATTCTTTTTTATGCATTTTAATATAAGCTGGCCATCAAATTCAGTTAAAATGATCCTTTGATAGCTCCATAGGTTGTGTGTGGTATTTTTATATACATAAGTAGTTCGGAAATAGGACTGGATGAATTCGACCAAGTAATCATTTTGACTTGTCAATAGGGAAACCACAAGAGAGTTGTTGAGTAAAAAACAAAAATGAGGGAGATTGGAGATGGAAGTATGATATGATGGTAGCAAACGAAATCTGAGCTAACGTGTTTGTATATACTTTTATTAAGTTGTACAAAATTCTCATCATCAGGGTAGGAGGGAGCCTCATTTGTTCGTAACAACAGTCAACTCAAACATTCGACTCTCTTGAGGTTCAGGAGCTTCATCTCGCTATCTCGTTTTGAAGAATCTTGCAACTCCAGAGTACACGAGTCTTGACTCACTAGGGGGTGCATGTATGAGTCTTTAAAAGTTACAAAATTACCGTATTTCTCCAGTGGGTGCCTTTAACTACCTTCATAACTTGGTGATATACTGGTAGAAAATTATGTTAGAAGCGGTTAGACACTTCTAAATAGCTTTAACTTACACTTAAGTGACTAAAAACGAAAACGTACGTATCATGTATGGAGTTTATTTAAAATGATGAATTTTTATGAGTACAAGAATGCAACAGAAACAATCGATTTGGAACTAATACCATTGGCAAAGGCGATGAATGATGGATTTACTCTACTAGCAGCATGAAGACTTTTCAGAAAATGCATTTAGTAAAGCGACTAACATTTTGAAATTAACAAAACTATGCGGATTATGTCATACATTTAGAATGTTATCTACAAGCCAGGAGTAAATTCAGCACTTCAGACTGTGATTTAAATCTTTTGTTTCAAGTTATGTGGTTACGTGAGAATAAAATCCTTGTTCATTTTAGGCAACTGACATCATGCATGCACATACGACTGTATACGTTGTACACAAGTGTTCAAAAACACCAAGAGACTACAAGAGTGACGCAATTTTATGGTTCCTTATGAAATACCATTAGCATCGTTATCATCTAATCAAACCACATAACAAAATACCTTATTTGGCATCTGAATAGCTAGAAGATATTTTATTCGGTTCTACTAAACAAGACAGAAAAATGACCACTAATCGGCATTTTTACAGACTGACCAAGCTGAAACAAGTTAGGATAACTCGATCGCAGTCGCAATTAATTGTTACGGCACATCAAATTCTTCTGTGAGTCTTGTAAATGCTATTTACTTGTTTTGAAGATCCTTTAAGGGAAGTTTTATAAGATCTAAATACAAAACTTCTTGACAATGTATAGTGCTCACATCCTGCTTATCAGTCGCCAACCTGGGTACTGGATGATACACCAAACAACGTTTTTAGCTTCGAGATCCATCCTGCGGACTAGTTCTAAAAGGTTTACGATTTGTGGTAGATGAAGAGCGAAATGTTAGGTGGCAGCCTTGCTTGTTGGAGTCCTTTCTTTGTTTCGGTACGCAATGTGACAGTGTATGTAGCACTTCACCTTATATGCGGGTTAGCCAGTTTTTGCATAGCAATGTGTGGTAGTGGTGGTAAAAAACATTTTGGATGAACCTTCCATATCCGAATGAACCACGAAAACAAATTTCAAGCGAATGCTAATATGCTATCGCTATGAGTTACAAAAAGAAATCATTATGTTGAGTAGTTATAGATTTTATGGACGATGTTCTTGTGAACTGAATCAAGATGATCAATATGCAATGAAAAAATGATAGGCGGATATAATCCGCATAGTATGGTTGTATGAATTATAAGAAAGTGATTGATTGAGACAAAAATATTATTAAATTGACACGATGTTTTATTCGACACAAGTAGGCTTACAATGATAGATAACATTTCACTATTAGAGCTTTAACGAACAATTACAATGCGTATTATCTACAATGTAGATATTAGACCATATGTGTATGTATTCAGTTTTTTAGGTATTCATAATTTACTCGATATTAATTGTAATAACAACAATAAATGTTACACAAAAATAACTGTGACAAAAAAGCACAGCCCAGTCAAGACATTGAGGGTTTTGTACAGACAGAGCAAGAGACTCTCATTTATTTCTTATTTTCGTTTTACAGAACAATGATCAAGGGAAATTTACTCTTGTAAAATCATGATGGTTTTTATCATTTATTTTTCTGTTGCTATTTTAGCTTCTTTACCATTTTTATCAGGCATACTTGTAACAATTTTTTCACACCATCATTGAATGTATGCATATAGATAACTAAGTATCTTACAACGCAACCGTTTTGGATAACTTATTAACCATCTCTTGTGATAATTAATGTAAGTACGTAAAATTTGTTGATAACCCATCAATCATAATATATTCAGACATATTATTTCTTTTCTATCAATTACGGAACAAGTTTATTCCTACGTTACTTACATTACTTCAATCAAGTAGGGTAATTTTCATGGAAACACGCATATTTTCTTTTTAAGAATCACCGGTAATCAGATACATATATTTTACTGCTAATAATGAGGAGCCCAGTTGTGAGTAGAATTTTTGAAAACGAAAATAATATATATTAAAGCTAACATGTGAGGGTGAATTCATGAAGAAGATAAAAGTACGAATAGATAATCATCTAACAGAACAGAAGAGTAAAAAGGGCCTAGAAACAGAACAACATTTGGAAGGATAGACAAATGAAATAAAAAATAAACCAAGAAGTACAACAAAATCTTTACATTCCAGTATAATATTGTACATATAGATGTAAGCAAAAACTAAAAGAGTGGAAATGTAAAAATATTTTGAACTATCTCTATGCTACAAACAACTACTAAAATGAGAACAAGATTTTTTACAATCCCATATACAATGTAAGTATTAATCGTAAGCTACACTCTTAAGTGAATAAGAAGATTGAAAATATCTACACTAAATTGTTAAATATATGTGTATTATCTGGGGATGATTTACCAAACAAAACGAAGCAAACGAGATGGTATCTGAACAAAGATCATTCATCATCAAGTGTAGTAAGCCGTGTGAGTTTGGTGGAACTCAACACAAATACATAAATTCGATTTGCCTTCCAAACGTCCTTAATAATACGTAAAATAGCTTATTACTCTTATTATATTGGTTCGAAGGGCATGGAATAAACTTCTTTGTCTTAGCCAACACACATGAAAATTAGCACTGCAGTAACATTCAAATCCAAACATTATCGAGACTCTGATAATTATTGATATTAGATAATTTCTGATATTACTTATAACCCTGTAGCATTGCATTTTTTAAAAGATCGACAATACATACTTTAGTATATCATTTTTTTCAGCCTAATCAATTAAGGAGTTTTTATAAAATAGTTGGTAAAGCTTAATTCGTTTATTTGCAGATGTGAAAGCAGTGAAATTACCCATATTATCCTGGTAAGACAAGATTTGCAAATCCTTTCATCTCATTCATGAGTGTTAGAGGTTGGCTCACATTGAGATTTTAGTTCAATATTCTTCTTCTCCTAGTACATACTATAGACTACGCTATTACCTAATAATATTATTTTTATAATTAAACAAAAACATTCCATTTCACCATTATTCCAACCTATGCGAACTAATCAGTGTAACATTTTTTCTTAAAAAAATAACAATACGTTTGACGACGGTCCGAATACCGAAAATTCATAAAAACTCGCATGTATATATTTGTATATTGTATATATACTTACAGAAAACACAACTTGTGTAGTGAATGCTTAGTAATTATTAAAATTTCTTTTAAGACAAGTATGTATATCATCCATTTATTTCTTTGATTTCATATTTTTGGATGGCAACAATTGATTTCACAGTGATAACAGGTACAAACATTCCCTTAAAGTGCTGTTAAATAATTAGCAATGTAATTGTAATAAACAAATATATATATGTAACAGGTAAGTTTTTCAGTGTGTTATATTTTGGTGATCCTTTCGGTACGGAGCCAAATCAACTTGGCAAACTCTTTATACACACAACACCAACTATTTATCAACAATCATTTTATTTCAATGTACAGACAAATAATTTAAAATGTAATCTATGTAGCTAATTAATATATCATAATCATAAAGCGGATAACCAAATGGTACTGTAGTGTAGGTTATCTGCAAAACAGTAGTCGTTAAAATATATTTCGGTTTTATACAACAATATAACACTAGATGCTTACGTGTAGATATTACTACAAAAACTTTCCCTCACAAAATTCTTGAGTGACTGTCTATTTAGCATATAGAAAACAGAGACTGAACAAAAAAAACAATAAACAACTATTTAAGTAGGTGCTTAACCCTAAAAAATATATAAAAATGCAACCTTTTCAACCTACACAAGGAACTGGCTTGGAATTCTCGTTGGACTGAAATGTACGTGTTTAAGGTAAAATGGAAGGCTTGTAAACCGGGCATTTCGCAAAAACTTTGTAGTCTGAAAGTTGTACTTGGTAAAATATACAGGATGAGCAGATGGGACTCTGACAACGAAAAGACCCCTTCAGTTACTATAAATTGTGTTCAGTAATTTCAACAATGGTCTGCTGTAAATGATATGATGACGATTCAGAGAAAGTTGATTGTGCGTTAATCTCAGGTAGATATAAATCACTGATTTGTTTGAAAACCTTGAGCCATCTACTAGTTCAGCTAATTGTTATTAAATCAACAGAAAGGGGTTGAAACTGAAATTAGTGATGATGACGTTGGACTACTTAATTCAATTTCCAAGTGCAAATCCGAATTCCAGGGCCATTGTGACTAGGTAAAAGGCTGCTCTGTAAACCTATGCAAATGTTTCTACGCTAAGGAAAGTAACTTCAGCAACTTTCTATGTACAAATTACCAACAACACATGAATCATCGCTGATTTTGGGTGTGTGTGTGTGAATTTTAAAAGGGCAGCACAAAACATAAAGGTAGTATAATATACAACGAATATATGAAATCTCGCACGTGTGTGAATGACGAGTTTTGAGTTTCAATGATTCAGGTAATGTACAAATGTAGTGACAATGACGTGACGGCGAACCATCAAAAGTAGGAGATGACGGTATGAAAAAGTAATTAAATACCACAAGCCTAACTAAATTCCTAGTTTCTATTAAACTGTGTTCAAAACGTAGCTTTATGTAAAATGTGTTGTGATAATTTATAATAATATATAACAAAGCAGGATAAATATACAGTAACACAAATAGTATACTATATTCATTGTAACTTAAAGCACAGATCATTTCATTTACTCAATAAATAAATAACAGTATTTTCTATGGATTTATGTAGGTATACTTCTTATCACATACATACGGTATGTATGCGTTGGATCCTTATTCAAAATAGCACTCAATCACCACATGGTTCTTTCAAAATCACTAAAATAATGTCCGCATGTATACAAAGGTAATACATGTCTACTTCTACTCATTTCCATATGACATCTAAGTTATATACGCATTAAATATCGCTAGTTACAATTACGTTTTACCACATATTTACAAGTCAGTTCACGAATGTGGATAGTTTGAAAGAACAGTAGAGGTTGACCATTTCTAGGGCACAAAAGGAGTGCTAGAGAACCTATAATGTTCTTTGAGTTAAACGTGTCAAAATATTAGACTGAGCGTCAGAAATGAAATCTTTTTTTCCGATCCGGATTTCATTTCTCACTAGCTCATGACACCATCATCATTTTGGATCCTTTTGACTATTTATATGTTTTGTCTGAAGAAAACTAATATCTAAGTAAGTAATTATTGTTACAAAACAATGCGAATTGCGAATATACTCAAAGTAAAACGTACACATCTTAATCTTAACTCAGTTTGAAATGACCTACTTAGCGTGATGAATCAGATGAGTTTTCTTATTGGTTCCCGTCCTCCTTTCCAGTTGGCTTCTTCTTGGAGAGAAAGTTTTTCAGACATGCCACCTCAGTAGCAAGACGTGCCAGCTCGGACTTGAGTTGACAATTCTCCGTCTCCAGCACAGACTCTTCCATGAGCCTCTTCTTGCCCCGCTTACGTTGTGGAGCAGAGCCGGAGTCCTTGGCTTCGCCGGACTGTCGGTTCTCTGTCAAATATTTTTCAGATCCATCCCCATTGATAGAAATACCGGAATCTCTCTCATCGGAACTGCCAGACCCACTGCTTGTTATCTCATCATGATCCCATGGAGTGCATGGTGGACTGACCTGAGACTCTGTTTTTAAGCCATGAGCTACATATGGGTAGGGAGGCAACTCTTTTTCCCCCAAGTGACTCTTGTGACGAAGTTTGTGAGGCAAATTGCTAGCTGCGCCATTGGCATTATTGTTTTGATTATTCTTTCCATTCGCGTAGAACTTTCCGTTGGGCACGGGCCCCTCCAACTTTTGGGCATCATGCTCAGTATTAGCCCCGAAATTCTGTTTATCTTGAATCACTCTGCGAGAGATGGATGGACACTCGTCAGAATCAGAGTTGGCTTCCTCATCATGTTCCATGCTCTCTGAGGAAGATTGGTTTCCGTTTAGACTCAGGTTGAGAATGTTTTCTGAGGGAGAGATGCTGCTCCTGCCACTACGATCAATATTGTTTGACTGATTATCTCGATAATCATCCTGGTAATTGTTGTACATTGGATGATGCTCGCCCCCATGAGGCTTCCCAATTTCAATCATTGGTGGAGGGAGACTTGGATGTGGGGCTACAAAACGTTCCATTTGATGCTGAGATGGACTCCTTGATCGAGTTTCAGATCCATGATTATGGTAATCATCTGTCATGTCGACAGAGTCCAATCGCTCACGGTGACAACTGTCATCCGGAGAGTCTGGATAATTATCATCATCATAGCCTTTCATGCTCCCACCACCACCGTAGATTTTCGTTCTCTTTGATAAGTTGAGAAGCTGGTCATTGCTTGGAAGAGTAGCAAGTACTGTGGGTCGCATTAACACAACCTCAGATTATTTCGCCACTGATTCCAATACTTGTTTTGGATGCAATATTAGACTGAGCCTGTCAGAATTGTGATTTCCCTTGTGATGTCCAGAGAACGCCTGTGATACCTAATATATAATCATTGGAATGCGCGCTTCTCACTGACCGCTTGAGTGCTGCCGTCTCGTTATTTGTCGCCTTCGCGTCCGCCAGTTACTCTTTTCATCTATTCTTTTAATAGGAATGAATTCCTTGCTTATCTCTGAGTAAGAACAAGTCTCTTATCCTTTCAACATTGTATTATGATCAAGCTCGAATGCCATACTTGACATGTGCGGGAACGTGGTGGGGGTGGCCCTGCGTGTTCTCCATTGGAAACATTGTGAGCGGCCCGAACGATGCTCCCAACCATTAACCACCTCGATTCCATAGCAAGCCATCTATTGGGAGCATTTGGTATGGGAATCTGAAAGCGTCGGGTTTACAGTCACCATCATTATTCCGCAGGTAGAACTGGTACCCCACTGAGCAAGCCATGGCCACTTGGCCTGCCTCAGATGTGCATCTGCAAAAATCAATAAAAATTATAATATTAGTAATGTATAGCTAAAAGAATGTTTTTGCTTTGAACACAACAACTCTTCGTCAGATATGTTTTATCTAATAAGACTAAAAATGTCTACTTTTATTACTATCATCCTTGAAAAATTTTCAAATATGCGATTCTCCACTTTCAGCTTGCACAAAAGCACTGTTTAGGATACTTTGGCAAAAATGTAATACACTTATGAACACGGATAATATGTTGTTGGATGAGCAACATGGCTTGTTATGCAGCATTTGCTACAAAAGCTTTGTGCTTAGACTTATGGACGGAGGAGGCGAATGAATGAGTAAGAGAATTGAATGAAACCTACGCGCACCGTTTGGAGCACCGGATCTGAAGAATACGCAAAAAGACTGAACTCAAAAGAACGGTGCTTGTTATGTTGTCTAATATATAAGACGTCAGATCCTTGTTTTCCTGTATCGTTGTTGCTTAGCTTGCGTCGGTTTTTTCCGTACTGAGGCCTGAAGCTCGAAAGGCAAGCGGCTAGGTTTACTATGAAAATGGTATAAATGCACGTGCAATTGGATCAGCATATAGATGGCAAAATCGTTTCCTTCAACCAAACAGATGAATTGGCACGTTCCAAACTTAAACACCAACTCGACTGCACTGATGGCAAATGGTAATGCGCCATGTCTTAACATCACCTGTCTCTGACGTTCCTACTGTGCTCTGAGTTTATCAACTTAGTTCCCAAAACAGTGGCACAACTCACGTGCAGCGGAAACGTGGCTGTGCAACTCTTCAATGTGAACTTGACTCGTTTTCTGCCTACACACACGGTTTAGTTCTGTTACATAACACGGGACTTCATTCCGTGTATTTCGCATCCGCTTGTAATCTACGCCGGTGTGTGGACTCAAAAAAAACAAATGCTTTGGGTTGGCCAGTTTTTTTCAAAGTATTATGCGAGTTTTATCTATGATTACATATTACATCATTTGCAAAAGTTGCAGGATTCTCGGTTTGAATTTTTTATCAAAATTGACCTTGTTGATTAGTGCGAAATTATTTTCGCAGACAATAAAAGAATTTTCGCAATTTGAGACTATCTAAATATGTACAAAAGCCAGATTGGTATTACCCATTCATAGGATTCTGATGATGTGTGCATGTGTACACACAGATAAATACGCAGCAGCATTGTCCTATTTAATTTCTTTTTAAGATTAGGGAGTGTGTGGCATAAGTTATTGTTGATTTATATATAACCAACATTCTACCTTATACATTTAACACAATTCCAGCGTTTTGTTTACTAAAAATCATAAATAAACTAACATTAAACAAATAAAGCTTCTCTGGGGCAGTTTGTCACTACTACGTGTCATTACGATTGAATGGTAATCTAAACCCTCATAATATTATGTTTTCGAACGACCTCTTCATCAGATAACCGCTTTCATCAATTGGCCTCTGCTTCTCACGCCTTTCTCGGGTTACATCAGTTACATGTTGCAATCATTTTCCTCATAACATAATTGGGTTGAAGATACGATTGCAGTTATAAACATTTATCATGAACAGCAGGCTTGCTTCACTTCCAAATTGTTATCATGCGGCCATAGTATATAATGTAATGTGTGTTATTACCAAATTCTTTGAGAATATTCTTAATGTCGTGTTCCCAACATTATAGTTTTATTACGAGACGAACGACAATTGCTGGTTATTATTATTAGACTTATAAATTGTTACTAAAATGTCCAGTCGCCAAGTACTTGCAATAGTTACATCATATGTAATTTGTCTTCCTGCTAGCATTCAATTAAGAGGTATTATACAACATAATTCTGGTAATGGAAGAGAAAGCTTGTTAAGTAAATACACACATGTCATGCCATACTCTAATTTAGAAATATTCCCTTAATTTCGAATTTCCATAATTACACTAGAGCCGCTCCAACTCGGTGAGTGAAACTCGTGAAACGGAACATGTTGTCAATATTTCATAAACAAGTGTCTGATAATGGATAACAATAGTGATATGATAATGGTACTACTTCACATTTACACGGATCAAATTTCATGGAAAAGGATTGTATTGTAGTGAAACTATGTCTTCTTCAACATAAAAGCTGTTAAGACATGACCCACCCATAGCTTGCTTACACCAAGGTTAAAAGGCTTAAAGGTTTTGCAAAGAATCAGGGCCAACGTGAGATGAAAATATAGCTATGAGAACATATGCTTTATATAATTATAAATGCTCCAGGATTTCCCGGTCACCTGACAGTGGTGGCAGTGAAACGTGCCTGAGAGAATGCATTAAAAATGGATTGCAAAATACATGCCCTCCAATATTAGCAAAGTAGAGCTAGCATGCCCCTTTGAATGTATTCAATTCCACGTATGAGAAAGTTAAGAAGGGAAAGCACGCGCGGACTCTGGTGCAACTTTACATGGAAGCATAAAAAGTTGCTTCTAGGTATTCCATCTAATATGCATAACTCATATTACTATTACAGCTCACAACGTGCCGTAATACCAAAAGCTAGACATACGTAATCGGATACAAACGTGAACTGCTCCAAGCGGACACGTTTCACTCACATTTTTCTCCTGTCCGACATATATCTATTACCGCACTGGCTTTGTACATTAAAAAAATTGATGCTACACAAACTATGAAAAAAACTATGTAAAAGGTTAGACGAGACAGTGTAGCTAACATGTAATTGGAAACTAACAGTTGCCCTGCTAGCAATATTGCTTTCTTTCTTGTAACCGTATCCACAAAAATGCAAAATGTACAGAAACGTGATCAAGCAAATGGAGAAATGTATTGTAAGGAAGTAAAAATAAAGAGAAAACTGGGAACTTGATACATATTCATATCTAATGACTTCAAATTCAGTAGATTGTGTAAAAGCATGGAGATATAAAACGGGATTCACACACAACTCCTTCAATAACAAAAATATGTATCATATTGCTGAGTTCTAGATGAATCAACTTTAATCGAATAAGGTAAGAGGAAACTTGTAGTTCCTTCTGAAGCATTTTTAGCATACATGCACCATAGGCAACATACTTCTAGGAAGTCGATCCGCCGAGGCCTTGGGCAAAGAAAAGTGTTAGCAGATGCTAAAATAGAAACTGGAGACGCAAAAATGAAATGAAAAGTGTACATCAATAACAAAAATATGCACGTTTCTCAGAACTGCTAAAATTGAAAACGTGAGTGTGTTTACGAGTAAACATAATGAAACAACGGTAGCTAAGAGAAACAACGAACGGAATTCATCGGACTTATTCGAAAAAAGTTTTTCTAGTTTTTGTAGGGTACATTAACCAAACCTTCCTGCCTGGCTCAAGCAATGTTTTTTTCTTGCTTAAAAAACTACATACTAGCAATAATATTTTGTTACAACACACGATAATATTTAATTGTAAAGATAATATTGAAGAAGAGAAAAAAGTAGAGTCACATGGGAGTAAATAACGTCTTCCGCAGAACGTGTACTCAGCCGAGGGATTGTTAGGTAACAGTTTCCACCTGCGTTTTGCACAACCGTTCTCAAAACAAACCGGAAACTTTCCTACAGTATATTCCGGTGAGTGTATGAGTAACATGCTCTTGTGGAACCGCACATTATAACCACTTATGTGTTTCCTACGAATCTCTAAAACGTGCCTGAAACAAGCATGTGAGGCTGCTGCATTACTTCACTGGAGTTGCAACAAGGTTTGCGAACGACGCAATAACAGGGAGGAGAAAGTTAGGAAAGATGTTTTTATCGATTCCTTGACACAAGTTGAGCCTAAATGTTTTTTTTCTGGAAAGGGCAGAGAGCTAGTTCGTGTTACATAAGCCAGGCGCTCCCGATCTCTCCGGCTTGAAGAGGAACGATCATGTTGTTGTTGATAACGAGGACACGTGAGTGCACACTCACGTGCATAACCTATTCCACACACTAAATTCCGCTGCTACCTCTACAACATACATCCCATTCAACTTTCCACATTGCTTTCATCTTTTTCATAAGTATTATTTACCAGAAAACCAAACCACTGTTCCATTGTGCCATGAAAATGTTATTCACAGCTCCGTTTCTAGTCTTATGGTAGCTATTTTTATTTTCCGTTTGAACTGTAACTTCTCATTTTAGATTACGTACATAATATGCTAGGTCCGCTTATGTTTAGCGTTCGCAGTGGGTCGACAACTCTGTTTGTTAGCGGATTAAATTTTTTTTGGGTGTTGTGAAACATATCACATGTCCATGCATATATTAATCACCATCATCATCATCATCAACATTAGTACAAGCCTGTAGCAACACAAATTTAGCTGGAATAGTTGACCAGAAAAAAATGTAGGAAAACATTAGCCGTTGAATTGCATAAGCCAGAATCTAAACGTCATTCTCATCGTGTTTGTCTAATAGGTTGATGTCAAGCTTAACCATCTTCTTCCTATTCCTAGTGAATGAAATCGTCAAATCCAAGCTGCTATCATGTCATGAGATGTGCAGCAGTCATACTTGTGGATGATATCGACAAAGTGTTGTTTTCATCGTCGACTCCCAAAGATTATATGTCAAGGGGCAAAGTTATGTAACCTAATCAAAAATGCAAATACTGATTATCGATGTCAAATCCTCTTTTGCTGGCTACAGCTTCCTCCCTCAACCCAACCCTTGTTACACAACACTTTCGTTATACATGTATAGTATTGTATAGAAGATGAGATGATGTATAAGGTTCCAACACAAAATATTATTTGGTCTTTGCAATGAGGAAACTTCATTCATTAGGTATTAGGGCAGACGTCAACATAGGAAGAAGTAAGAATTTATGTGTGTTATGCACAACTTCAAACACGGCATGTGTTCTTTACGCCCCATATAAATAAATCGGTTCAAGGTGTCTCCATGACTGACAACAAACACAAGTTGCTGGAGAACCATTAAAGCTGATATCACTAATGCCAATTTAATTATGTACACGCAATACTTATAACAACCGAGCTCTTTTTTGTGAACGGGCAAAATATGACAAATGAGACATGACATTACCTAGTTTAATGAATGCAAACATTACAATTACACAAAGTCCAATCGTACAATGTTATTTTCCATATTCATTCATACCAACTTTGAATGGACATGTTCATCAAGGGAAGAGCATCGAACTTGGCCTGTTGTTCATCAAACTGTTTAAATATTGTGTGAAGCCTGACTTCTCTTCACTTCAAAATGTATGTTATCAGGGAAAAATTTAGTCGAAAATTACAGCACATTTTTAATGCACACATGAATTGAAATGCACTCAATATTATTTAACAGACTGTGCACTACTACGGAGAAAATAAAGATATTTAAGCTATGCAATGATAAAACTGTCATAAAATTTGAGTTAACCAGTAGTGTTTAGTTTAGTCAAAAGTTGAGAGTATGCAAAAAATTACTGGCACACATAATGTCTATATTACGTTTGAATGAGTCATTGGCTAAAATGCTTTCCTGTGTTGAGGACAAAAATGTTTATGCAAAAAGTTTTACTGATAGTAAAGTTGGTTTGGAGTCTAATTTTGTAACAGCTTCTTTTTCATCATCAAAACATGTATAAACTTTTGATTCAGTCAAACTAGTTCCTTATTCTATTCATACGACCAATGTAAGGAAGTTGGATAGAATAGTTCTGTAATGATAGTGCAATGATAATTTAGGGAATGCTCACACATAGTCACAATATTGCTGCGTACAACTGCACTCATAAATTCTGGAACCCATTTGATGTAAGTACCTTTTAAAAACAACATGGACAGCTAGAGCTAGCACCTATTTCACCATCATTTTAAGCCTTCCAATTGGATTCGAGCACTCAACATTATTATGCAACTTTTCCATGATGCAACAAAACTGTTGCGACTACGCGCAAGGCCTTTGAATTAACAGTGTACTAGACGATGCAGACGTCGTAACAGCTACAATATAAATTCCACGTACATGCTAACTGTGGTTTTATTATTAGCTGTAAGTAAGCCATATTATATAGCCTCGAAGTAAATATTATATATATGACAATGTAAATTTATGTACTTAAAATGTATGTACTTTGAGATTTCAGTCGCAAGTTTTTCTACGAAAATAGTAAGGATCATTCCAAGCATCATAAAAGACAGTACAGGGAGAAGTAAGTGGATTATAAGGTAACATTGAATGAGATATTTGAAAGTAATACTGATAGTTAACGATTGCTTCATCATGTAGTGTTACAGCATATGACGTACAATTGGCTTGTTCCAGCTTGTTTTATACTTCCAAATGAAAACTAGAGTAGACTAGCAGATTGCAACAATCTGCTCACATTTAAGAATACATACGTAAATGTGAGTTGGGCATGGAGAGACTACATGTTTACTTGTTAGCATTGCCTAATCTTGTGAAAAACGTGTGGGAGATTGCATAACCTGCCTTTTTGTCCGTGTCCTGAGGTTACCTACACAAAGGTTGCCACTACTACACAGTATACATGCATATCCACTATTTAGTAGGAGCTTAAAGAAAATCTTTTTTCCTTTCTCTGCTCTTACGTTTCTCCCTTACTTCTTTCATAATCCGAATGTAAAGCGCTCTTCTTTGACAAGCGAAGCAATAAGTGAGTGTTTTGAGATGTACAAAGATTCGGAAACTTTCCAAGAACGCACTAAATCTCTGCTATAGTGAGCTAGCTCAGGCTGTTCTGCTGAGCCGTGGTCTTTAATACGAAATTCTGTTATTGTGTAACTGAACTCTAGTACTGCACACACCGAAAAAAATAAATGCGTTCTACTCAACCCTCCAATCATATCATATCAGTGCTCAAGGAAATTGTTGTAGAAAAATTGCAACGAGCATGTTCATATGATGGAATGCATGTCGCTAATGTTGATAGTAAACAACCTATTATAAAATATTCCGCATTAGGTTGGAAAGTCATTCTTTACCAAGGTTGAAATCAGCTGAAATGCTATACTATGTAAAACTATTGGCTTCTATAAATGTGTGAGCTATGCATATGTGTATCAACTAGCTAGATGATGAAAAGTCCACAGGTTCTCAGAAATCCTTGAAATATATGGCCGGCTTTAAAATAATTGACAGCACCACCATGCACTCCATATGGAATACATTATGCATGAAACAGGCCAAAATAACAATTACGACGTAATTCCAAAAAAAAACTTCTCTGGAACGCTGAAGGTATAAGATGGAGAGGCAACAGTGGTGGGAGAGGTGTTTACCACAATACGCGAATTTTTTCCACGCAATATTCAAGCCTTCTCTTCCAGCTTTACCTTTGCACAGCCAACCAATCAATATATTATGCAGTCTGTAATGTAATGCAAACAAACATTTTGCCAAAACGTGAGCAACCCTGATCAATGATGATATTTCGGTATAACTAATACATACTATTAATACTTGTACATATATATTTAGGAAAAGTTATAGATATGTGACATAATTTCATATACATATTACCTGAAGTATAGATACACCCTCCGCTAAAGCTTACAAGTATTAGAACATTTCACAAAAACAGTTCTCAGAGTTCGTTTCTGCTTATGGGGAAATGCAGGAATGCAGAGCGAGAAAGAGTACACGTGAGCAAAACGCCACACTCACTATACAGCAGTTTAAGCAGGCATGTATATATATACCTACATATTACTTTCTCAAAGGGAACGCGTGAGGAGAAAACCAAAAACAGAGCTTTCTTGCTTAGATCGAGCTAGATACTGCGAAGTTATGTCAGTGAGTAGGTTACTCTCTTTTTGCTGATCCTTAGAAGTAATACTTTGTCCTTTAGCACATATAAATTCATTCATCCACAACATGCACTCAAGAGAAAACCAAATCCATTCCAGAAATAACCTTCCCAAATAAATATTACAAACAACACTCGTGTTTGTGTTTTTTTGCTGAGCTCAAATATTTCTTTGAACCTTTCAGAAAGTACAAGATGACAGATGATTAAAAGTTAATAATGGAATCTCTATTTCTTTCTTTAGAATCTAATCACGTGTCCGTAAAATATCCTTAACCACTCTCATTCCAATAGGGAAACGTTTTGCATTAAATTTAGCACCGTTGTTATCATTTTGGCTCCAGGTACAGTTACGATTAGTCACCCATCACATCACATCACGTTCCCATACAAATGGCAAGTATGAGGACAAAGGAGTCGCCAAAAATGAATGAACGTCTCGGGCTCGCAATGTTTGTGTGTGTATTTATATAATGTTGTTGTCCCTAACCAGTTCATAGTACTATCACAGCCACTAAACTCTCGAGTTGGAGTCAAGACGAAAGTAAAAACGTGAATGAGAGTCTCACACATATGCAAGCCACTCAACCTCTCTTACTCTGATGACTGTCAACATATTTTATAGTATGACAATAACATCGGAGCCTGATACAGTGTTATGGTTTGTGTATCAAAGTATGACTGCAGTTAGGTTGGAACTGACAACCATGCTTGCTTGCATGCATGCATCCTAATCCTAACCAACTTTCTGCATTGGACTGACTCAAAATACGGAACTCTGGTATTAGTTAATGCTAGAGAAGTAGTTTTAGTAACAGCAGACGCAGGCACAAATTCATTAAATAAGAACTTAAGCCTGCAGTATAGTTTTGACTTACGTCCGCCAGCTTCTGTTGTTTCCATCAGTGTTTTTTCTTACGAGTGAACCTTACAACTGAGCTGGTGAGAATCACTACTAAAACTGTTCATACAACCTATCGACTAGCTTGAACTGCGATGCTTTTTCTTACTTGGCTTAAAGTTGTGTAATGGGGAACAGAGATGTATATAGATGTAAGCTTCTATTGGCACTATTTTATGCCGATTTATTTGCTTGCACTCACTTCTCTATATTGGTGTAAGTATAATTAAAGCTTGAGAGTAATGAGAGATGCCTACTTACATACTTCTTTCGTCGTTTATACCCAAAGTTTTGCCTCCGAACTGAGCATCACGGCCAGAAGAAATTTGCAATGCTGTTGCATTTACTGGAGTAGTATGATGAATAGAGCAGAAAAATGAACCAGATACACAAATGCGTATGTATTTATTGTTTGTGGTTAAAGCGTAAGTGTGTAAGGTAGGGCGTGAGATGAGATAATACTTGGGAAGTTGGGATAGACCTTAGTCGGCTGACTGAAAGAAGAACTTTTGGCCTCCTCTTTCGCATTCTTTTATTATCCAATGTTGGCAATTGCATAAACAATCACAGACCACAATAGATTCGAGCATGGATGGATATCCTTTTTAACTCGCATTATTCTATCTTTTAATATGTAAACGTACAATAGAGTCTCACAAAATTTGATTGTTTCTACATAACAGCGGAATTACATTAGCATTTCAAGGTTCCAGTTTGCATACTCAACTCAGTTTATCTAATCTATTACATGAACCAATCTTTAAGAAATAGGAAGATTGTGTAAACATGGTTGCAAAACTATGTCAACTTCGCATTTTCGGTAAGTCAACATACAGATAAAATGCAGGTATGCAGATACGTGATTTGTAAATTCCCCACCGCGATAAGACAAGTAAGACTCCCTCATGTCATTTGCGTTTGTTTGATTTGATGTATGTCAAACTGGAAATAAAAATGAATGATTTATGAGAAAGCAGAAGCAATGTATGCAAAGAAGTTGGCTACCGTCACCTTCTCCACTTCCTTCTCAGGAAATGTTTTTAGCTTTTCATAAATTGATTCTCTTGACTATGGCAGTCGAAATCGAGACTAGTTGATGCATTTCGTAGACTTCTTATTACCATATCTGAATCATTTCTTTCTGGAGCTATTTGAAACTATCTTTGTCAAAATTTACAACGTCATACTCAACACGGAACTGCAACTTGAGACGTCTTCATGGTCGCTATTATATACTGCTCGTATGCTTTCGACAAAGATTTCAAGCGGTGATAGCTGAATTCTAAACCAGATCTAAGAATATAGTATCTGTATAGCTCTTTTTATTCCTAAGTCAAAAAATACGTGGAGGCTTAACAAACGCTAAATTTCACGTCAAGTCGCATATGATGGCGACTGCGATTGAATTTCAGCTGGTGAGTACATCAATCCAATTAGTGTGTATAGTTATCTTATATGCATTACTCCACAAAAGATAAAAAACTTGTCGGGCTTTGAGTATTACATCATTTTTCCTATTTTCTAAGATAATAGTTTTTCTCCACAGTCCACACTAAATTAAGTAATAGATAGCCAAAATACGACTGGAACAGGATAATGCAATAGTTGAAAGTTTCTTCAATGTTAATGATAGTGATTACAACAAGCCGAGCACAACAACAGGTAGGTAGAAGTGAAACAACAGAATTTGACATAACCTGACGTTTCCCATGAAGGGCATATAAAACATGTTTACTGCGTCTGCTGGAATTTGCCACCACTTGAGCAATACGTATTTCGTTTTGGCACACTATATCTACACACATTAGATTTTGAAATCTAGCAGACATAAAAACTGGCATTGTGTAGAAACTGGCCGAATTGGAAAACAACTCTCTCACACATACGTGCAAATAGGTATGCATGCAGGATCTGTGAGTGAGTCTGCAACGCCATGCAAACAATATCTATTATGGAGGAATTAAACGAAAAATATTAGGTTGAATAACTCCTTCAAAGTTACTGGACACACCAGGGTTTGCATGCTAATAGTGTGCTTGGGAGGAATATTCAATACTTCATACATGGATGGGGCATATATTATATCCTAGCCATTTTCATTGGTTACTCCATGTGTGTCAAAATATTTATAATTCATGGTTTCTACTATTTTTCGTTTCTCTCCCGTCCTTCATGCAAAAGCGGACTGCACCACTCATTCGGACGAAAACCCCGATCTCTTAGGTCACCTTGATTACGTAAGTCACATTACATAAACCGTGACTGAACCACAAGCGAAGTTTAAACGTGAATGTATGGATGTGTACACAAAAGTTGTTCATGCTTTGCTTCTATCATGCATTGTAGATCGTCCAGTACATTGCATCCAGTGCAGAAGAACAAAAGTAACAAACATGCTGCTTCCATGAGTCCATTCTACATGCAGTCAGGACTATGTAACATGAGCCACAAATGTTGCCTATTTTAGAGATTACGTTCTTGGAATTCTAAATTGTAATACATGTACTTCGTAATGTAAAGCATGTTGCACGATACTCAAAATGGGAACCTTGGTCAAGCCAAATTGTTTGCTTTTTGTTGAGTAACACTTTGTTGACAAATAGTATGAGGTGATCGTCATCCTACATCCTACAAGTACACTTTTATGCCACTGATATCGATAAAGCCAGTATAAATTGACGATGCATTTGCACAATCCGAATCCGAAGCATAGTAAATCAGGCTGCTCTGCTATGAGACTCGTTTTTCGCAAATTTAGAACTGGAAATCCAATTAGGGCTAATTGTTACAAATTTATACGGGCTTTATACCAAAACCGCTGAGCTTTTATGGCTTTAGCATTCATCCATGTAAACTATTTGGATGGCATAAAACATGCACTGTCAAAATATAGGACCGAACGAGCGACGGCAAGTAATGGAATACGATACAAACCTACACGGTCTATTAACTTTGTTTGCGTTTTAGCAACCAGTCTTCATGATATCAAATTTTATGATGTGTATATACGTATTATACATGCCATATTCACTTATCGTTCTGGAAAGATACTGAATAGAAGAGAGATGGATGGAACTTCTAAGAGTCTTCTGCCCATGCAGCATGGAACCTGTTATGTATCATAAAGAATGAATGTGGATAGCATCACGCATATGGCATCTCCGTGAGTGCACCGAACTCCAGTAAAAAGCAAGTGAACATGAAAGAAGCAAGAACACAGTCATTGCAAAAACAACGAAGGAATTTTTCGCAATCCGTCATCCTTCCATTTGCTCGTCGACTCAGGCAAAACCTGACTGGGTTTTCTTTTCCACAAGAGTTATTATGTAACCATATGCACTGCATGTATGTAGATATGGACACTAGTCAGTATTATTATCCATGCACAAAAGCTTGTCTATTTCATGGCATTGCCAAAAGTTATTGTAGCTTGTGTCTTTTCATGGAACATAACATGGCACAGACATTACAACAGATAAAATGTAATTGGAAAGTTTGTTCTCTGGCACATGTCTGCTTTTTTATTTCTATGTATAGCATTTCCAAAGATTCATCAAAGTTACAAAAGGCGAAGTTTGACTACTTACTTATTCTCCCACATGCAGAAGAAAAAGCAACGCGGAGCGAGTCACAGTTTACTGGCCTGGGTTGAGTGGCATTCCGCAAAAAGGTTGCTCATGCCAGTGACTTGGGTGTGTTGTTGTTGTTTTTACTTACATTCCCATTCCTGTACTTGCAGTTCTACGTTGTTCTGTTTTAATAATAGGTACAAAGAAGTACGCAAAACAAATGTAATCAATAATATGCACGCTATTCCGTTCCAAACCCAAATAATGGGACAAGCTTGTCTTTTCCTATGTTATGCAATGACTATTTGAGACATACATTTGCCGAAACAACTGCAATACCTATCAAATAGGAAATGATGAGTTCCCACTCACTGGGTAGTTCCGCTACAATAATTCCTATTTAAAGCAACGGAACCACAACTGATATATTGGAGAATCAGAAAAGTATGAATGTAAATTTGAAAACAATTATTTTCTCGAGTGTATAAATTTTATGTCTATTATATATATTTTATTTTTATTTGCTTTCCCTTTATGAGTTTTCCCAAAAATTGTATACTTTCTGTGATGCACCCAAATTAAAGCGTGTAATGCAATGAATGCGAAATAGGATTAGTACATCAACCACAGCGATCGAAAATTGAGCAGTGTATGTGGAATCGTTTTCCAACCCAAAGCCACTTAACTGCAAACGGTGAAAATTGCTTAAGGGGATTACAGAAATAAATTAATTGAAAGAGCACTTTCAAAAGACGTGGAGAGGCATAAAACCCATTCTTTGCTCGAATCTCGCTGTTTTACCTATTTTCCCAATTAAACTCCATAAGAGTTCTCAGTTGCCATCATAATTATGCATGTTGCTCTCATTAAGTTTTTATTGTAAAGTTTGAAGGCTTAATAGTTATTGCTGAAGAAGTTAAATATCTAGTGAGCCTAATATTTGTACTGCCTTCAAAGGTATAAAAATAGTTTTTCAAGCTTCCTCACGAAAACATGTTGTTAGTTTTGGTTTACTAAGGTAATTAAACTTACTCCGTTTCTGGTAGATAAGTATGTGTAATTGGATGAGACATTAGTTGTTTGTTAAAATGGTTTATATCAAACATGGCATTGGAAACAGGATTATGTCATCAATAAGTTTAATACGCTGCTGAGTTAATAATCCATCCAGCATAGCACAATTAATGGCTTTATTACGCAAGATGTTTGAAACAAAATTGTAACAAGTTGAATTATTTTGTCGTGTTATCCTCATCAACAGCTCTTGTTTCACATTTCCTTGTACAACTCTACAAGCCAACTTCAACGTTTACACAGTAATTCCACTTATATGATGCAATAGTTGCGTCCCATTTTAAAGGAATGGTGTGCTAGCGTAACAGTTGTGGCATTGACTGATGGACTGAAGGATGCGCTAATGTCTGTCAAATGATTCAATGAAAGTATGACTACGTGTGCACACATTTCGAGCCAATTCTTTCTCCCTAACATCATATTTCTGTGTCCGTTTGATATCTTTGTACTTACACTTTTACTCTGCTAAAATGATACATATAATTTGGTGTGCATTTAATTTGTAAAAAAGTATGCAAATATCTATACATCGGTTTCAAACTTTATGCAGGTCGGAAGCGTTAACAGTTTAATTAACAACGACAACTTATCACGATTTTCTCATAAAGTAGAGTTCTGCAAGAGGTCATTCTACTAAATAACCTTACCCTTTATGACTTTACGGTGTCATAAAACTAGCTGTCATATCCAGCACATCCTACATGGAAACATTAGCATAGCTCAGAAGCAAAACACTGTAAATCTACTTTTTTTAAAACTTGCAGTGGAGCAATCTTGCCTTGAAAGTTTTACTGAGTTGCATTGTGAGCCCTAAATCTGAAAAATGGGAGTCAAGCCTTTCCTTTCGAAAGAACAACTATTACCATAACGGACGTGCTTCTTGCTTTGTGGCTTTCCTATTATGCAATCTGCCATGCATGTTATGTTACACACAAATTATTTAACCTGTATTGATCCATTTCATTCATGGAATACATAAGCACGTAGCATGGTTTTATGAAATGCATTACCAAAAGTATTCATATAACTCGAGAATGTCTAACGTTTAAAATTATCTTCAAGTTTTTTCCTTCACATGCTGGAGGGATTAATATGCAGGCAAAACAAATTATATGAAATATTATGTTCTCCTAACTTTTTTCTATTTTTCACTATCGTTTTTGCCCGTAGTGAACTAATTTGCGAAAGGGCAACAAGCAGATAGAAGGCACAAGTCCAGTCTGACAAAATGCGCAAATCTCTAACCGATTAGTACTGCAAACTTGGCTTGTAATACATTGTGCAAAACAAAGTACAAAAGCTTGATGCATGACAAAAGTCCATATCACAAAAAGCAGGAAAAGACGAGGAACTTAAAATGTGGGTATTATGCAACGTTATAAATATTATGCGAAAACATCATGTACCATGATCATGAGTGTTTATGATCAAATCGCATCGGCATGTTTATGTTAGCCAGCATTACTAGAGTATAGCAGAATGTGAGGAAGCATGCAAGCTTTGACGTAATGGGCAGACAACAGACATAATGTTGTATTGCAAAACTAGTGGAGTGGCAAAATAACTTTAGGAATGTGTAATCCAAATCTCGGTTTTGTCTCCATCTATAGGATATTAGTTTCTCGGTAATAAGTGAGTCACAACTGTGGATTTGTATGCATGCATGTTAGTAAAATTTGCAGGAACTATGAATACCTACGTATTGTTTCGCTGAAATAAGATTAAAACGTAGATTATTGCTCAACCACGGTACACCACACGTTTAGATATTATAGATATAAGTGGATATTTATTCAAAAGTGTGTCCAGTGAGTTATTATTACTACACTGAAGCATTTGTAACTGCAAATAATAATAATAATAAATACAGTGAATTGCATCACTTCCTCAAGTTTCCTCCTTGAATCTAGTGCACTGTGTAATTAGTATATTTTTATCGCTGTAACAATTGTAGAATGAGAGCGTCTAGCTCGCAGATGTACCGTGGACCATGGGGAGTGACGCGATGAGACAACGTATGGATAGCTCATTCCTTGTTTGTAGAAAATGATTGGCACAACAAAAATATTGGGTTACCCAACTCTACAATATTCTTGTCTATCCTAATTGTTTACTAGGTAAGCTTTAGATTCATTGTCAAGGGTGCATCTGGTCAACCTCGAAAAGACCACTTGGTTTTGAAGACTATATGAGCATGAAAAGTGCCGTGATTTATTGCCTGTGGTATCATCATCATAATCATTGTTACCATAATCTCGCATGCTTATGTTGTGCTTATGCCGATATTGCTGATTTTCAACTATGATACTTATGATAATGAAGATAACGCAATACTTGGAACTATTACCAAATGCGCTATGCCGATGATATCATATAGCAGCTAAAGTACATGTTCTATTACATGATCATTACATTATAATATTGTAGCACAAGCGACATAACAGAGCCGTGTATAGAGAAACGCTTGATCTTGAAACGAATGATGGAATGGAACCTTGGCCGCGACCTCAGCTCCTT
The DNA here is from genome assembly GCA_001718145.1 of Orchesella cincta. Taxonomy (NCBI): domain Eukaryota; kingdom Metazoa; phylum Arthropoda; class Collembola; order Entomobryomorpha; family Orchesellidae; genus Orchesella; species Orchesella cincta. The sequence continues at coordinate 368,216 of LJIJ01000026.1, read as the reverse complement.
CTTTTTCCTTCTTCCTCACTTCCGTATCGATTGGTATTCACAGTATACTAAGGAGCACACATTCAAGTCAGTAACTTATTAAGCAATTGATGTTGTAAGCTTGTATGTACGTGCAAGCTAACACCATAAGCATCAAACCGTAATGCAAAGTGCTGACGCTACATAATCACAATGAAAATTATTGTAATTCGCTTGAACAGTACTCAGATCCAAAGAAAGTTTTTTCTCGCGTCTAGTTAACATACTATTATTGCTCATGATTTCGCAACTTTGTTAAAATTGTAAGTGAGCGAGTGATGGACAAAGACTCGTGCAAGGATTCTCCATATCATGCTCTACTATGCGCATTATGCTTAATGCTACAACTGGATGGAAATCGTGATGTAAAAGTGACACAGAATACTTTAAAGGAGTGAAATGTACAAATTTTGTGTGCATTCAGTGACTAACAATTTCCAAGTTGAGACCAACTATTTTTACATATTCGTGGACAAGCATTTTGTGCGAATATTTGTGTCACAAGTCCAGAACAACATCCGGAATAATGCGAAATGCCATAAAGCTGCAGTCTAATATAAATTGATTGATTGCTCATTAGGACTTATTGACACATAAAAATAAAAGCTATTATTGGACAAACCAAAATTTCCTGGGTATATAAACAAACTCATAAAACCCTAGCACAATAAATTTTCTTTGTATTATTTACTATCCACATTTATGTTCTGTTGGACTTGAACACAATTGATTAAATAACTCAGGAAGCTACAAACACATCCCTGTACAATAGATTAAAAAGGGAATCAATAATGAGAACAACAGTGAATGAATGTAAAGGGGCATTGCATGACAATAGCTTGTACGCTTACAGTTCGCTAATCTGACGTAATCCAAAGCTTCACTTCACGTTACTCTGTGGAGTGGAGAGCTGCATATAGCCTCTGTATGTAACAACTGCAGAGTCAATCGTTGGAAGCTGTGGTAAGTATCATAACGTTTATCCAAACGAACAGCAAGTTACCAATGACCCTCAAAACCCATCTCCTTGGATCATTTTTGCAACTGACTGATTGTCTCTTTGTATTAGAGCTACTATGTATGCACTCCTGTTATTATTATCAGTGAAGATTATAGCTGTTCGACATGCATAATTTTTCAAGTATCTTCCGGTTACTCATCTATTCCATTTAGGCACATTTCATGCAAAACCAACAAGCAATATCCTTCCAATCATTCGTTTCCTTTTTATATTATATGCAAAACAAAATTTACATAGGAATCATGTTGCCTTGCACTTTGCACAAGTTCAAAACGCTCTGAAATCATTTCCATGTCAATAAGTTTATGTGGTTCAGTTTTGATTTGCATAACATCTTCCCTAATTATTCCAGAGTTGTGTTCACTGCACTAAAATTGGGTGAGTCAGTATATCTATGGCAAAAAGTATGACAAGCTACTAATTTTTTTATAAACACTTTTTGGAAGGGGAAGGGCCAGGTTTTTAGGTTTGGACGTTTAGCCAGGAGGAGTTTGAATGGAACAAGAAGAAGTCGTTGTAAAAGTGGAAGAACACAAGGTTAAAGCTTTTTACAGATGAGCACTGCCCTTTAAACATAATCATGAAATCACTTCATCATCCAAATCCTCGTCGTCTTCATATAATTTGTTCCTGTTTCGTTCATATTAAAAAGGTGGTGGTTTTATACTTTCCGTATTTTCTTGGCATCTGTACGACAACGAGTGATAATAGGTATCTCAACCACTCCGGACATGAAAAAACATGCTGGCCCCAAATGATACACTGCTTAGTCATCATCAATTCCACCACAGATAACATTTTGTTGTCATTAACGTCACAGTCTTGATTGTACAGGTTGTAGCACCAAAATGTAGGTGCCACTGTGACACGAACCAAATTGCAGTTAGGTATATTTATTATTATTATTACCATAAATGAGACTACTACCAAACATGGTAATCTGCCGACAAGACAATTTATAGCAAGAGCTCACATCACTTAGGTATTATGTAGTTTCTTTCGAGGCATCTACGTGCGCCACAAAGCATCTCTCGTTTACACCAACAACAAAAAAAGACAAGAGTTTGAGCCAGTCAGTCAAAGTCCTTCAGTGCAGACGAAGTAGTTTTCATTAACTCCAAAGTCATTATCAAAGTCAAGGTGAGAAAGCTAACTGGCTGAATGATCAGAAGGTTGAGGTGTTTGCCAAACTAAAGTGGAGGCTTGATCGTACATGCCATGCGAATACCTATTGCAAAGCTTCATTACTACATGTATATTGGTTTTTATGGGTAGTAACTACACACACATAGCTCACATTGTTGATTGTTTAGCGCGAGCTGAGGTAGCCTTCTCTTAATCCACAGTAGGAAACAACCAACATATTGTTGCGGCCTTAACCCTTGGGAATGTTGGCAATAATAGTTATATAGCTACATACCCCATTATGTATCTAAAGCAGTAGGATTCTGAACTTTGGAACTAACAAAATTATTCAGCATTCCTATTAGATTGGAATTAAATGTTTGGAGTAAAAATAATCTATAATAAGCTATATAATACTTTTTTTGATTGTTATGAATCATAGAAATGTTTTCTCATATCCTCTCTTCTCAAACAAAAAAAAAGATTCCAAAGAGTAAATACATTGTTAGGTTTAATGTATGTGCGTAACATCTATACTGGATTACAGCATTCGTCACATGATTACAGTTTTTTTGTTCCATATTTACTGTTCCAACTTGAAATAATGGAATTATACCTCTAGCTAGTTAGTACATCTCTGTAGAAGAGGAGGCTACGAAGATGTATACAAAAGTCTCTCCACCTATTTATCATATTGGCATCTTACAACGGTAGCGACGCTGTGAGTGACCTTAAACCCACCATAATAACATATTACATGATTCAAGTACGATAATCCCATAAGAGGTTACACCCTGTTTCTGCGGGTTTGATGTAATAATAAATTGATCCACCTTTTTCTGTCCTACACTCTAACTTCATCTCAGATATGTATATATAGAATATAACCCTTCCTTTAAAATACAACAATCACCTATGGAAGATGATGATGATGAAGCTGCGATCCAAGAATAGATCCACACTCAGTAAATCCCAATAAGTTATTTTGTCATCGGCAACAGCAGCATTGTAGTTATCGGTGATTCTTATGATCATCATCTCTCTTTTTTTCAGTGCAGTGATGAATTTAGCAATGGATTAAGAAAGAATATATATGCACATCATGAAGACACTTGCTACTTTTTGTATACGCTTCCTAACGGTTCTTCTGTGCAAATGAACCATATTTGCTCTTGGCAGTACAATGGAGAGCCATGAACAGCTACGTAATGAGTAAATACTATATTTGTGAATGCTATTTGTGTCAGGTGCCTAATCATCGTTTCATGATCACTTTTTTACCTTTCATACGAACAAAAGAACATTTTTTGTTTCGCATTACTCCGAACCGACTCGACGCGACATGGATCGTTTTGTGTTCCCTCATGAATAATCTACCTTGCCAGGTCTGCCTTGTTCTACACCATGGTTGGGTGATGGACGAAATGAAAATCCATTTAAAAGCTTGTCCTGTGACATGGTTTTACCTGAGGACAACGATTATATCACTTGATTGTAATACGATGATTTGCACTCGTGAAAAATAAAATTTGACAGGATTTGAATTGGTGACCAAACCAATCACGTTAACATTTTTTGAATGGGAAAAGGCAGACCAACTTCAAATCTGGCATCACAAAAGCAGGCCTCTCTTCAAATACTCATCAATTCATCTCTATGTGAACGGAGCGGAAGCAAAAAATGAGATTCGGTTATCTGACCCACTTTACTATAGCTATGTGGTAAGGATGACGGTGACATATTGAGAATAGTTTTTGAGAATCTTTTCTGACGTTTGTTGTTAGGTATTGGGAGATACATTTAACACAATAAAACATGCAGTCTAGTTTCTTAAATGGTTTTAAAATTTCAATAAAGTTTCACTATTTGAAAAAAAAATTATTATGTTATATGAGCCTGGCATAGTTCCACACATGCAAATTTGTTGTGGGAGGGCACAAAATATGTTACTGTCTGTATTAATTTCAGATCTCAACCCTCAACATCATGTATCACGTATATTCTACGTATTACTTTCCTGGGCTGTGTATCTAGTGTATTCTGCACAGGAAAATTTTCTTTGTCATGATCAATGCCTCAAGCATACTTCTCATAAAGCATCAAACGACCAGATTAAAGCATTAGCATACCCACATAATTTCAATATTATTTTATAAGCAAACATCATAATAGATATACCGTGTGCATGAGCTCACTCACGCAGCATCACTAGAAAACAAAGTAGGACAAGAGGAAATGCAAGAATTATACTCACGTTTAACAACAATAACAAAACAGTCACAGTCAATGGCAAAATAAGTACATAAAAGTGAGATGTGCTGGTCCACTTCTGCACTCAAGTGCTACTTATCTGAACACACTGGACTTGGAACGAATGTACATTATATCATGCATAATATTAAAGCACATAATACCAACAGACGCATCATTTTTAGCTGTTGTTAAACTTGTATACAATATAAAAAACACAACAGTAACAAAAACTGGAGTCGTACTTTTGCCTGTCAGTTTTTGTTCGAGCCAAAAAGTACCGTAATCCAGGTGCCAAAGTGGTGACTCCCTGGTTGGCCTACTTTCCCACTATGGTCCATCTGACAGCAGCTAGTAGTTGGTACAGGTTTTAAAGAGTGAGTGGGTAGTTGTAGTAGTCACGTTAGCAGAGAAAGAATACATTTTAGTAGAACGATTAGCTGACACGCTTTTACTAGGTGGTTGCCATTCCATTTCAAAACTCATTCACCTTTTTTTCAAAGCGCCATTCAAATACGATGAGTTTTCCAGATGATGCATCCTTCTCAAATATTCATTGTTTGTGTTTGGTTTATGTCAATAATAACATAACGCTGGGATCATAGTATGATCATATAAAAACAAATCGTGCTTTTCAGTGCCATCAGATCAGATCATATTTTATGCATTTGATATATCAAGTTATCAATTTTATGTGTGTTATGTGTAATATAAGCTTAGATTATGTGGAGCAAGTTTCTGGAAAAGTGTGTCACCATCATCATAATGTCCTCAACCACAGAATCCAGTCGTAACATGCATTTTTTACCCTTATTTCAATACGATAGCATCTTCATATGAATAATTCAAATATTTTTGTCGACAGGACTCTAAAAGATTATAAGGTTTGCTCCTTCATTCATCCACCAAAGGGAAATACTTTACATTGTCACATTAAAATTTACAAAAGTAAACTCCCCCTGGGCAATTTGTCAACTTTATAAAGCATGTTGCATGTAGGTAAAATAAGTATAATTGAATGTTTGTATGCAATTTTTGTAAAAACATCATATACTAGCGATCTCCCATTTTTAGCACGGCGGAAAGACAGAATAATTTCATAAGCTTAGTTTGTAAAGTCAGTGCAGAGTTACTAATAATGTGGTGCGATTTCATGCTATGCATTTTTCTCATTATTGTAACGGCAGCCAACAAAAAAGAATGAAGAGAGAAAGAATGAAAGAAAAAAGAAGAGTCTGAGAAAAGAGGAACAGCCAACAAAGCACGGTGCTCATTGTGTGTGCATAAGTATATGTCTATTAGCTGCATCTTTGAATACATAGCTCGCATGGTGAAATACAAGCTGAAAAATCGAGGTCGCGGAATACTTTCCTAATCAGCCTGTAACCCCCATTATTTTGCACAGCAAGTAAGCAAGTAAGTAAGTAAAGTGAGCGAGTGAGTCTTGTCTTGAAAAATCACTCGTCCTCAACCTTAACACTTCTGCTTTATTTGCGCGTTTTTCTGCATACAAGGGACTAGGCTTATGTGTGTCGTCTCTACTATTTGCTATATGAGCAGCTTATGGTAAGTCAGTGCGATGCTTGAGGTATTTCAAAAAAGGAGTTTCAATTCCGTGTGTATACTGCATGCATTGTTGCTGCTTACACTGGTGATCGGCGCAGGTAATACTTAAATAAACGATTTACTTACTCAGTTCTAAGCCTCTAACAAAGCCACGACTACGTATTATTGGGTATAGGACAACAATGAAATGCTTTGAGGTGCACGGATGATGCTAGTGACATCATTCTTATCTTAACGTTTTTGTTCACTACGTGACACTCCTGCGATCAAAAAATTGTTTCCTTTTATAGTATCTATCCTAAATACGTTTAAATTTGTGAATTCTCTGCGGCCAATTCTAAAATGGGCCATTTTTATGCCATGGAGTCGGGAGTTTAAATATGTAGTTTGCAAGTCATCATTTTTATATTCACAAAAAATGAAGGTTTTTTTCATCAACTTATAGCAAATTAAGGTATTTAAGCAAGATTTTAATGCATTCCACATTAATCTTGTAAACACGAACATATATGCAACTAATGTTTAGGCACGCATGCACAGATTAAACTTTTGTTGGATTAATTTAGCAGCAGTACATCCCAGAAACTAAATAACAATGTTTAATGCATCTTCTTCGCTTAAAAGATCAATGACCAAAGGTGATTTGCCTAATTAGAGGCTATCAACACTTCGTACTAGTTTTATAAATTTTAATTAGTTGAGCATCTTCAACTTTCGATCATTAGATTTTTAGATTTTGAACTATTGTGGTAGTTTTGATGCACCGTAATATGTGTGGATGTAAGTCATACAGAAATGAACTCAAAGGAAAATGTTTCTCGTGAAAGGTTTTTCTTGAAGAATATGAAGTATTTTTCTGTTTTTGTGCATCCAGTAATCTCATTATTGGTATGTATTCATAATCTGTTCTTAAAATTCATTTTCCACTTAAAATAACGCCTTCACTCAGCGTCAGTTAGCCAAACGAAAACATGAGTGATAGTTATTGATACGAACTTATGAGTGGAAGTAGCTGTTTGAGATATAAAAATACAAGTGAGTTAAATAAATGATTGACCTCAATATTAACACTTGAGTGATGAAAGAGAGTGATGTCTGCCTGGATATCGTAGAGTTTATAGATCACAGAAGGTCATTTGACACGTGAATGTTATCTAGTCATTTGTTGCTAAGTCTCAACTTTGTTCGAAATGTCGTAACGCATCTTTAGAAAAACAACACCAACATTTTAATTAAATAATTATTCAGTTCCTAACTAATTTATTGAAGTTCAATAACTTTTATCTGCGTTTAGGTTTTGGGCTTGGATCTTGAGAAAAACAGAGCATTAATTATTTCAACAACTGCAAATCCTAGTGACTCCACCTTTCCGTCTATACAATTCAAAAATTGGTGGTTGCTAAATGCCATCAAATTTGTAAATTATGGAAGAAGTTCCTTTTTAGCATTGAGATTTAAGTATCACATATTAGTATTTACATGCTATGTACTTGCCTATAAAAGTGTACAACAGTTACTTTTAACATGACTTTTCTCTCATATTAAGGAATTCATAGGTGAATCAGAGCTCACTTTATCTTTCTGTTGCACCCTTTAAAACTATCATATCATATCACCCACCACCCATCCAAATTTTATACTGCCTTTTTTAGCATTTATCTTGATACTGGGCCAAAATCCAACAAAAACATGAGTTTGACAAAAAAACTAACAAATTTTATTAGCCTGCTATGCTAGTGTATTAAGCAGCATCTACAAGTGTAAACTTGCAAGGTACCAGCTGTATGTACGAAAACTAAGGCGGATCATTTCCAGCAGAGGTGGTTAGGTAAAGGCAAGTGACGTGTTTTGACCTTTACATTTTCCTCTTAATCATGATGATGAGCATCATCATGATTTACATACATATGAAGTTTTGCCATATTTACTATATGAAGAATAGACTGGCAGGGTCAATCGCAGCAGTGTTGATTTTGAGGTGGTAAAAAGTACTATAAAAACACACTATGTAGTTAGCTCATTGTTATTATTTGCGTACATTCATCTCTTATAGTGGAATGCCAAAAAAACTAATGTGCTAATAGCACGAGAGCCACCCTATTACGAATGTACCAGCTGGATAAAAATCCTATTGATTGTTATAAGTGATGGAATCATGTCAAATTATTTGCATTGCAAAACACAATAGAGCACGGACAGGTAGATGTGTTTTGGTTGGAGCTGGTATACGAAGCCTCCACCATAATAATGATGGATTTGCAGACATGTGTATTTCATAGGATGTGTAATGTTTTTAAAGCATTATTGATTAGGAGATGATTTTAAGCTACAAAAAGGAGATATTATGCTAATCTTGAGCGAAAAAATTCTGCACAATTAAAATTAGTTTGTTGGTAAATCCTTTACCTCAGCCCCAGCCAATGTAATGCTTTGTGAACTCAGGTATCTATCTGTAGCTAGGCAGTGGAAAAAGCTCTTCGATTGACTCACAAAAAACTTATGCAAATCTATTCAGCATGAAAATTCATCCATTACATCAACACAAGCGTTCTTATTATAGTGGCTTGGCTTCCATCCCCATTATACCATCCTTATAGCAAGCGTGTATATGTGAGCTGTAGTGAGAAGGGTCCTTGAAAGATCAGAAAGGAAAAAGGTGGAAGAGGAAGTGACCCTGATTTTTTCAGATGATCCTCAAAGAACTGTACGCACACCAGCAAAACAGAAAACTAATACAAGTTGTTAGACACTGCTACTCATTCATTCACACTGATACATATAAACAAGCACAGAAAATGTGCACAAAACTACAGCCATAATATCCATATCCGTATAACCTTTCATGCCTCGAAACACTCGATACCACTTTACACGGAATGTCTTGTTTCAATGCTACTCCTCCTGGATAATGGCAAATTTACTTTGCACAAACATGCCAGCTTCTCTACCAATTGCATCAAGTCAAGTTGAAAGAACATCGATTGTAGTGTAGCGTAATATAATGATTAAATAATATGCCTAGAAGTTAAAAGAGTGGTTGAAGGATATGGACGGATGTAAAAAAATTTAGTGTCATGAATTCAATACTGGCAAAATTAGCAATGAGAGGGAAGAGCTCATGACGCCTCTATTCTACAATGAACCCGATATGTACACCAATTTTTTCCAATCGTTAAACATCTTTTTGATTGACAAAGGTCGTCTAAACAAATTCCATTCTCTATATCAACGAAGTCATTTTGTTTCGGGATCCAAAGGTACGTTTTCAACTTAATCACTTTTCAATAGCGATCTTTACATAAGCTACAGATTTTAGCTGACTTTTACTATTACTAAGTAGGTAATAATTTTTAATTCGTTTTGTGAAGCAGGAATTTAACCGATGACGATATCAACATTATTCCAATGTCACTGATGTACTCAACAATAAAATATGATGTGATCGCTGGCTAATAGCAGGAAAACCAAGTGTTTTAAAGCCATCGGATATGGTTCGGTTAAATTATTAGATCAAAGGAGTGACAGCGCCAGCATAAAAATAACATTAATGTCCCACTAATTATTGCGTCGTAAACTATCCCTAATTTAATGCTGGTGTACATGAGGTGGACTCCCAGGAAATCGTTACGTAATGTATTTCAGCTACACAGATTCATTGATGAATATGGCAATGACTAAATCGGAAGAAATGACATTTCGTAGAGTGATCTTCATTTACCCATGATCAATGTTCTTATCATAACAAAACCAGGAAATAGATTAAAACACTCAAAGAAAGGGCAAGGTGACATAACTCTTTGACAACAGCACATTTTATTCCAATACTAGGCCATTTCATAATAATCATCATCATCACTAATCGTCAATGTCTTCCTATTGCCAATTAAAATCAAGTGTAAATATGCATAATATACATCCGCTATACGGAATGGAATCTGCTCACGTGACTGGTAAATGGATATTGTCAAAAAGTTTGCAACAAGACTTCGATTTGTTATTGCAGCTTCACACATATTTATTATTTAAAAAAGTTATAAAGTCATCTACGCTAATGGTTGTAGGAATCACGCTTTAAACAGTTCACATTGTGCCCCGTACTTCGCATGCAATACGAAGTATTGAATGTATAGACAGATTCCATCTTCAATTGGAGCAGGATTGCGACATATCTCTTGTTTCCTTCAAAGGAATATTTCCTCACGGAGCATTTTTTGGGCTCCAAGAGCCTTGTTGGATGCAATACAGAAGCTTCCACTTCTGGCATTTCTGCATACAGTCTATGTACTCTGCGTGTAGTGCAACAGAACTGCCTGGCCTAGCATACTACAAGTATGAAATCATGTTTGTCGAACGGACTGAGCAGGAAGCATCTGGCACAATGTACAAAATTCATTGGCCTTCAAGAAACGACAAAATGAATCAGCAACTCAGTGACGGCTGCCACGCGTTGTTATCACATAATACCGCAACAAAGAATTACTGGGCTACCATAAAGGCCATGGATGTATAAATGTGTACTTAAAAATAAGTTCAATCTCTTTAAGAAAGAATGATTTGCCTCGTTAAAATTGCAAAAATTAACTCCTCTCAAAAATATAAACGGCTATAACATGACCATCATAAAATAAAGCATTAAGGGCTGGCCAGAACTGTAGTTGTGAATGTCAAGTGAACTTCAAGCAAACGTCTTAAACTTATCATTTGACTTGATCTGGTCTACTGACGATGAGTTGTTGCTTGATAGGATTAAGGACAGGGCATTTAAAATAGCGCTCAGCAAGAACATTAATCTTACCTGAGGGTCTAGGCTGAAGTAACAATAATCCACCGGTATGCATTGTGAAATGCAAACCAATCTCGTCTGTTTCCAAAAATAAAGATCCAAATCACTCGATTGATGCACGGTCAATGATTCAAAATCACTGGTTTTCTATCAAACAAAAGTTTGCAGGTTTAAAAATTATGTGCCAAATATCACTGTCTGTAAATTGCAACTGACACTGATTTTAGTTAATTATTTAACGTTTAAGTCATATATAAACGGATGGAGATTTCGCTTTAGCAGCGAGTGAATAAACACAATCCAGGAACAGAGAGAAATGTCTCACTCTCCCAACACCATGAAAACAGTATGAATCTCTGCGTATGAAAACGAGTGAACGCTATCCAGAGCTCAATCCTTTGTTCCTCTCACTACACTGCACAAAGTTGCGTTCGCTTGCTGCATGCAAAACCCAAGTTGCTGCACTTCATGAAACTTTGAGACAACTGAATGCAAATGTATTTCGTAGTTTTAATTTGCTTTTTTGAAACCACACAAACTGTTACAATTGTTAACTGTTGCTGTAGCACTTAACCAGAAATCACTGAGATTCAAAAATAACAATCCTTTCTCCTTGATTTTTGTAAATTCTCTGTTATTTCCACTAAATTCACAAAACAACTTTGATTTATTTAAATCCAAACTGATTGAATTATCAATTAGACGATGAGGTTTGATAATATTATGTTTTTTTCTTCAAAAAATGTTGCTGGCCGCATCAAATACGACATTCAGTCCCACCTTTTTTCATATGGCCTGTGTAGTCTCCTTCACCATCAGAAATTGACTAAGTAGCACGTAAGACACCGACAATGGTTTTTGAATCATCTTGATTCTCGGAGGCTCCGTCGATAACTGATGTAGAGGTAAACTGTTGAGTAAGTAAATGTAAGAGAGCAACGTGATGTAACTTAGTCACTTTAGTAGTTCAGTCGTAATGGAGTTAACTTGGAGTAGTTGTTGTTGTTACACGTACGACGAGAAAATAAGCAGTAGTAGCCACAGTCGGCGGCACCAACACTTTTTTCCACATCTCCTCTTCCTTCGCGTAGTTTTTTTCCTAGTCTCCTCTCTTGCACATAAGCTTCTATTAGAAAAGCACTATTACTACCGTAGCAATACAAACTCCTCACATAAGCAATGCTTCGTGCTCACATACCTTACTACAAAAGTGCACCCCAAAATGCTATGCGCAACATACGTACAACGTTACTGCGTTCAAGACTACTTCTCAGCGTTGCGTTGTTACTGATCTTGACTGTGAGTGAGTGTGTGCTACTACTACTATGAGTAAACGCTTGGTAATGATAATGCTTCAGGAGTTTGTTCGCATCATCACAGGTGCTCTATGAGAACTTTCTTATGCTCTCCTCACTATTATGCATCCCTACTGATGATGATGTTTCAGCGCATCCCATATTCTGGGCCACTTCACGCATATTACATTACGCTGCTGCTGTAAGTGTCACTCGCTGCCAGCCCTGCCTGTCGCTTGGTCTTGAGGTTTCTTTCTTGCGAAAGCTACAGATTTTGAAGTGTGCGTGCCACAGTCTCATATGCATTACATTGTATTGTGGATAAAGGCAGGGCGAGATGGTTTCAAAGTTTCTACTTTGTTTTCCTTGAGTCAATTTCAAATGTTATTTCACAGAATTTTCAAATACACTCAGACAGCCCAGCATAGAAAGGGAGGGTACATAGGTAACAATGAAAACTTGGCTTACGTTACTTGCTGTGATTTACAATGAGATCACAACATCACAAGGGTTTTTCTTTTGTTTCATGCAATGCAATGGAATCAATGTTGGATTAAACATTTTAAAAATGAGAATAAGTGAAGGAAACTGTGTGTGTAAGTGTGTTACGCGACATTTCACTAGCACACATCCGACCTCCTAACATGCATTGCAAAAATACCATGAAAAGGAAAAATGTTCAACTTATTTAATGATGAATTAAGTTATAGGCCGAGTTTTTCATGGTATATGCATACTTCATGCACGCATTCCTATACATTCATGTTTTTGATTTTATAAGATCTCCTCGATATGTTTGCGCGAAATTAACATTCTCCTCTAATATATTGCATCTAAGGCCCGGGTTAAGCAAAACAGCTTTTGTTATATATATTTTAACTACGGAGGCGTTAAGCAGCTTGTTGCGGCAACTTTATTTTTATTTGTATTTAGGCAGGCATTCGATTTCGTCTTGATTACCAATTTTATGAGAGGTATTAGGTCACGAGTCAAGCACAATAGTACACCATTTAACGATCTAGTAATTGGGAGCTTACGCTCACGTTACCGAACGTTTGATGATGTAAGTATTTACAGCATGCTCTTCTTTGAGTGTACTTTCTTATACCGTTCTTATAATTCCATGCTAGTTGCTTTTCTACTCATTCACGTTTTTCGGTGTATTGGTAAAAACCTACCGATATGGGTGTCCAATGTCACTGTCAACCTGACTAACCCATACTACTATGTTTACCAGCTCTAGTATATCTTGCCGGGTTTCTACTATACGTGTGTATGTATGTTTCACCGTGCTTTCTCCTTCAAAAACTTCACGTTTCTCAAACAGGTGAGCTCAAAGTGATTTTTGCATAGCTGATAAAATCTCAGCACATGTGCTTTTCTCCAGAAGTTTGACGTAGGGTTACCTAATGCATTTCTAGTTTTCTCTTGGAGAGTATACGTCAAACCTGTTCCTGATTATAGTAAATTGCTTAAAGGCGTATGTTTTGATTCGGTATAACTTGATACGCTCATTTTCTCTCTTTGGTGGAAGGGATTCCCTTCACTTATTCAATCATCGTAAATCCCTGGAAGCCTTTAGATGAGGAGTATATTTTACAAAAATGCTCCATCTAACAAATTGAATTCATTGTCAGTCATCCGTCATCCACTTTGGTTTAATGATGGATCAACTTTTGTTCCTAATGAGGGTTAGGTTGCAATATGTTGATTTCATATCAATAATTTAAGTAATATCGCAAGCCCAAATGGCTTTTGTTTGAAAATTTATCCCGGAAGCTGATTTTTTCATCTTCAATCTTAACTATTCCCATGAATAATTATCTACATATTTTTGAATTTTCTTTAAAAAACCACATGCAGACTAGAACCAGAATCCATTATGGAACCAAAAATGGCTTAATTATGTATGTATGTATATAATGTAAGGTCATAATAACTTTAAAAAGCGGTACACATGTATAAAAACGTTCCTCCAAATCTTCAAAGGGCTTTAGAACATGCGTTTAATAAGAAACATAAAATGTAGGTTTCTAGTGCTTCAAACGCAAAAAAATGCCTCATACATAATACCGAGTTCGCATATATGAACACGTTCTCAATGCTCACTTGTTAAGGCTTGCCTTTGCCTAAATTAGGGAAGAGCTTATTATCTTGTCCTAGTCATTATACTTGAATAATATACGCACAGGCGAGAAGAGCTAATGAAAATAAATTCGAATAGAATAATTTTTCATGCAATGCTGATTCGTATCATTTTGCAAATTATCCAACGCAATGAAATAATGCAGCACTGCAATGCAAGCAAGCCGTGTCTTTATATTATATACCTTTCTATTTGTGCGTGGGGACTTACTTAGTTTGCTTTTATGATAAGAGAAGAAAAGGCCTTTCCTTTGCTTTCCTACAAATAAATGAATGCAGCTTACAATTTTCCTCCTCCCCTATATACAAGTGGATTGACAACTTGTTGGGGAAACAGCGATAATAACGATTGTAAATTCACTTGTTCACAGTGAATGAGCATTACATTACAATTACATTTTGGCATACGCGTAATGTAATGCACCTTTTTTGTATGGTTAACATTGCATGCATATGCATAGGAACATGCGAAAAAAATACAACACAACATGCGTTCTTGTTTTGCATCTCACACCGATTTAAAAATGTTTCTTTCACAGAGCTCTGCTACGAGGAAAGACGATGATGATGATGCTACCTTACAACAAGTATGTGTCTGTCTACGAATGCATTCTTCAGATGCGACGAGCATAAAGCCCTTTTTCTTGGTGTGAGAAAGAATGAATGCATTTGAAGCAGCTTGGCTACTTACTTGCTCACTTAAAACATAGTCATGTTCACGTTCTTCGTTGAATATATGCAATTCTGTTGTGTTGATGCCGCTGTTTAGTGATCTAGACCTTGAAAAGCCTCGAGCTAAATAAAATGTATGTTCATCTCTCAAAGTGCTCTAACCTGAATTCTTTTTACACCTTTTCCGTACTTTCAATCGTCAGACAGTGACCCACTTTCCTACATCTGCAGCTTTTTTTGCTGCTTCTTCTCTGCTGCAAAATGAAACACTAGCTTAAACTTCATAATCATCTTCGCTTCACACAAAAGCGTACCTCCTTTCTTTTATTACTTACTTACTTGCGTTTAACAATCCAACACTACCATTATGAACTCGTATTCTTATATACATGTTTCGACGAGGAAAGCTTTCTTATACTTATTTTTTTATGTATCCTCAGTTGTCGCATAGAGTTCTCTTTATTATTATATTTTCCTTAGGATTTATCAACCGTGCATGTATGTTCACAATATATTTATTCAATTCGATATAACTTTGCGTAAATTTCACTAGAAACGGACTCAAGTCTATTAATTGTAGATGCATTATTATTAGCGACTCGTATGTGGTTTTGCATTGTATTGTAGCACTCAGCAATAAACCATTTTAGGAGGAGGATGGATGATGATGACGAATTTTTTGTATGAGAAGATGATGTGCTATATCTTTCTCCCAGAGATGTGAAGGAAATGAACATTATCATCCTAGGCTCACCAGAAACTTGGTATAACGCCGACAACTTTTTTTTGCATGGTTGTGTGTCTCAGATTGATCATTTCTTGTAACAATACATTGTCAAGTCCAATGTGGTATTATGCGTGAGAATACATGAATAGGAAGTAGGTCTTTGGCACACTATTTCACTTCTATGCTGATCATCATCATGATAGTGGTGGATGGGATGCGATGCTTTTCATGAACGTACGTGCTGCTGTTTCAAAATGGTAATAATATTAATGGTATGTGGTGAAAAAATGATGATGATGATGGCAAGAAATGTACCACAACATTTTTTAAACAATTATCGTAGATATGCACATTTGAGCAGAGTATACCATGTAGTAATTACTCTTACTGATTTTTCCAAAAGGTAATAGAGTTACTTCTTTCATATCCTTAAAACTCGTAAAAGCACTACATAATAGAGAAAAACCAGTGCATTTCCCATTGAACAATGCTGGTCCCAATTTACTAACTTCATGGTAATGAAAATTATGCGTTCTCATACTCACCAAAGAATATATGATTACACCTGTTGAAATTCGCACATATTCATGCCGCTCAAAAATCACTGAAATACAACAAAGAAGTGCAAGTAGTGCAACATGTATTTTTGCTACACTACCCAGATAATATTGAGTTGCAGTATAGAGCTCGCATACCAGAAATTCATAAAAATTCATAAACTGATTATTCAAATCCATTTGATATAAATTACACAAAGGTACTAGATACTATAGGTACGAAAAAATAGCTAATCACATCACATCTAACCTAAATCTTATAACCAAAGTATTTTGCGGAATTAATATGTAGTTTTCAATTTTCAATAAGTAGAGAGAGAGATGCATCTCTAATATTTTCCTTTGGCTTGTTAGCATTCATGATAATAGGAAGGAAACTGGTTTTGTTTTTGCAATGATGATAATATTATGATGAGTTTCTATAAATCAGGCTTTGTTTTTCACTTCTCGACTGGGGTTTTGATTTTCACGAATCACGCATTACGATCTCCAAGGGGAAGGTACGGGGTTTGCTAGATGACAACGAGGTAAGGTTTCTCTTATTTATAAAGACCCATCTTTGAAAATAAAAATAAGTTGAAGGTTTTAAATTTCTAGTTTTTATGGTAAAGCTCGAAAGTTTACAAATAGAATAGTTTTATATGGAAATACACCCCATCATTAATTCCCCACGAAGATCCAGTAGCGTAGTGATAATGACGGATTTTAATGGCTCATAAATTTATTTTGAAGCTTTAAAAATTTCCCCACTGTCAATCCGTTCACATTATGAATATTTAGAACGACATATTTTTCGTTTATTCTTCAGCTCGTAAAAAAACCATCTACAACCCTCGCATCAACCCACCCTCCGTTGGGGATGATGTATTACGATACTATCTCCGTGAAACGACAAGGAGAATACGGATCATAACAAACCGCAATGGTTTTCATGGTGTAATAAATATAAAGAACATAATTATGATGGGCTCAAATAAATATATTCTGTACATCATGTATGTACGAAACCATATAGTCATTCCCTTCACACACACAAGTCATCATTCCACTGTTCTGTATTCGAGAGCCGAAAAAGAAAAACATTGCAGGCCAGCGTCAACCCAGATTTTTTGTCTGCTCATCCGGACACAGAGTCAGAGTGATGATGAATATGCGAGTTCCACAACGTTTCTCCTATTTATTAAATTAGCATATACAGTAATGTAGGTAGAAGGAGTCCCGTTAGCCATGACTTATCCATTTTTCGGATTTCCATATTACCTTTAGCGTGTCGTTGGGCTCGCAACAGTTTGTCGAATTCAAAACGTAGAGGATGAGATGGCCACACAGATGTTTGAATGAGCATAGTTGTTGCAGATGAACCGTGCTTGTCATACAACGGTTGACCTCGTTTCTCTTCAAACAAGCGAGGAGATCTGCGCGAATAATGCCAGCCCTCTGCTTCACTGCACTGCTTCTAATGTTGTTACTTGTTGCGAGTTAGATAGATGTGGAATGATGATGTGATGATGATGATGACGATCAACATTATGATGATGTTGATATTATGTGGTACATCCCAGCGTATGAGATGAAGCGGTGGGGCATTAATTTTCATGGCAGTTCAGTGCAATATTGCAGTTTAATACGGGGAGGGTTGCGTATTTCGTATGCAGTAAATACATATATCTCGTTTCATCTATTGTTTAGCTATTCTCCATTTTCAAATGTGAATATTAAGTAGCCCGTGGTCCGATGGGTTTGCTACTTTTACGTTTGTCAACCTACGATTACACACACATGCAATATGTTGAGATTGGCCTATTCAAAAGTAGGTGCTTGGTGGGGATAATATGATGTGATAAAATGATTATGCAGTACTGTTCTGCATGGATTATGGACCATTTTGATAGTTCGGTTTTATAAAGTTTGCTCCAAATCATTTGTCCAATGTATTGTTCTGTCCCGTTCATACACCCACTTGCTTTAAGTACCAATGATGATGACAAAAATGCGAAACAATGCAGTTCAATGATAAATATAGTAACTAACATCACTGTGCTAAATGTTTAAACAATTTTAATATATCCGCAGTTGATATAGGCCCATCATCTAGGAACTTCTTATACACACTTATCAAGTGGTATTGGAGGAGCAACGCTCACGATACAGATTCTAAGCGATGATCGTTACGATAATGATAATGTAGGTGAAATTTTTAGTGTGTGTGAGTGAGTGAGCGTGCACTCAAATATGCATGGTAAAAAGGAGATATAATCTGTGTTCCTTTCTTCCTCTTTCGCTCTTGAGCATTCATTCAGGTATTATCAGAATTGAGTTGGAATAATGTAATGTATTATACGAATATATTATATTGTTGTGATACAACGGTTCTCCCCATATAACGTAACAATCTTCCTACTATTAATGCAGCATATACGCTACTCACTTCTGGTATGTGTGTCACCCGTCTGCTTTCATTACCAAACCTTGACATTGCTTCTTCATTCTGTCAATGTTATCTGCAGTAAGCCCATTTGTGTGTGATACAATGAAGGACTTACTTCTATAGTGAAGTTAACTTGAGGCGAGAAAAAAATCACGCGCAAAATTCAGGTTAACGTGCAGTTTACAAGAAGAGGAAAGCTTTAAAAAATATTGTGAAACAACTTTCTCAAAATCGTGTCTTTTCTCATTGCAGATAATCATTTTCTGTAATCATTCATTATTATGTTAAAGTCTTACGGCGATAGGATGCCTGCAACGCCTCTGTAACCAACTGTTGACTATTGACTTCGTTTGTTGTATGCTCTGAATTGACAAGTGAAAACTTGGACAAGGCCTCGTTTGAATGCTTAATAGTGTTTTTGTAACTAAACAAACTTGAGGAAGTCTTATGTAGCACGTAGACTTTGCCAAGTTAGAGATGTATTCAGACTTCCCTAGATTTGTTTTTAAACTACGTAGTTGCTTGATAAAAAGGTTTAATAAGAGATTATTAAGTTAAAGTTTTTTATTGCTATTGTAGCAACTTGTTTGTGATTTAGAATTATGAAAAATTAGCAAGACACTCTCGTTTTTCTTTAACGGAAAAGTTTGTCCAGGTGGCCTTAATTTCAGTAAACTGGAAGTATATGGGTTGTTCATCAAAGTATACAAGAAATTTAAACTCTCTTGACTAGTTTTATGAGAACTTTTTTATTTCGCAACTTTTCATAATACAAAAGATAGAAATCGTTTTTCAGTTCGCTATCACTCCATATCTTTTTCATTCTCTTAATATGAAGTCATAATTATTCTAAAAACGCAGCTTTTCTGAAGCTACACGTCAAACAAAAAGGCCAAAATATTACTGGTTCATGCTTTAAAATCCCTTTTGTTTTTTACAAACATGTCGCCAAATATACTCTGCATTTGCCCTAAAATGAGGAATCAAATTAATTGGCTCAACATCACTTTCGTACGACCTTGTTAGCCGATAAGCAGGATCAGTTTTCATAGCCGGCAGAAATTAGGCTAAATTCGAAAATCTATATGGAACTGAGTTGGCATTGACAGCATTAAGCCACCCAATTCAACTACTTTGCACATCATTCGGATTTAGGATAACCCTTGAAACTGTTTTTCTGCATGGGAAAATAGCACACACATACATTTACCATTTTCTTAAATTGCTCTACTCCTTTTAAAAGCGTACTGTTTGTCTGACTCAAAATAAAAATCAGGTCATTCCCAGATATGCGTAAGGCAACAGACAATTTGGTGTGTCCATGATGTCTGTATTTTTTGGTGTCATTTGATACGTATGTATGTACGAGTGCATATGCAACGTTCTCAACTGTTTTTGTTTGAAGCCATGCATGCAACCGAATGCTACTTGCACAACTAGTTTATATCATGCATGGAAAAGTGACGGGGATCGGCAAAAAAAGCTTTGATTGAGCCCGCACTTAAAGTTTCTTTCATGGACTTGCATAAATTTTTATAATAGACACATGTTGGTGTAAATTTCCCTAATTCTTTTCAACTCAGATTCCACGGTTGCCTTCAGTACACAAAATTCTAATTTTAGATTACTTTCATTGCTCCTTGTCAACCCTATTGAATTACATACATGATGTAACTCCGAATATGTGAGCTACATTTGATGATTTCACAAGGACAGACAAAATACCAGGATGAGTGCCAGATAGGTCCAATTCACAACTCTTGGGTAGAAAAGGCAAATGCCCAAAACATTTGATTACACAATCACTTTTGCGTTCGAGTTTTATATCGTACTCTCTCACTGTAACGCATTTAGATTTAGTAATAGGTCCGAGACCTCTTTTTTTGTTTTGAAACAAATCGATTAATTTTTGGCTGGTGCTAACAAAACCCTGATATGTCTGCTGTCTACTTGTTAATTATACTGAAACTACAATAGACCTCATTTCTAGTCGATAGATAGAATACTGCACAATGAGAAAATCAGATTTTATTTACAAGCATTTAAAATATGTCAAATAGTGATAAATCACGTGTCACCACTTTGCTTTATCGGCTGTATGTATCTTGCAAGTTCAAGTTTATCCTGCTTATAATAGGGATTACTAAAAATGATAATGACAGTGACTCTGTCCCACATAGAGTCTCGAACAATCGTAAGTGAAACAGTTTCGCACTTCCTCAAAATGGTGCAATGTTAGCATTTAAGTGGTGCATCATCATATTATCATCGTAACATTGTTATTGTAAGTATGCAGGTGAAATGGGAGCATTCCCTTGAAACCATTACCAGTTTGCAAAAATTGTAAGACCATCTTCACAATTAAAAGCTAAGACTGTAAGGGAAACTAAAACATGTAGCACTTTTATAAGGAGCCATTATGATTTAAACATTTACCATAATAGATAAGCCAAGCCGTGATTAGATAAATGGAAAACTGAGGCAGCAACTAATAATGTGACTTATGTATGCAGCCTAACAAGTGAGTAAAAGTAGTTTAGTAGTCGACCAAGGCAGGAAAGTACAACGGAAAGTGCGTATGGCTCTATTTAGCGTATTAAAAGCAAACTCTGAAGTGTTATACATTTATGAGGATGCATATAAGCTGTTTGATGGTAATTTCAAAGTTTTGTTTCTTACCTTGTCTAAAGAAGAGGAAAATGAAATGCAATAACATATTATATGGCTTCATAACATAACACAGACTCACGGATGAAAATAATAGTGTTAGCAACCGGTCTATGCTTATTATGTACTTCTGTGATCATGATGATAGCCGAGTATATACCCAGATATGAAGAACAAGCTTCATCTATAGTATTGTGGATGCGTAGTAACAACTATAATAGGTCATACATCCGTCCGATCATCAAAAATCTTCTTATCAATGAGTAAAAAGCACACGATGATGGGGAAAACTAGATTATAGCAAGAATCTGGCAAGACGGTGGCTGAGAGCGAGCGTAACTTCTTGTTGCATTAACGAGTACTGTGTCTATGTGTAACCTACCTTAACCCGTTTGCACGTATGAACTATTATGGCAATAAAAGGGATAGTTTTGTAAACTTAACAAATAATGATATTGTGCTACATTTCTTGTTTTCAAATGCTCTTTTACTTTAGCTTATTGTCTAGGAATCAAGTTTAGTTTTTTGAGGTAGAGATTTACTTAAGTCATAATTTTCCACATCTGTCATTCCTATTTTTTAATTTGACATTTGATTTACTTCTAATCAATCAGACTTTTAGGAAGAATCACCATAATTCAAATACAGGAAAATCTGAGCAAAATGAAATTACTTTTAAAAGCGCGTCGTTTCATTACAGAGAAGTGGTGAGAACGAAACGAGCCAAGCAATCTTTAGAGGTCAAAGTCAATGTAACAATGTTATTGTCATTGCCACTCTTAATGCGTCTTTTTCGTCTTGGCTAAGCAATGTTTTGTTTCACTCATCATCATCATTCGTCTGGTGTATTCTACGTACACTGTTTTCAGGCGTGAATTGAACAACTCTGGTATTACTATCAGTTTCGTTTCGACAAACTTAAAAATATTATGTTCTAAAATGTTTTTTTTCAAGAATTGCGCTTTGCAATTTATTTTGAATAACCCGTTTTCTCATAGAATTGTCTTTTACACACCAAATAAAAACCCCTCATCTCATTGTCAGCAATACACCTCTAGTTATATTCATGAATATATGCGAAACAGTATGATCGGAAGAGGATGCTCACTCTCATCATCTCAGCAGCACCTGTATAAACCACGGTTAGAGTTTGCAATTGGGGGGCATGCAATTTTGGTTTCATTGCATTCAAATGTACTCCTTGCTGGCTGCAGTGCAACCACCACTACCTAGTTCCGCTCTTTGTGGTTTACATTATATACATGTACATGGGTAATAATGCAACAGCTGCAAGTGAAAAGCTATTATTTTGGTGTAATAAAGTGAAGGAAAAAACGAGGTCTTGTTCAACATAGGTATTACTATTACTCTAGGTTACTAGGTTACTGCATCATCATCATCCTTCAGTATATACATATCTGATTGTTACAAAGTCTTTGGTAAATTGTCTTTATAATCGTTGCACTATGAGCATAATGTAGATTTTATTTTAAAACCATCCACAACCACGTAGGAAATCACACACTCTCATAATAAAAACGAGTATGACCGTAATAGGCATTACATTAAAACGAGAAAGAGAATTGCATTTCTCTATATCATTTCTTGTCGTCCATCTTTTCATCTCATTACATTTTCAACATTTACTGCCCTCAAAATCATTTCAAGAGCAGCTTAATCAATTAAAGAGATTGTTACTTAAAAATGAATGCGCATGATTCGACCAATTCGTAGAATTATGAAAACAGCATTTCTTTAGAAATCGAACTCTACACCATGCAATCGCCCTAATCCTTACTCAGCAAATACATATTTTGAGCAAACAGTTAAATGTCACAATAGTGAATCTTATTCTGAAGGGTACTAAAACCTTACTTGAATTAACCGTACAATAGCATAAATCAATTTGAACTTCATTTTGAAGGAGTACAAATTTATACTCCAATGCATTGTTATACCCTCTAATATTTAAAAACACGTACTAAATTTTAAAAAAATGATACGTGGGTTAGAAGAGAGTTTAATTAGCAGTATGCCTTGGTCACCTGCCTGATGTAATAAAATAAAATGGCTCAAAAGACAAATTCTAATTTAGCTTGGATTCATTAAATTCTGTCAAAGGGAATGAGATTACAATGCTCATAATCGTAATACCATCAGCGCAAATAGTAACAATGATGACAACAGCGTTGTATCAATCTGAAACGTGGTTGATAAAACTGCACAATCATTGTCTTCGAGTATGAAGGAAATGGTTGCTGCGGCTGGTGCGACGTCGTCTCTCTTCACAAATACGACTTTGGTTGTTCTTTACAGCGAAGAGAAAAAATATCTCTGTTGCCCTAGTTTCCCATCATCATCTGAAAAAGTAAGCCATGTACTACTCTTCAACAGCAGCATAACAACTATTCGCTAAACAAACTTGATGTACGTATCTACGTATACAAACTGCATGCACGCAGACAGGAATTGCTTATTAGTGATCACTTATTCCTTCCTTCCCCATTGCCTATTGTGATTTGATTATATTGCTTTTGCTTTGCCTCGTATTGCATGAATCCATTAAGGTATAACTGGTTGCAGCAGCTTAGGTTGCAAGTGTGTTTTAGTGGTGCTTACAATCTGCTCTCACCCCACCACTTTTCTGCATTTGTGAAAGTTAGCAGCTTGCGTTGCAGCGTTATAAGAAAAGGAAAAAAAGATTACGAACGTGGTAACACTGTTTCTCATTGTGCTACATACATTAAAATCGCCTCTGTTATTTTGTCCGAAACCTTACGTATTTAGGTAGGTGTTCATGTTGCGTAGATAGTTTCTGGCACAAATGTAACCGCATTTCATGCACGGCGTTTGTTGGATGCAGTTTGCATAAATTGATGTGGGAATGGTGCATCAATATTATATGGAAAAACATGATGGTGACGTGCATTATCATTACACAGGTGCATTGTTTTCTACATTTTGTTATCGAAACTAACTTCCCTTCATCCTTACCCTTTACCTTACTTTCCGTCTACAGGCAGTTGATTACTGTTCTTATATGCTTATGTTTTACAACCTTTTGAATCAACAAAAAATGTTTTTATGGTATAAGTGCATTTAATGAGCACTAATCCAGTTTTTGAAAAATATAAGTTGACATCAAAAAAGTACTGTCTGGTTGAAATTTGCTAATCTTAAACCAAAATGTGGATGTACTCTTACGATGTTTACGATCTTCTCCCTGATTGATTTTATTTTCAGTCTACCTCTAACTAATAGGGTAGGTTACGTATTGAATTTAAATCAGAGGATTTAATAGACAAAAAATCTCACAATGAACAGAATGTTAACTTTTTTACAATTTCATTTCCATGTATGGACAAAATCCTGAGGAAGGGAAAGCAACCAAAAAGCTTATCCTGGGTTGTCCAATCAGGTATTTTAAAGCAACAAAACCTTCTTCAATACTAAACATAGACAATTCCACGGTCGTAAATAAATTGGATATTGTTTTGAAATCCCCGAACCCAACGTCTTTTGTGGAAGACCTTGAGATTGATCGTCAATGATTATGGGACTTCATTACTTCATTTCTTTACACACAGACATACATGTAAAGTAAAACCCTTAATTATATCATGTGTAGGACATTTCCCCCGAGTTGTGTATGCATCTATTATTTAAGAAAATTTTCTAGTCGCAAAGTCATTACTAAGGTTTCGATTCGTCTCTTCTGACCCTTCAGCTGTACCAAGGTGAAAATACTTATACTGACCACGCTTGGGAAAGAATTGGTGTGTCCAAATAGGTTGTGCAAGTAAATCCGAACGTGTGTATGTGGTTCATGGAAGGACGATTCATAACACGGAGGTTTTGCCAGTAGGCTTATGTTCTGTTCCACATACAAAGCTCCTAATAGGTACTCCCTTGTTTTACCTTTATGCTGTGTCTACTGGGCTTTCTCCATCATATTTTTAATGCATAATATTGAATCGACTCGTTCCCAAAAGCCTTAAGCAACCTGTGCAATTATTCCAGCCTGTGTTTTGTTACAACGTAATGTGGGAGTGACATATAAAATCACGTTGCACTTCACATGTTTTAACATGTTTCCATTTGAAAATTCTCGGTAGTGAAGCAGTGCCTAGTCGTCACGTTGTTGTGTGGTTAGCATCAGTCGACATAGTATTGGCTTACATTCACTTGTCATTTGTTAGTTTTGCTAAGTGAGTAGAGTACATACATACGGTGGATAATGTCTGTGTAGTTAATTGGGAAACTGATCTGTCTGGGAGTTGAACATCATCGAAATCGGATCACCATAGCATGCTTCAACGTGTGAAATAATATATGTGTATATATGCTTGTTTACCTAAAATATATTAAGTATGCAATACAAATAAATGCATTTTAACTTATGCAAATGACGTCAAAAGTCAACGTGAGTTAACTTATGGATTTTTAAATAACCTCTAAAAATAATTTTTTGGGATAATTTACTTTTAATCTTTTGTTTATTATGTACTACATGTGTTCCAAACTGTTTGATTGGTGGGGCTCCAATCTATCTATTTCATCACATCTCCTTTGAATTTAAGAAATATAAAATAGGTTAAAGTGTGTAATTAGTATCTACATACGACACAAAATGAATTTCATAATAAAACTCACGTTGTGGCATTCTCACTTTGCACAATGTTAGGTAAGACGAAAAACAACCAATGTTTTCACAGCTGAACTGAATGTTTTCATTCAGTTGAGTTCACAGATACAAACCTATATAACTGTAATGACTGTGTTACAATGTATGAATATTTCATTAAGAAAACGTGACACATGCCCGGGTTCGCCCCTGCTTGCATAATCCGTTTCATTTCTAACGAAGTGAAAACGAATTTACTCGTCATGAAACCACTTTGGGTTGCACAACAACTCAAACATTTTGATGTGCTTCTTTACCACTACTAGGTTGGTGAAAGCGCCAGCACAAACATATTTGTTTATTTAATACGGGTTTATAGATTCAACCTGGAAGCTACTTTAACTTTATAGACAGGATGTAATATAGGATATAGGGGGTACTGATATATGAGCATATATATAGGTCGTTTTGTAACAAATAAAGTACTCCTAACCAGCACAATTAACCAACCATGTAAAACAAAGGTATCCGCGAATAGAATTAGGTTACGTCATGATATTATTACTCCAGGGTTTTGTAAACATCAGAAAGAAAACAAGTCAGGTTGATGGGAGAAAGTAGACATACATACGTATCTGCTGTAAGAACTCATTGAAAACAAAATCATGCGAAATGCTTTTAACCTCCTCCTTCTCAGTTGAGCATGTATATAATTAAAAAATCAGAGCCCCGGTGGAACTACATGATTATAATACGAAACAGCCATTTCCTCCCTAGCACTATAGAACGATGGACACTGATATTAATATTCAATTATAATTAGAACGGATTGTAAAATGATACCATGACAAGCTTTGATATCAGTTTGTGGAATAAATTATCGCAGTACAAAATCTGTACAACCAAATTTTACCAATAAGCCTCTTAACGAAGCCAATTCACAATGAATTCCATATAATTTATCAAAAAACGGCTACACAAGATTGGTGATTACTACTGTTCAGATTTATGTAACAACTGTATGTACTTATAAAATGTGGCTGGTTACAAAAATTTAGGCTCAAATTCCTGGATCTCCTTCGATAAATAAATTAATGAAACTCGTATGTGCATGTGATTCCGACGAGCGAACGAGGAGTCTAATTCTCAAAAGTTCCGAAGGAGCACATGTATCAAACATGTGCATTTTGCGGACTTGGACAACACGAGACACCAATGTCACGTTACACTTTACTCCCAATGTCGTAACCGTCGTAGCGTAGCCCTTTTAACATGTAGAGTAGATATGACGAATGTGTGCATATTCGTTGAGTAAACTCATAAATCCTGAATCCATGTTGTTCCGTAAGCAACGAGTTACTGCTCCTCCACGGTACAGTTTCGCTAACGCTAGCGGGTGTTTTTCTATTTTGTAAGTTTCTTTCTACTCAGTTTCTAACCTGTATCAATATAAAAATCATGTAATAGATGTATGCATTAGAAAACGTAATTACAATTAAATTTATAATATTAAACAAATAGATTTTCAATCTAATATTTGTAAGCTTAAATCGTAAACAGATAAATCGAATTTGGCATGAATGAAAACAAATTTTTCATTCACTGCGAAAAAATTATCATGGAAATATTCTGACCTGAAAACATGCATTTATAGCTATCCTAAAACTGAAAAATACCATAATAATTTCAGTTAATGTCAACAACATGTAAGTTCGATACAAAACTGTCCTCATTTCAATAAGCAGTACTACGTATCTGGGGTTAATGATAAATAATCCTTTAATTTCCTACGACAGCATCCTCTAGTTTCAGACTGCCGCGCCTACGGTTCCAGTAAAGAAGGGATGGAGAACCTATTTCCCAGACCAAATTTTCTGAAACTTTTGGTTGTTTACTAAAATGTCAAGATACGAGTATTTGTTGACGGAAGTAAATATTTTGTTACAATTGAGACACTGTTTTTGCGTAGGCGTACTTTTTGCAGTTCATAAAAATATCAACGGAAAGTTTGTTGTTTGTCTTCCAATCCCGAATTACAAGGTGGTTGCAAAACAACTTTGAGTGTTGACTTTCTTTCTTATCTTGGTTGGTTCTCAACGTCAGGTGGAATTTGGCCTTTTGCCAGACCCTTTTATGAACGATGTGTTGAAATTAAATCCTCAATCCAGGGTATCAATCATTCGCTCACACGTGACAGCTTCAAATTTCAGTTGAAAACATTTCATTAGTTATGATGGATATATCCTTGTTAAATTCCTGAGGTAGTGCGCTCCTGCATTGCCTTGCGAGTCTAAAGTTTTATTGTACCCGTAGCCGATCTACATCATTTTGTGACAATAATTATTCCCAATGCTAAATAACACGGAGTTCATGGACTTTGTTTTTGATTAAGCAGTGTTGTTCATAACAACAAAGCAGGGAGTCGTTTAATTTCTGAAGGTCATTCTGTAAAATTATGGTGCTTTGTTTACCACATGGGAGCTGCACACAACGGAGTTATTACCGTTAGCTGTATACAATTTATTCAATACATAATACACCATTTCTCTCTTCCAATTTCATGCCTCCTCCAGTTGAGATATGCTGCCTGTGGTTTATTCACAGAACTGGAAACGTGCTTTCTAATGTAGAGTTTTTCTTCAGAATTGGCATGGAAAACAAACTGACGCTTGGAGGTATCTAGGCGGACATTCTTGATTTAATGCAGAAATCGAATTATCTTCTTTCTACATCTTATGAAAAGGTTGAATTTTTTCGGTATCAATAAAACATTTATGCTGCAAGGCAAATGTGTCATCATTCTGTATACCAGAATTTTAATTCGGAAAAAATATTCAAGTTTAAATTAGATGAGAAAAATATCACACCAATGCAACTCTTCTACGATATCCTGAAATTCAATACACTGTGAAGAAATATGTAATTTTGTAAGCATAAATGTTAAAGATGATTACAAGAAATAATACATGTTGAAATGAAATGTGAAACTGATAACTTTACTATACGATACAAATACTGTACCAGTGGAAGAATGAATATATGTTGAAGTAGCAGTGTTTTGCCAGGTGCTTGCTGTTTACCTAATTAATGAGTAGTGCAAAGTTCGTTCGCTTTATGAAACTTTAGCTGTATTTCCAAATACAGTTTTAGACTACATGAAAGTGAAAGCTGCTTTCACATCTCCCTCACGGAACACAAAGGACACTCCCACACTTTTCTAAGTGGGTTGTTTCACATGTTTTACAGCTCGTTAGGATATATCCTAGCCTGAAGTTATTTATACACACGTGATTTTTTGAACGAATACAAGGGGTCCCAACGGCTATCATGCAAGCAAACACGTTGCGCTCCAGCCGTGTTATGTAACTAAGGAACGAATCATATCCAGTCAGGGTGTGAGTACTATTTTGTTATGTATCTACCTACAATCTACGTAACGCTCACTTCCCAATGTTGGTTTAGGCATATGTATATACAAACAAAATATTTATTTCGAAATGAGTACTAAAAAAGTTGTTCCAAATTTCATAGTCTGGACAGGAAACCTGTACAGGAATCGTACATTGATTCTGTCGTCTTTAATTGATAACTTGAACAGAATTCTGCATAAGAAGTTCACATTTAATGAAATTTCATTATAATTTTGAGGGGTTTACGACTAATTAAGATACTACGAGTTGCATACATACATATTTAGGGGTTGTAATCTAGTAATGAAAGTGCTGTGCTACAATATGATCTATGATGATTATGATCGAGTAGATCCCAAATTTTATTGCAAAACTGTTAGGTAGCTTCCTTCAAACCTTGCTGCTGCTATGCTGCTGCAGAGGCCGTCGTACCAACTTTCAGACAAGGCAGAGGGTAGGGGCGACGGAAGAGCTGTGGTTTCTACCACGCAGTGCAATACTAGTTAAGTTTACATTTTCGTTGCAAACTACAATTTAGCCTTTTAAAAATTGAAGTATATTCTTGATGTTAGTGAATCCAGTAGCGCGTCATGCAACTAACAAATTGTTAATGGAAATGCTGAAATGCATCATTGCTTGATTAATTCAACATTTTTATGACACATTGATTAATAGATGGACAAACTTAAGTGAAATGGTTCCTTAACATGGCCCAATTTTAGTTCGCAACCTAACCTGCGTGGTTTAATTATCCCATTTCCATGAGAGGTGATTGACATTTTAATGTCAACAGGGTTTGTGTTACGCGATCAAGTTTCTCCCAGACTACTGTGTTAACACTCACTCTCATTACACTCTCTTTACATTACAGGAGAAATGTAAAGCCTGATGCATATTAATGCAGGTGAAAATTTGAACACTGGCACACACACAATTAAAAACGAAGGGTTTGTGTGTATGTTTCTTTGGTGTTAACGTGATGCACTATTTTAGAAAGTCCTGAGCTTGCTAAGCCTACTCTCCGAATTCATCCAATATTCATTGACATTAACAGGAGCTTGAACCCTAAGTATGGTACATGATATAGCCAGTCATGATGAAAATATGTGTATTATGATGCGAGTGGAAGTAGGTAACTTTTATTTCTAAGGTTTTAAGAGAATCAATTAGCATCGCTGCTTGTGCAGCCACATTTACCAAAATGTAGTTCATGGAGTTGTAGCGAGGTTCGCGTAAACATGCACAAACGCATGTGACCATATACATTTAAAAATCATTTGCATCAATTTAGCTACTGCTGTGGCTGCAACAAGTGAATCCTCAAATTTAAGGTCATGTCAATAAAACCGTTCCGACTACTAACCCGTCAGCCACCAACACCAGCAGTATGGAATGTGGCTTGGATGCAAGTAAGCACTTTCTTTTAGCTAACTAATAGTGTCAATACCCTTGCAAATTTACAGAATTTACCTGTTACATCCTTTTAAGACACCGGGCTCATTTTAAAAATTCAATTTGACGACTTTACACTCCACCATGTAACCAGCTTCTTCCACACATGTATATGAATATGTATATAAATGTGTGAATGAACTGAGAGATATTTGTGCGTGTAAAACAAACTTGGTCACTGTCTCAGTGTTGACTGGGCATTATTTTTAGTCTTACATGAGTACTTGTTACGAAAGGTTATAACAGTTTATTTATGACAGCAAGTCATTAATGGGTCATTTGACTTACTCTTCTAAAATCTCAGGTAAACTTCAAGCTGTGTTGATGGTGTTTGTTAATTTCTATGATATGATGTGAACATTTTAAAGAGCTGTTAAAAATACAATCTTTGCTTCTTCAGTAAAACATGACACACTGATGAGCATTTGTATTCATTAGTTTAACTATGAAATGGTTGTCATGAATTGTCATGAGGAGAACTGATACGAGCTGACATTAGGTTAGTCGGTTAGTGAGGTTGAAGGATCGGTGAACAATATGGATTTAGGTAACCAGCTTATTAAGTTGCTAACTCTTCTGATTTCCAAGTCTGTAATAAATATGATAATTCTGGCAAAAGCTAACGACCTCTTGGTATGCTTACGCGGCAACATGTCTCCAACCATAGGTATTTCAGGTGATAAAATTTAACAAGGTATTATAAGTATGCCAGTGTTTGGTGTTTCAAAACAGTAACTAAATGTCTCAAAGATAAAAGCCGTAAACACACCTTTCTCTATATACTTTCTACAGGTATGATTCACCAATGACTGGATTATTGTTGTACAACCTTGTATAATCAACCTACATAAAAATCTCCCAACCTTCTGCACTTTTACTTTTTTCTTGGAAAGGAAAACAGGAAATGCCTATTTCAGGAAATGAATGTTGTAAACAACTGAAAAAACTGGAGTTATATTTTCATATTCGTTAAAGTTTGAAGTGGTCATATTAAAGGCAGCATATTACCCAGCATGACGTGCACGTATTATTATACCATTGAGCTTTTTTATTCCTTTCATTATAACAGTTTCCAATTTCATAAACTTGAAAACTGTTACGGTGCTGCAAGCAAAGTATAACTGATTAGGACTTACCTTGAAATTACTACATGAGGTTGAAAATTTATGTATTTTTGTACCCTTCCTCACATGAAATGATTAAAAGGGAATGTAAGCAACACGAAAAGGGATGCTAGGGCTGCATTTTTCATTCATTTTGGTACCCAAGAATATGAACAATAGTACAAGCGCCTGAAGCACTAGTTGCTGTTACTACTTGAAAAGCTTGTTCTGCTGTTTGCTTTCCGCGATATTGTCTGTATTATTTAATATGTAGGTCGGGCTCACTTACCTTCTCAAGTAAGCAAGTATGCAAATAGTGAAAACTTTCTAATACCTCATTTTGAATTCCTCTCTGCTTTTTTCCTCTTCTTCTCTTTCTTCCTCCTCATCATCTACTTACTTTATCATCACGCATTATAATCCGTCTGCATAACACCATCACGACTGCGATGATCATTTTGATTATACTATACATGTGACGGTAATGCATTGCGAGGCTCATGGTAATGGTGTGAGAGATGACGTTGTGGCCTAGCTGCTAGCTTTGGGTTTACTTTTTGATGCCATTTATTGGCATAATATTCCAACTCAATTGCGTGGGATCTCATCTAGTTCACGGGTGTATTAGTAATGAGATGATGCTAAGAAAAAAGTAGAACTTGGATTACAAAAACGAAACAATGTCACCGTCCCATTGGGCAATATAGTTGGTTTTAATATGAGATTACTGTTTTTTAACAACTGTTAATAATATATAGTACGGATTTTTGTGCATTTTCTGAAGGACAAAAATTTACCTTATGGCAGTAAGACGGTAGTTTCCATTTGATTTAGGGTAGTTCACTTAAATAATGTATTTCATCAATTGAAGGGACGTATCATATAAAAAACAGTTTTAATGTGGCATTTAATCAGTTTCGTAAATCACAAAACTTACGTCTGTAAATATCTATGTATTTAAATCCATGCCTACCTAAATTATTCCGATTCTGACAATCCTTCTCTGCGTAACTTGACTCAAAAGAAGAAAAGTGTTTACGCAAAATAAGAACATTAAAGCATCACTGCAGAAATACTTCATCCGGTCTCAGGCGGAAAGAATGGTCAGATAATAATTTAAAATAATGTAAGCAACATCAGAAAACCAATGGCAATGCCAAGGTAAAAGTTGGAACGAGATAAAGCACATAACTTTTATGATCCATCCTAGTTTTTTCTTACTTAAATTATAAGATAAATGTATGGATGTATGTATATACTTATAAGAAGTTCTGAATGAACACAAATGCAAAAGACTTAGCTTCACTTGAAAGAAAAATAGAAGAGGAATAGAAGAAACACATGAGTACTTAAGAGTATATATATTTTATTGCATTGCATTTTCGCCTTATGTACTTATATGCGTCTCCGCTTTGCACTCGCCATTGTTTTGTTCAGGAAGGATGTCCTATAAACATTAATTTGAAATGTATGTTTCTGTGTTACATTAAATTATTATACGCCTCAAAATAGACACAATTATTATGGGAAGTACATCCCTACACAGAGGCGAGATGAAATCTTTTTTCATGCCTTTAACTGCAAAGATTTAAGCTTCTCTTACTCATATAAAAAATTATACGAGTTAGTTATGATAATATACAAATAACGACAATTTTGCACAGATGCTCGCGTTACGTACTATATTGCATTCTTGCATGTATTTTAATGCAGTATAATATATGCTTGATTCATAGTTGTACACATCCATTGTTTCATTTCATGCCAAGCCAAACACACTCAATAGTTCAAGTGTGGGTATTATATTATACGCAAATATTGTTAATACAATAGCCAGTCTACGCCTAATATGCATATATCCGTCTGTCGAAAATGTGTGGGTATTGGGTATGCATGCCAAATAAAATCTCAAACAAATAATACACATACATTATTCGCACACACATTCCATCCACTATGCATCATTATGTATATATTCCTCCTATATGCATTTTGCAGTTACCTGATAATAGTGAAAAAGTGAGTGTGTGTTTATGTGTGTGTGTAAGACGCAAGAGAAGTTCCACTTCCGAGTTTTCTGAACTTGAAACACAAGTTGAAAACAAGGTTAAGTAGACCTTGAGGCAACAACAGTTGCATGCAAACGCATCTTACGCTGTCTTGCAATATAATGTGAGGTTTGCAAAGTGTTGGTGGGGCGCGATGATAATGTTATTATTGCATATTGCGAAAGTTCACACACACCATTTCCCAAAGTATTGAGCACGATGCGATGTGTTGTCTTCAGAGTTTGACTTTGGACTTGACATTTTACATGAAAACCATGTCCATACACGCCAACAAAATTGTTGCAGGCGAACTGAATCTTTCCAGAAAAAAACGTCACGTTCCATTAGTTGAAGGTTGGGGACGAATGGAAAAGTTAAATAAAGTCATGTAACTATATGTATTTACACCCGAGTCGTTTTTAAGAAATAGAATGATTATGAAATATGCATCGTTATTGCCAAGTTCGATCGATGATGACCTACATTTAAAATAGATTCAGATTTTGACTATGAAGAATATCAGCACGACTAGGGACTAGTGTAAGTCATCGATTAACAAAGAGTTATCTGTATGTATGAAGTTTATCGAATTTAACAGCGCTTATTTATGGATAAGAAGGCGTTACAACTTACAAGTCTCATATTCCGTCAAGGAATTCAAAGCACAGATTCCTCTGCTCAGTTATGAAATGTCAATGGTGCATTCATTCATGCCATTACTAGCACTACCTTAATACCTGCCAAATTTAATGGCGTGTGCCCAACTGCCAACACATCCCTATAATCCACGAACTGTGGAGAGCTAACTGTACTACGTATGTCCAACATTTTTACTTGACATCCTAAAAGCCTAGGCGGTCCATGTAGCAGCTTGTTTGGTTACAGATATAGCAACAGTTATTTGCCTCATCTTATATTTGAGCATCCGTCGTGATCTATCCGTCTACCGTTCATTTGTGTGTATCTAACTGCTTTTGCTGAAAATATTACCCCTCCCTCATTTAATTTAAAAATTAATTTGGCTTGTTTTAAGGGCCAGTGGTCCCAAGAATTGGTGTGACCATATAAAGTAAATTATGCTGCATTGCGAGTTTAGCTTTTAACATTTATGGAAAAACTCAATTCCGTGCTGGAAGTACCTAATTAAAACTTATGTTGAATAGAAGGGTGTTCATAACAAAAGGCTTCATATACCATTTCCGATTTTTAATAAAAACAGCACATCGACAGTATTAAAGAAACTTTGAGCTTCTAATAGGATGACGAGAAGCATCTCCTACTATTCAAAATTGTGTATACATAATGTTGGGTTGTTGATTTCATTCATATTTAGAAGATACAATGGGAGTGACGGAACAAATTCAATTTAAGGTGAATTTTAACTCATGTATTTTCCCTTTTTACAACTTCATCTGGGCTGAGTATGCTTTTGCTTAAAATTCACATGTTCTGACTGCAAAACACAATTAAGGAAAGGAAGCGTCTCATAAGCATTGTCCAGTGGGTGGTGGTAGAAGAAAAAGAGCTATTTTGGAAAATTTTCTGGCTGATAAACACAAATAATATGACATGTGCCAAAACTCCATTTCGGAAGCGAAACCTACACGTATATTTTTCAACACAATCAGATGAAACCTAAGTATATGGAACACGTGAAGAACGTGAAAAGTACCGTTATTAGTCCAGTTACGTTGCTTCGTTTGAAAGAAGAAAATTCATTAGTTCATTTGTTCTGTTCTTTAGCGTTGGCATTGATAGCTATCGGCAAGTGCAGGAGCTCATGTGTTCCCGAACGTGACTGTGTAACTCGTACGTTGGACTTGCCAACCTACATGCAATCAAATATGTCTGGTATATACACATATAAATTAATCATACGCTTTCCAGGACTCTGTCTGAGCTTTCAAAACATGGTTCATTGGGTTTATCCAGCCTTGCCTGTATTGTATAAGCCATTGGCAGCAGAATAACAAACTCCCCATTCTTTTACGTAAACGCAGGAAGTAAATAGATGGTATCAGACTCCCATCAAATAAACGCCTAATAGCCCAAACTGATTTTTCATCTTAAGTAATAAACGATGTTTCTTAATTTGTCTGTCCATCCAGCTGATAACGTATAGTTCAATGTAATGCTTAAGCTAACGCCCACTCAGCTAATTAAGTTACCACGGTTGGTTGAAACAAGCAGAATCGAATCCTTTAATTATGTTCCTCACGTTTGCTATTAAATCATAGACATTTCAAAATAAAATACACGTTCTTATAGATCACCGTTGTCATTTTGAACACGGCATTCCAGACCTGAGAAAATGGATACTTGGTAATAATTTTAAAATTGGTCTGCCACTTTTTATATCACTACCCAGAAGGAACTAGGTTGTGTCTTTCAATATGCATAATTCATGACTTGGGTAAGAGTTAGCTGGTTTATGGTGTCTTATTGAGTGAACGACTGTTCATCAGAAATTGGAGACAAAAAATGAACGTACCATATGCCCTGGCTAACAAAAACGTGCTCCCTCCAGTGTATGAAATACTGGGATACAAGGTATTACAACAGAATAATTTAAGGCATTACGTACGTGATGGCCATGAGAATTTGCTATTGCAAATCGTGCAAAGGCACGTGTTTTACCCTCCACATAAGACTTCCATAGTGGATTTTGATTTGATGGTATTACGAAATTAAAATTATGGAGAGCTGACGTTATGCGACTTTATTCGGCTGGAAATAACTACAGACTATTGATCTATTAATATTGTTTGACCATGAAATTTAAATATACAAGATTTTAATCAATTTGTATAAAAAATCATCTTCTTCGTTTCCTACACTGACAGTTTATGGTGCGTCAGAAGTGAAACCAAGAACTAAATATGTAAAATAAATTATATATTTCATTGAATTTGAACGCTGAAAACATTTCTCTAAAATTCGGAGTTAGTTTGAAACGGATATTTATAGAAATGCATAATGCATTACAAACTCCAGGAATTTTTGGATCTCGTCAGATCTCAGTATACAACGCAAATGTCCATAATCCGTTTTCTGACGGTGTCATGTTGGAATTCGAAAGAGGCCCATGATATGTCAGATTTTTAACTTACAGCAAAAACAATATTATTTTTACTTAAGTGCTTACAGAAAAGCCATCCGGTGTTGAGGAAAACTCTGGCAAATGCGTATTTATAGAAGCAAAATCCCTAAAAAATGATTCCAAATATTTCGCACATCAAGTAACAGATGGTTCATTCGTATAGGATAGAAAGGTCAATGATATGGTATTTATTAGCAACTCATTGAACAATAAAATCAACTGACGATGAGTAAATATATAACAGAAAAATCATACATAACACATCATGATATTTGTATGACAGTGTGGAGTGTGTAGTTAACAAATAGTAAGTTCAGTGGTGTTACGATACGATACATCCGGAAATATTTCAAATATAACGATAAGTCACCAACCATATTGATTTCACCAACAGGCACGAACACGTAATTTGTTTTTCTAGGCTGGCTAGTAGTATGATCAGTGTTTCTCATGGGATTTCATGATTTTCGTGAAAACATCTAATCAATCGTCCCTTCTACTATAGGTCATTCCACCAATGCCCATATTATTTTCTTAGACATGAGAGAGAACACGAATAATAATTAAACTTAACTTAAAAATAACAAATAACATTGCCACAAACATTGCTTCCCAATATGTTTAAAAATCTATTGCTGGATTTGGCACTTTCTTGCGCTGTGAATATGTGATACTCTTAAAAATCTGTCCTTTGGCTCATAAAATCCTAGAGATTATGCTCATGTTCACGCGTGATACTAATTCAGGCACATTCGAATGATAATTTACAGAGTTCA
Source organism: Orchesella cincta (assembly GCA_001718145.1). Classification (NCBI taxonomy): domain Eukaryota; kingdom Metazoa; phylum Arthropoda; class Collembola; order Entomobryomorpha; family Orchesellidae; genus Orchesella; species Orchesella cincta. The sequence goes on along the minus strand of LJIJ01000026.1, from coordinate 330,449 downwards.
TTTTCCCCGACTGGTGCAAATCGTTTTAACAAGTCTAGTAAAAGTTATTAGTAGCTACTACAATCTGCATTAGTTACGAGTGTATTCGCTGTTCAGATTCGATAAAAGTATCGGCTTCTTAGATCTTAAAATTAGATAAATTGTTACAAATACAAATAGATTTTCTCTTCCTTATAACTATATACGTACAATTAAGGAGACTAAGCAATTCAATGGCCACACTTTTCGTAGAACCTTTCAGTTTTCATTTTTGACATTAAGGTAAATTCGATTATTATCGTTGTCTGTTTTACAAGTAAGACTTTATCTAAGGTTTGGCTTTTTACATAAGCATAAAAATGTGTTAGCTATAGCTGTGATTGTCAGGGGTCACGTCGTGTAAGTACAAATATAACAACTATCAAACATGATGAGCTAGGCACCTTCTAAATCCACTCAATAGTTTTGTACCTATTGTTTCACCCTAAAACGCGATTATTACGTCGGAAGTAACAAGTAACAAAAATACCCTTTCTGTTATACAACCTCTTGTTTCAAGTCCGGATGTTGGAGTTTGGAAAGTAAACTATAATTTGTTTTTGACAGGTTGATAGGGAATAAAGAAGCAAATAACTTTGTACAACCCAACTTTCATTTTAAACTGCTCCCAAAGAAAGAAATCCCAAACCTATTTGTTAGTTGGTATAAAATTAAATAGTTAACTATCCCTCAAGCAGGGATTGCTTGTAAATCAGTAATTATAAACATGGTATTTTATATTTATACGAGAAAATCCTCTCAAAAATGTAACTCAATAAAAGTTACGCATGTTATTCTTGTCCATCAAAATATTTAAAAATAAACAAGTTGATACCAATTACAATTACATTGTCTGATATCATGCACCGTAACTTTAAAGACAGTATTGCATACGTTAATATTAAACATTCACTCACAGGTACAGCATTCCAAGAAACGTACATATACTTACATAACATTGTATTTGGATAATGGACGGGAGAAAGAAAATCATGCCACTGACTACAATTCCAATACTAATTAATTTAACTTGGCTACCAACAACGAAATCCAACGTTTTTACTCATTTACTTGCCCGTCATTGATAATTTGGAGTCTTCTTTGACTAACATTTAGTAATCGTCAATCATCATCATAATTTCTCTTGAATGTTTGATTGAGCCAAGTTTCATTTGATTGCATGTAGGATTCATGTAAAAATATTAAACTATTAAAGTTCATAGTCAGTTACAATTGAAATGGCTGTTAGCTAAATGTATGCTAATTACTTTTGAGATTTACAATAAATAAAGATTTTACAAAGAAGATATTCATGGTTGACTCATATTTTCCGATGATACTCATTGGAATATTGTATTGTCACGTGGAACTACCGTCTCATGAATTCTGTTGGATATGAAAAAATATCGTCAATTTTGGTGAAATCATGTTATTGCAAAAAAATGACTGGATTATTGAGTATTGAAAAAATGTTAATCACAAACCGTCCGGTAGAATTTGACGGGAATTACCGAAAGCCGGCATTCCTGCCTGCGATGCCCCTCTGTTACTACCGTATAAAAAATGGTCCCCATATAAAAAATTCCGGACATATGGCTCCAGTCGTAGGGCCATTCAATTGAAACCTACTGCAAAAAAATCATGTCAAAATTCCAATCCTACTCTGAGATATCAGCATTTGAATATTAGACTTTTTTGCTAATTAGGTATTGAGCATTTTTGGAAATTATATATTTTTAAGTACTTCCAATGGGTTTGAGGTTTTCTGCTTTTGGCAGTAGGTTTCTCCTAATGCTAGGTATGTTTTGCAGAAAAAAATAGCTCTCTAAATAAAAATCTGCACTAGATATCAGTCTTAATTGGTTTTTCGCAATTATTTTTTCATAAATCAGCCAAGGCCTGGTAGGCTAATCTGGAAGTGCAGAAGTTGTTAAATAGGTTCATTCTACAGGCCCTTGAAGAGATCTAAGCCACAGCTAGCGGAAGTCAGCTAATATGAGCATGTCGTTTTTTTCCAGGTGTGCAATGTGCAATGAACGCAGATTGGGTCACGCATATTACGTTCTTATGTAGGGACTCAGTCGTACCCAATCTGCGTTCATTGCACATTGCACACCTGGAAAAAAACGACTGCTCATATTAGCTGACTTCCGCTAGCTGTGGCTTAGATCTCTTCAAGGGCCTGTAGAATGAACCTATTTAACAACTTCTGCACTTCCAGATTAGCCTACCAGGCCTTGGCTGATTTATGAAAAAATAATTGCGAAAAACCAATTAAGACTGATATCTAGTGCAGATTTTTATTTAGAGAGCTATTTTTTCTGCAAAACATACCTAGCATTAGGAGAAACCTACTGCCAAAAGCAGAAAACCTCAAACCCATTGGAAGTACTTAAAAATATATAATTTCCAAAAATGCTCAATACCTAATTAGCAAAAAAGTCTAATATTCAAATGCTGATATCTCAGAGTAGGATTGGAATTTTGACATGATTTTTTTGCAGTAGGTTTCAATTGAATGGCCCTACGACTGGAGCCATATGTCCGGAATTTTTTATATGGGGACCAACGTTCCATACTGCAATCCAATAATTTTGTTGCTTTCTGCAAGTTTCTCGGCGGTAAAGTTACGTTTATTTTCGTCAGCTACTTTAACGCCAAGTCGTGGTCCATCAAAACCCTTCTTTTGTGCCTAATGCATGAAATAATATCAGAAATATGGGGTATTTAGAAATAACGCCTGTTTTGTTAGATTTAATTGTAGCACCATCAATTTTTGTGCTTACCATTCCTCCCAAGCCAAATAGGCAATCCACAACCATGTACAAATTCTTGTTCTCATACAAATCGTTCACTTGGAACAGGTCTTGAGATTTGAGACCATAAGTTTCACAGCCCTTCAGGAACATTTCCAAATTTTCACGCTAAGTTTTTAGTAAAAAATTATTAAAATGTGACATTTGTCTTACATAACAGGATAAACATTTGGGGAAAAAATTGTAACCTGTTTGAACGGAGCTGCTGAGGTGTTGACCTTCTTAACTGCATTTGGGCAGAGCAGGTTAATTAATCTGAAAACGAAACAAATGAAACTAAATATAGCTCCAAAATTTGCACTACATTATTGAATATTTTCTAGCAATCAAACTTACTCGCACAGAACCACACCATCTCTTAAGGCAGCAGCAAAGTCCAACTGATCTTTTATACCGTTGTCACTATTCGGAATGTCCAGTTTTCGGTCCAGCACTGCTTCGACCCACAAAACTGCTTCTTTAGCTCGTTCCAAGCTAAATTTCGCTTGTGCCTTGAAATTACAAAAACAAAATTAATTCAGTCAGCATCAAAAATATTTGCTGCGTATTATTGTCATATGCCAAACCGCTTTCCTTGAGATGAAATTTGCAAACTTTTGTTAACAATACTTTGTACATTGCATCCCTAATATCTAATTTCGTATAAAAAATCTAACAACTAAAACTAGATAGAAATAATAAAACATATAACTGAAGTCGATTAAGACTTACCTTCATTTGGCACTCGCGACTTAGACCGTAAGAAGGTCCGTGGAAAGCCATGCTTCTGTTGGATGCCAGCTTTACAAGATTCACAAAACCGACAATGCTCGTAAAATGATTTCCTCCTTTTGTCCTCTCTGTAAAAAAAATACGCAGCGAATGAAACAAATCACTTTATTATTACACTTTATTTTAAAACATCCGTTGCTCTAAATTGCAACCAATTCCACTACTAACCACGTTGTATTTTTTGTTTTTGCGGATAGTATCACAGTCATTCGTGCATAATATGTATACCGCAGCAGCAGGTTAGCTCTTTTTTAAATTGATTCCTGAGTGGAATACTAGTTTGGCTTTTGTGACGGTTGGAAACCTACTGCCAATTGCCAATGCCGTGTTGTTACTTCAGCAAATAAACATGAAAGACAGGCAAACTATCGTAGCGTCCTACCCACCAAAACTATTTCACTGCATGGGCTTGTGGCTTTTTGGAAAATGTGTTACAGTACGCGGGATATGATGAGCATAATAGTATACGACGAGAAGGGGTTCAAAAACGCAAACCAATTTCAGCATTGGTTAAAAAACCATATCAAACAAATCCAAAAAGATAGATTTTTAGGCAATTACAAACTAAGCATTTGAGTCGGTAACAAGAGTAGTTAAATTATGGCCACAACAACTGACGACTGCTTCTTACTACCATAAATGTACAAGTCAGAGAGAGAGCAAAGGCAACCACGGACGCATGTTCGCATTCACCACCGCAAAACAGCAAGACTTGTTCCCTTCTTCTCTCTTCTCTACTTATTATATTCATTCAACATTAAAAACTACTTTTGCAGTTGATATTTTCCATATCGTGTGAGAACTGCCATTGACAGCAGCCTTTAAAGGATATTTGCAATAGGGTAGATGAATGATATGATGATGATCATGGGATGATGATGCCGATACAATAAGTTCAGCGCAAAATCTAGACCTAGACACATTTAGCAAACTCTGTTCTTTAGGCATTTACCTCAGGTTGTGTGAAGTATTGCAATGTCAAAACAGAAGTGATGATGCTGCTCATTCTGCCTCCATTTGCATACAGCACATGGCTATTAGAATTAAGGGAAGCACTTATCATGGATAAACCGACACAAAGATGTGTGTATTCATGTGTATGTTGCCCATGGATTTATTGCAGACAGACAGACAGAGGAGTTGGAAAGTTTCACTCTCATTATGACACAAGCTTCACGAGAACCTACGCCAGAATGGCAACCCAATAAATTATAATCCTTTGGGTGTCCCATCTTCAAAATATACATAAAAGGAGTTTTTATGAGGATTGCAAAGCTTATTATACTCAAGATTTGTGTCGAGTGTCGACCTGTCTTAAAAAAGCTAGATAAAATCATGTGTAATCAACAAGTGAATGCTCACTCATTGCATAATGCAGTCTGCATTTCCATTTCCTGCAGAGTCGTACCATTGTGTGAATTTTATTTTTAAAGAAATTGCGAAAAGCAAAACTGAGCGAAAACATAATTCACAAGAAAATTTGTCCCAAGTTGCCCGACTTTGTTTTATGCTATTGAGAAATTACGGAACGCCAAAAACAGTAGGTGACTGTTAATCTAATAAGGATAAGTAAGATTACCTCTGTAATAATTTACAGGCTTTTTATGTTGGTCTCTACATTTTGCAAAAACTTTATTAGAACAATTATTATTTAGTGTAGATGGTAACCTGCAACAGATTTTTAACCACAAATGGTAATTTCATATCATTCTTCCAACCTTTTTTATGGCATTGTTCCCCTTTTATTCATATGAAGGTGGACATAAATGCTCTCTTAAGTTACTGTGCCGCTCAATACACTTGTTGATAAACCAGAAAATGAGCGACAAGTATAAGCATAAGATGTTTATCACAACTGCACATAATATAAAAAGTACTCTTGCAAATGGCATCGATGTGATGGGCAAAGTCGGCCGAAATATGATCCTTCCAAGTTGTTCTTTAAACTATTACATAAAAATTTAGTGTCGGCAAACCTTTTCGGACGTTTTTGTTACTGCTACTTGAATTACTTAAGTGTATAAGGCAAAGTTTTGTCAATATGCATGATGTATACTTCATAAATGATTAATGTCATTTTCTCGACAATCCGGCGATGCAAGTAGAGTTTGGGATCATACCCAGTAAAATTTTAAGCAAATGCTCTATAGCTCAAACGACATGGTATTCAGAATGTATTTGTTGAAAAAAGAGAGCAGGTATATCAAAGCAAAGTATACAAAATAAAATCCCAGCCGGCTCCCTTTCATTTAAATGTGTACTTCATGTCTCAAAATATGTTTTCAAGCACACTTTCACGCTGACAAATGGCGGTAGGAAGCGATAATCAAAGAACAAAAAATAGGAAGTCACATTTGCATTTCCCAGGAAGTTTGTCTGAACTGGTTGGTAGTTGTAATGGTATTTTGGAACGCAAACCAAGAGATAAGCTGAAATGAACACACCTTGTTGATATAGTCAAAGCAGATAAACTATGTGACATGTACCACTGATCAACTCGACATTATGAATATTTGACTAAACATTGATATTGAATAATTGCTCTGCAGCATGTACATAAAAGTGTATGAATAATGCATTATTTGTTACCTTTCGGAGAAGTAAAAACGAAGATAAGCCAGCTGCGTCAACGCCTTACAAAAATTCACGGCCACATACACGTACAAAATTGGCACAAATTCGATAAAGAAATTTAGGGAACAATTCTTCTCTATGGACACTATTCTTACAGGTAATTTCGGAGGTGACTAAAGGAAATTTCCACGCAAGTAGTACTAGTATAATGGCAGTTATATTCACACAAAATCTTAGTGATTAGACATGTCACACAGGCACTTGAAGAATGACAAGATGAAGTGGTATCAATAAAAATATTATTGTGTACGTGGTTGCTTGCGACTCTCACCACATCAAAGGTTCAGCCTCTCCCCCTTCGACAAAAATTGTTAAGAGAATAACAAGGGGGAATGAATTTCTTTGATTGGATAAGTATTGGAATGTAATGAGTCGTACTGTTAAGTTGAAAATGTGAGAAACGAAAGGATGCAAGTGACGAGGATGACGGCGGTGTATGATCGGCACTGGAATTTAACTGGCAGAGTAGAGAAATGTTTCTATTTCATATCATGTGAACTAATCAAAGTGTACTAGTGATGGTTGGTGAATGTTGAAGGTATGATATCGAAAGGATGTATCTGAAAAGTCAAGGAGTGATGTGATGTGATGGTATGTATGTATGTATGAATATATTCTACACGTACACACTACGACCTCATGGAGTATTCAACAATGCATTCAATAAACTTAACGATGTGTGTGTATTTGTCGTCTACAATAAGGAGTAAAAAAATACCTGCATACTGGTTTGCTTGCATTGCATTAAATCCCAGTATTTACATCATCTCCTTCACCAACATCGGCTCGCATCCCAGCGTTCGTCGTCATACGTTTTTGTACATGACTTTTGAGAATACCGTATACAGTAATAAATACAGAAAACAAGTGTGTGCTACAACCACAACACCAGGATTTTACCTTTACACCTTTACCTTTCATGTAAAAATTGTCCTGTTTTTTATGCCTAAAACCTAATCGACATGATAGCATGGCATTCCCTAATTTTTTCTTCTTCAGGATACAACCAACTTTGTGCACAGTCTCGTCTATATTACACTCTCATTGTGGTCGGCTCGCCTGGTTATTCTACGTTTCCTTCTTGTTCATAAGTTATTTTGCTTGCTGATGGAGAAACGGGATTTCAAGCGAAATAAATTATACAAACTTACCAGGTACTGCTCGTCGCTGCGAAATTAGATGCGTTATGAACTTATCATCAAAACAGTCAAATTCACAAGTTAAAATGGAAGAATTTTATGATACTCAAAGATTCTCATGCAAATTAAGATTTTATTAGAAAATGGCTGACTACAAGAAACTTATTTTGCAGTCGTACACAATTTTCACAACCCTACGTGCAAATGGCCTTGTTACGAACATAATTACTACAGATTTCATAATCTGCAGAGCTATAAAATCAACACAATAGCATTCAAATTGATTTTATAAGTAGATGCTGGTAGAGTAAGGTGAAGTGAGCTAATATAAATACGATTCTATTACTGAATGACTGACTGTGAGCGATTTAATATTATGCATGAAATGTTCCTCTGCGTACACTGTCAAACCGACTCTGCGAATACAACGGAGTTCCATAATATTTCAGGTTGATCACAAGTTATAACAAGTATATACTTGGGCATATAATATCTACATAGTTGAGCCAAGCTTAACTCAAGAAAGACATAAGAAACCTTACACAAGCCATATCGGATATAATATGCAATAAAAAATTAGTTAAGAACGAAGCCACTTTTACGTGCCAGGTTGGTTGTCAGTCTACTCCACTTTAGCGAGTTGCTTATGTCATGGACCACATACTAAGTATAAACATTTATGTTGCTATATGTTCACATTGGAATTCTCCAAAAGAATGGGAAGGAAGCAAGAATGAATGTTTCACTAACCCAACCACCAACCGCATCTATAATGCATGTATGTATGTGATTGTTTCGGACGGGACAGTGAAGAACGAGAAATACATTGGTTTGTTACTTACTTGATCATTCGTTCCCATTGCTTTTTAAAAAAGGATTGTTCATCGCAGCAATGGATTGGAATCTTGATTCTTGCCTTATATAACTGATCCACCTTACCTGTCCTGATGGTAGTTGCGTTGCGAGTGTGAGCCTGGCTCCTATTGAGGATGCAACTCTAGCTCTCTATTCTCCGACTGTGGCAGCTTATTTCTTGCAGGTCTCTTAACAGGTGTGTCTTCCCTAAAAGGAGTATTCAACAAAGATGTTGCTTTATGTATTGGTCTCGGTCTCCTGCTTAGGGCAACCAATAACTCTAGTCATAAGTATAAATGCTGACATGCCTTTTTCTATATCCCTTAATTCGATTGCTAATGCTTTGTCATACTCTCCACTTCACTTTATACGCTACGCATGCGCACCGTTTTTTATTTTGTAGGTGGGCAAATGAAGTGACATTTTGTGTGTCACATCGAACCTAATAATGTGATACACGGTTATGGTTACTGCTGTGTTATGCCTCGCCTTCTCTCACATCGACGTAGGATCATGGGGCTTTTTGTGGATCTCTTGGTGCTCTCATGTCCCTGTTGACTGTCACAAAATGCATTAAAGAACTCATAAAACATCCTTTATAAAATCATTGAGCAAGGGATACCAAAACAGGTCTCTGGATTGGATTCACGGTTTTCTTCAAGTTCATCATCATACAAGCTAATAATCATAATTAAACAAAACCACTCTGCATTTATACCTGGGAATAAAACTGCGAAAAATGTTTGTGTGCGTGCCAAATGTTGTTAGTTGGATGGTACGGTCAATCGGTGCCTATCCGCAGGGTTTGGTTTTTGGTCACTTGGGATGATACTCTGGGAAAACAGCTTGGCTTTGCTTTGCTATAAAATGCAACCGACAGGTTTTTGACTTTGACTCTCATCTCATCATCGTTTCATGTGATGATGATGATGATCCTAATAACCTATGTTCATCCTTCCACCTCATTTCTCTACCAAAGTTTGTTATTCACATCTCGAATGCTGGATTATGACTTTTCACTGTCGGGATGGGTTGTTTTCCTTATTTTAAAATATACTGAAAGGAGTGCTAGCAAGTAGAATGAATACTACACCATATGAAAATAATAGGTGAAAAAATGCTGCACATGCACATTGTTGAGGAACGGAAGCTATGCTAAGGCCATTATAGAAAAAGGGTTGTATTACAGGTGAATAATCTGCTGTAAACGTGGCTACAGAGCTACCCGGTTTTTACTATGATCAACCAAAAAGTGTGGTTAGTAATTAATGGTACGAAATGTGCTTAAGATTTTGTCATTTTTATTAATAAACTCGCATCATTGAACACACAATACAGATAAACATGAATATTATTGTCGTCTTAACTCTAAAAATTTAAGTAACTAACGCATTAAGCAAAATATATGAAATAAAGGTAAAGAAATATAACAGTATAACTAATCGTGACCGTTGATAGATAAAATGAAAGCTTGGTTTTTTATGTTTAGTGTATAATTGAAGGAATTTGATTATGATTTATGATGATCCCATACTAAAAGTTCAGTTGAGGAAGCGAACTCTAAAAATTTACTTCTATGCTTAAAAAACTACTATACTTTTCATCAGTCCTTGCGCAAACCCTAGTGCTGTACACCAACTAGTTTTAATCTATCTCGAAATTGGTAGTATGAAAAAACGGGAATTTTCAATTAGTTTATTGTAGAGTATGATAATTATGTAATCAACCGAAATAATTTTAATCGACAACCTAGCACTATTTATAATCTAATATTACCAATCTGCAAACTGGAACATATTTGCAGCCTATGGAGATTGGGTATTAATTCGGAGCAATTAAGAAAGGTTCTGTTTCTAACATATCTAGTCCAAACACGTCGTCTATTTCTTGGGATTGGTAGTTTCTCCATTCCTCCATGAACTTCCAGAGACTGGGTGAAACACACTGATGACACATGAGACGGGATCCCCCATTCTTATCCGGAACACACTCACATCTCTGGCACTCTGATGGATGAGCAGTCTGTGCAACACGACGTGACCACACATCCAACATTTTCTTGGAGACATTTTCCGTACTAAATCTCGTGCCGTTGGTCTCCACTGCTAGTGGGGTGCATAAGTCTTTGGGTAGGTTAAGTTGTCGTTTGTAACTAGGATCAGCAACAAGAGGACCACGCTTTGCTTGTTGAATGGTGTACACCCCATTTGTATCAAAACCGAATATTCTGTTTGTCTCATCTTGCCTCTTCTTTCCCTGTGAAGGAAATTCCCAAACAGAAAAAATTGTAATATAACTATTAATATTAAGAACTGTATTATTAAATGTCACATTGCTAAATACCTTAAGTAACAATGGTTTTGGCGTTAGCATATGAAGCTTGAAGTCATTTTCCACCAGCAGCGTCAATGTATCAGAGTATCGAACAGAATCCCCACATTTCTCATCTCCGCAAGTTATCGCAATCAAAGTTTTAGATACACCAGCCCGATAGGTCATTGTTGAAGCAAAGTGTATAGCGCTATACAAGTCTGATTTCCGCACACCAGTTATATTGGTGGAGTCAGGTGCTCTAAACAATGTGCTATGGGACCACACACTGGCAGATGATGTTTGTATATGAGCGTCATAATGAATACCTTGGCCACCAAAACCTATAACCGCGTAACGATTATCAACAATGCCCTCTGCCCTCAGCGAGCCCTCCAATTTAGCAATTGCATTGGCTAAATCAATTTGATCCACACATTCCTTTTCTTCTAGCAATATTACAATGTCGGATGAGCTAGGAGGTCGTTTACTGCCGTTAGCTTCGAGTGTAACGTTTTCACCAGTAGTAAACGCAGTTCCGTCTTCAAGTTTGCATCTCACTATGAAAATGAAATGATTTTTTTTCAGAAAAGATAGGAGCGATGGAAGCTACATTATATATTAAATATATACAACTCATCTTACCACAAGTTGGAGGCATCCAAACATCAATATTGTGCTTTTGACATTCCGTAACATACGCACTCATCGAAGTGCAGGCACTTTCCGCTCGATTTGCATTATTGATATTCTTTGATATGTCGTATTTACACATTTCCATGAAAATGGTTGTGTCCACCGTGTTGAAACATGGACGCAATGGGGAAGCGCGATTGGCCAACAAATCATAGCAAATATTATCCACGTCGGTAAATTCTGCCTCTTCCTTTGCAAAATTCTTCATTCGACACTGATTCCGGTGTTTCCCCACCCTCCACGAGTATGCAAAAGTTGGGACATCCGAAATGATTTGACCATCCGGACTCCTAAAATCATTTATGGGTTCATTGTCATATGTTCCAAGGAGACCTGCAAGCTTCCCATAATACCATCCGGATGTTGAGAAAGTGCAAACGCTTGGTGAGAGGGTGCAAGTGATTTGGTATCCTCGAGTGTCATAAACATCCAGTCTAGTCTCTTGACGCCGAATGTAAACCGTGCCTACTTTAACAGGGAGCTCAACCTTTCTACTGTCAACAGTTACTTTGAAGGTCTCCGCGTCAAATTCAATGTTATGATTTTTCAAAGCGATGGAATAAGACTTTTTGCGAATTGCCCCGTCCCTTGATTGGTAGTTAACAATAAAGGAGAACCCATTGTGTAAAAGATCGGCAACAAGAACGTAGCTGCATTCCCCAGCAAATCGGAAATACTTTTTGTCAAATGTGTAATAATGATAATCTCCTGCCATCATTGCTAGACCACCAAAGGGAGGAAGAATGTCTCGGATGCGCATGTCAAAAACTGGCTTCAGGTTTTCAATGTAGTCAAGAATTTGGTAGTAAAAATTTGTTATCTGGTTTACTTCCTGCTCCTCCTGGGCATTTACACGCCATTGAGGACTCTGTGTGAAATCTACCCAATGAATAAAGCTCAAAGATTGGTCATATTGGATTATTCCACGATCCAGGTCCCACTCCAACTCCCAAGTGGGAAAATTTCGTTGCATGATTCCGTCAATGTTTTTCAGTGCGTGGCGTACAAGGTTCTTTGCTTTTGCTTCCAACTCAATCACTTCCCAGAGACGAACAAAGGCATTCTTGGTTTGTTTCAAGACAAAGCGAATGTATGGTATGGGTGGAGTTTCCAGGAGTTCCTTCAAGTATTCATCGTCCAAAGCGTTTCGAACTGCTTCCAAATATGGACCAAATATCTCTTCAAGTCTTTCCCAGACCCTGAAGAAATGCAGTAAATTGTCCAATTGTTTTTATTAAGATAAAAATTACTAATCTAACACCAGACAGTTAAACATCATAAAAAATGCTTACTTGATTTGAAAGAACTCTTCAATCGCAGTCACGTAGTCATCAATTGGGAGCTCATCCATCCAGGTGGCATAGTCTCTGTAAATGCTTATCAGATTTTTTATGAATCCCACTGCGAGTAATTTTGATTCCAGCATTTCAATTCTTCCTTCAAGTGCTTCTATAACGGAGTCTACCCACTCCTCAAGCTCCTCGAGCAAGGTCTCAATTCGTTCTGCATTATTACGCCAGAATCTAATAACGATTTCGTCTAACTCATCCCACGTATTTATTACCAGCTCTTCAAGTCGCCCATAGTATTTCAAAATGGCGTTTGAAACGATCTTTCCTGTATTCATCAAGTAGTAGCATGCGGTTTTACACAGCTGTTTGGCTCGGATGCTGATTTTTTCACTAAAAATATTTTTAAAACCATTCATTCTGAGTTCGAAAAACTTGTCATTTATGAATTAAAATTATAGAAAAACTTACAAAATTCTAAGAAGTGGAGACAAGCTGGTACGAATGATGTTGACCATGTCTTTAATGTAGAATGCATTATCAGAGTACAATTTCTGCAATCGCAGACCAATGACTTGAGCTTCTTCCCAAATTAGATTGATTTCATAAGCAGAAATTTGGTAGAGGGATGACATGAACTGTTTAACAGGAGGAGATAGTAAATTCCAGTGACCATCAATCTCTGTTCGTACTGCCGTGGAAACTTCCAAGAAAGACGGAAGCAAATCCTGAATCAAGCTTTTGGAGCCTTTTAGCCAATCATAGTCCTGAATTTCATCAAACACTTCCGGTCTCCAATGAATCCTCGTTGACAGCAAACTGGATGAATTCAAGCGAAGTAAAACGCTTACATCCTGGATCGTCTTTCTTAACTGGGAGCGTGTCGCCTTCAAAACAATTTCTTTAGGATGAGGAAGTCCACAAACAACATGAATTTTGTTCACATTATCGTGACGAAGGGTCAAGTCCAAGTATGGCAGCGAGGTTCGGACATTTCCTACAATTTGGTATTTCAAAATCTCCCCTTTCACCGAATGCCCAAATGAGGATGCCTCGGTGACAACAGAAACAACAGTTCTTGGTTTTGCCAAGTCACCACTTTGAACTAATAGCATTTGGGATTCCGTACTTCTGTCGAGGATGACAGCAGCCATTTTAGAATCCCCATTGAACAGCATATAGTTGAATTTTAGCAGCTTGTATTGCTCAGTAACATTGTATTTTGCTTGGATATCCACTTTTGTCGCCGGTTGCAAAACAGCTACAACAAGACTAGTCCAATCTCCATTGTCCCAAGAGCTGGATGCGCTTAACTGCTCGGATGGATTTGATGATGGTTTGACTGTAATTTCAAAATGTCTTATGGAGTCATGAATGAGTTGTTTTTCCGCACTGAAAATCATTGGCTCGCTCCATGTAAAGTGTTGAATTTCAATGGCATGTTGTTCTATTCCCGTTCTCCAAGTAGTGCTTCGACTTGATGAAACATTGAAGCTTAGAATTTTTTCCGGGTCTCGAATGGCATCCCACGCGACAGCCATGGTGGTAACCCTATTCTTATCCTGGGATGTGGATCCTCCATAAATCAAAATTGACCTGGAGGGAGCCACCAGCGTGAACTCATAGTCCATCTGTCGTTTCAACCCGGTTGACTTATCCGTTAAATTGAGAGTGTATCCAATATCTCCCATTTTACCCGAATGGGCATTCCACTGAATCTTCAAGTTTTGCTTGAGCTTTGAGCTGATCAAATAATGCTCAAAATTGGCAATAACTATTCCATAGTCGGCTCCAGCAAGGTAAAATCCCATTTCCAACCCAGTGGACCTCCTGTACATATATGTATTTATGCCAATGGAAGCCTTCTCAGGTAGTTTCAGATCCCAACAGATTCCTGCTTTCACTCTCAACGCATTCCACCCTATTTTCTCCACCCCTAGAGATAAGGAAACTGGTCGTATGGGGTTTTGAATTTCAAACAACCGCATACCATCTTTACTCACTAGCTCCAGCCCAACCAGCTTTCTCTCTTTGAAGCGCACACCTACAGTGATATTGGTATTCCGCAGCAACTGTGATAGCGACAAGTCTTGGCTCATTGTCAACATTGTGATTGGAGTTAATGCCACAGCAGAGTCAATTGGTCCCCAAGGCGTGACTAGATGGACAGATCCTTCAAAAAGCTCATCATAATCGGAGAGGGATGCCTCCATTCCGAGCACTTGCCACCCATTCCATTGCAGCTTTTCCTTGAATGAAAAGTTATTCTGGAAGGGAATTATTTCTAGTGCGTTTGTAAGGACGTAGCTATCATTAGCCCCGGCTTTCCCTTCGACTATAACGGTGATTTTCTCATCCACCTTTTTCGTTTCTACTTTCAGGGATGGATGGTGAACTCCAAAAATGCCTTCAATGATTCCGGTATATCTGCTATTCTTCATTCCACTCTTGAGGTGAGCGTGTAGGGATGGAAGGTTCATGTAGGAGTCCATGTTCACGTTGATTTCACCCTCCAGCTCTGTCATGCTCTCGAAAATGTATCTGTAGTCTGCATCCAAACGGAAGAGGTTTTCCCAATCTGGCTTTCTGAACTCTACGTGAAAGCTCTTACCATTTCCTATTCCTTGGAAGGCTTCAATGGCAATAGCGAATGCGGATTTTTCATAGCCCGGCACGTTTGTTACTAACATGGTGGCTGCTTGCATGTTGCCATTACTGTTGTCAAAACTAGCGTCAAATTTACCGTCGTAGGTGTTGAGTAAACCGGTTATGAGTAGCTTTCCGGAGCGCTTGCTGTTGATTTCTCCCTCAATATGTAATCCTGCTCGAGGCAATATGCCAAAGGGTGTTACAAGGCTCAGTTGAATGTGGCCTGGATTCTCCATTTGAAGCTTAAAAGTTTTAAGTGGAGAGATTTCAGAACGAATTTCAAATGTTTTCGATTCCTTTCCAATGTACTGCAGGAGAATATGAACAAGTCCAGTCTTTGCATACATGGGTAGTTCTAGAGAAGCTGTAGAAGGAGTAAATAATTTAATTTGGGAAAAACAAACAACGGGTCTAAACGAAAAAACAAATTAAGCTTATCAGAGTCTTACCTTCTGCTGAATACTTTCCATTTGGTAATGCAACGATCAAATTTGGCTTCAACTGGTGCCATATTCCCTGTTGTAGACCATCAATTCCACCCAGTTTAAACATCACATTTGGAACATAGGAAGCAGGCGTGTGAATCTCCAAATATATTTCCTCTGATGTGCTCTTGATGCCAAGCGTAATTCGATCCAGGAACTCAAATGGAGTCCTAGTCTCAATTTTGAAAGTCATATTCCTTAAACTGAAGAACGAAGCAATGCCTTCCAACCTCCAATGAGATCCCCGAATCCTGACATCACCCAAAACATCAAAGTTCTCTGAATTCACAATGGATTTAACATGGAAGTTAAACTCATTTGATGGAAGGAGCGGAGAGATGATGTGGAGTTTCCCTTCAAAATCTTCCAAATTAATTCCAAATTCGCTCTGATGAGCCTTTTTCCATGCTATAATTTTCAGCTGCCCAAAATAATATTTTTCACGCGAGTCCCACTCCGCTTCCAATTTTGCTGGGTCGAAAGTTGGCGACTCCAGATTTACCACCAATTTTCCACCACGTCCCTCCCCTCTACTTAAGGATATAGACAATTCATGGATATTCCTCCGAGCTCTGCATTGAATGTTGGCATTAATTGTTCCATCTGCAATTCCCAGAGTGCCCCGAACATTCACACGTTTATCCACCAATAATGAGGAGGATTCTACAGTTACTTCCACAGCAAATCCATCCTCATTTCGACTCCCTGTGACGTCAGCATAATGAGAACCATAAGAGCCCATAGCTTTTAAGACGACGCTGACATTATTTGGCGATAAGGAAGCGTCTCCAGCCAGCTCCAAAACTAACCGTCCTCTCACAGCAGATGCCTCCATTGTGTAGCTACCATCCGTGTTTTTAGTTACTGAAATTTTATACTCATTGGTAGAATCAAAAAGGGGTGGCGCATCAACATACAAATGTCCAACGACCGCTGTATCAGACCGAGTTAAAGTTGTGCGGAATGTGTAGTCAGTGTCCGAACAGTGACAGTTCAAAGACAGTTGGACAATCTCATTCGGATTGAAAATGCTCTCAACCTGGAAAAATATCCGGTCTCCTCCATCTGATCTCCCGGTTAAACCAACAGAGAGGACGGATGTGGGCATCACGAAATCCCAAAGAATGTCAAAACGTGTTAGCTTGAAATTCAATTTCCCTTCCACCTTCTTCAACCCATTTCCAAATGATTTGAGGAAAAATTCATAGCTTTCCTCTGATGGGAGGAGAGAACTTTGAAGTTTGAGAAAGAGTCCAGCACTCGTTGTATTCTCGTTTGGAAGCTCATACCCTCCCGAGACGGTGGACGTTTGATCATTTACGTTAAGTGTTCCAATGATGTTCAAACTGGAGTAAGTTCCCACAGGTTTTTGAATAAAGAGCTGAAGTCCAGTGTTGGTAATCTCGATGGACGAGAAATTACCAGTCAATTGAAGCAACCTTTCAATGTACCTTTCACCGCGGGTGGACTCAAACACTTTGGATTTGAGATTACCCGAAATCTGAAACTCCTGATCGTTTACTTTGAGTAGTATAGATCCTCCAAGATTTTGGGGTCCTGCGCTCACAGTTGCAATCTCCAAGTCTACCTTCTGCTTAATGGATGGAAGCTCCAGAATCGCTTTGCAGAGAGTCTGGTTTCCTTCAGTGGAAACGGAGGTATTAAGAATTGATTTGTATTTGTTAAGGTGAAGAACTCCATTGAAAAAAGCGGAGGTAGGGGATGATCCGTAATCTCCTAAGAGATGTCCGTTCACCCAGCCAGGTACATTTACACGTACCTAAAATAAACCATAAATTAATCTCAATTTACAATCATCTACGACAACGGAATTTATTTAACAAAAATGCAGAAATGACTTACATCAACAGTAGAAGGTTCCACTCTGACATTCAGCATACTGCTAGACTTCGCAACAATATCTCTCAAGTTAATGAACACAACCGCATTTCCTCCACTTCTGAAATAGCTTTCTCCACTGTAGATACCATCCAACGTTGCATTAAAGCTGTACTCCGTTGGACGAATGAAATGGTTTGAGCTCATGCTAAACTCCACATCTCCGTTTCCAAACAAATCCCCCTCCACTTTAAAATCGGTGGTTCCTTCAGTTGCCCAAGGCGCATTGTTGAGACCCCTCAAATTTGCATTGATTCTGACATTCTTCTCATGGCTTCTACCAACAACCACCATGTTGCCTTCGTTCTCCAAAAGAATTTCTAAGGCAAGGGGAACCACGCTATTAGTTCCCGACGTGATTGTGACGTGCAACGCAAATGATCCCCCTTGTATCTCACATCAACGGACGTTTGATTCCCGTCAAAAACCACTTGTGCATCTACAGCGTAATCAAGTGAGCCTGTTGTATATTTTAAATTCGTCAGCCACTGTCTCCTGCTAACCACCATGCTTCCTGTGACATCCGAATTATTTATAATGATTGTAACATCGCTGCTAATTCCTTGTCTCATATTGCCCCTGAAATTAAATTCCATCATGAAGATTGGAGGCTGACTGGTTGGTCCATCGAATACAACTTTACAGTAGAGGTTCGCCGAGGCTCTTATGCTGCCCATGAGTTTCCACTCACCCACTTTGTTATGCTTGAGATGAACGGAGACTTGACGTGTGCCGTCAGCACTCACAGCATACTCCATTCGGAGATTTCCAGAAACATCAAGTGGTAATGCTGGAACGTTGCTTTCTGCTTGTAGATTTACATCCACCAAACCATTTCTTGGTGGAATATTGACGGAGAGTTTCAAATCAATCAGATAAACAATTTGGAGGAACTTGAGGGAAACTAGTTTGTTGTCTGAGCTCAAATCATAAGATGCCTCTAGCTTGAGAGGATCAGTCACCGATGGTAAATCTAAGTTGATTTGGATCCCACTTTTGAGTGGCGTAACAAATAAGTTTAGGTCTCCATCAATTACTTGCTCTTCGTTAACACTTGCGTTCACTTTAAATCCAATCTCTGACTTCATGGTCAGCTGTCCTTTGACCTCGAACGTTCTAAAATCTTCATGTGGTGTCCTCAACATGGAATCAAATATTATGTGGGATGACTGCTCATCAATTTTCCCTTGGAACACAATCGTTTGGGGTTCGTCCGTGAAGGTATAGTTGGCAGTGGCATGAACAGAGCCGTAGTGCTGATGGGGTGTTACTTTATATTCAAGGCTAATTCCTTTCTCCTCCTGTGTGAGCCCTGTTTTCAACCACCCTTCAAAATGAACTTGTTCCCAATTCGTATTTCTCCAATTTGAGCGCAGTGACTTGCTGCCAACCAGTGGATTTTTTAGGTTAATCAAGCCTTGTCCCCTATTCCCATCTCCCTCAAATTTCCAATCCAGCCGTGTTTCCAGATGTTCCAAGGCAGAGATTGCCAATGCCAATTTTCCTTGGGAGACTCCTTCCAAATCCAAAATGAGAGAGGTGCCGTACTCATGATCTCCTGTGTTTGTAGCAATTTTCAGAATCAGCTCGTTCTTCCAATCCGCTTCTATTTTAGATTGCATTGGAAGGTAGGACAACTCAGAAGATAGGGTCATGCTGAGTTGACGAGCTTTCAAAGAAATCTTCATGCTCAATTCTTTCTTGTTCAGCTGAACCACTCCAACAATATTTCTTTCCGATGGGCTTAAAAAGTGTTTTAAAGAAACGACAACGTGTTTATACCCAACCAGCGGTGTGTTCACTTGGAGCCTCCAGTCTTCTCTTCCGCTACCCTGCATCCTGTCCAGCTTTGCTCGCCACCTGACCTCATGATTTTGAAAGGAAATGGTGCCACTTGTACTACCCGGTTTGCTGCTAATATCTCCTTCAAAAGCAAATGATCCCAAAATGTCAGCAGGTGTTGAAACATTAAAACTTGCTCTGGATGATTGCAATCCTCCACAGAGTAAATTCCCATTTACCTCCACCTGCTTGTTATTACCGTTCCAAAAGATTTGGAGTCCCATAGTGCTTGATTTCTTGAGTGCGAATCTCACCTGCCGCAGGAACGGAAGGGTGGTCCGCATCTCAAATTTGGTGAGGGTATTCGTCAACTGGTACAAGCCATACATTTCATACCTTTTTCCATTAGCTTGGACATGTGCTGAAACCGTGCTTTCCCCACTCGGGTCGACCAACAAAGAGGCGTGAGCGGTCGCCTTAGATGTTAAGGCAGGAGACGTTAGATAAGCAGAAATATCCAAAGCAACCGGTTGAGATTGTTGGTACATCATATTCAATTTGCCTTCAGTCTCTCCCGAGTTACGGCTTACGGAGATGTTTGCTGTATGGGCCAAATTCTTTCGGTCATATAGAAGAGAAAATTGTATATTTTCAAAGTGTTCCACAGGCGTCTCAATGGCGACAAGAATGCTTGATGAGGCAGGGCTTTGGAACACTGTCATGTTTCCACTGGAGTTAATTTCAAAGCTGACTTTCACTTCTTTTCCGTCTCCTCGTTGAGAATGGAATGTGAGACGTTTGAATGGGGTATCATGAATGATTGTTACTACCACAGAGTTCCAAGGTTGAATGGGGGTCTCTGCACGAAGCTCAATTCTTCCTTGTTCAAACGAGTATTGGAAACCCAACTTGTCAGCGTTGCCATTGATATCCCATGAAAGATTATAAATGCCAGATGTTTCTGTTGGATTTTCCCGTGAGGCCGAAAGGGATATTGACTCAAATCTTTTGAATGGGGTTGTTAATTTGATATCCCAGGAGTTTTGTCGAATCGAGACTTCTCCATCAAAATTATGGTTGTTGTTTGGAGTGCTCAGCGTTAGTTGGGCTTCGTAATCATCTGATAAGTCATAAACTACGTTGAGGGAGTACACGCCGCTGCATTCAAAACTGAGTTTTCCAGTACATGCATTGTTCTCCGTCTGCATTTCCATTTTGAGCTCGTAGTTCTGATCATTTATGTTTCCAATTAGGGTTACGAATTTTTGGGGCTTCTTGTACTCCCAGTTCCCTGCAAAAGACAAACTCTTTAGGACATCGACGGGGGTGTCCACCTTCACATTTATGCTTGAGGAAGCCCAGTTCAGGTTGAAAGAGAATTTTTGAGGATTGTCAGCAGATAAACCTTCAATGTCAGTAGCTTGAGCTGTTTCCAGCAAAATTTGACGGAGTCTTGAAAATCCAACTACTGAAAGTTCTGAAACAAGTTGGAGGGAGCCAGTTTTTCGTGAAGTTTTGGATTCAAAGCTGCCTTGAATGCTTTCACTTTCCCTTTGAAGCAGAAACTTGATTGTTTTTGCAGAAGCGGTGGATGCCATCTGCCCATCAATTGTTACATCTGTCCAGTTGGTAAATGGGGTTTGAACATTTAGCAGAATCTTTTTAGGATCTACTCCCATTATAATGTTGACATTTTGAGGGACATCAGAACTATCAGTGAGGGTGATGTACACTCCATGCTTTCCAAACTGGAAGTCTCCTTGTTCGGGTCGGTATGAAATTGAGAGTTCCCCGAGTTTCTGTCCTTTGTAAACAACCTGTGCCACTAGTCGTCTCAACCCTTCAACATTTGCTTCAAAGGCGAAGCTGGTTGCCCCATCGTATGAAATTTTTGCACGCTTTGTATCCTCTCCCCAAACCACGTCAACGTTGGCTAAGTGGATTAGGCTATTGTCTTGAAATTTCAGGTTACCATTCATCCCACCTCCAGCCACTTTGTAGTCGAGATCCAGTTGAATGTGAGCAATCGATGGGAAACTACTGCTGGTCAGGGTCACTAGAGCGTTGCCCATTGATGGAACCATCTGCAAAAAAAGCATTCAATTAAAATTATTCACAGTTTTTGAACCAGAGAGAAAATACTTAATTTAACAAAATTCATGTGCTTACCGAGCCTCTTGCATTGAAAGTAAAGAGATTTGCTTGATTCTTTAGCAAATACAAAGACAATCCCAAATATGGACTTGAGGTTAATCCAACAAAAGATTCAATTGATGGAGTGTATGCGGATGACCAAGTCAATTTTCCAGTTTGTTCTTCTTCGCTTTTATAAGTGTCAACTTGGATTCTTAACAAAGTTTCACCAGCGTGGTTGAGTAGTCTTCCAGATGTAGCCAGTTTTTCATCATCCCGTTGATACGTTGCTTGAAAGCTCATTTCATGGAACCGATTTGATGCAATTTTAACGTTTGAATTGTAGCCTATCCCTTCCTTCTGGATTTTTCCTGTGACTTTGAAATCCGTGTCCCCAAATATAGCTGTTCCACTAATATCCTCAAGATTTTCCACAGAAAGATCGGCTAAAATGTGACGTATTGGGATACCAAAGGAGTTAAGCCAGAATCGCTCTTCGTCAACAGGAATTAATTTCATGGAAGTGGCATGTCGAATAGTTTTGTAGTAAAGCATATTGTGGGCCGAGCTAAACTCAATGGATGGTAACCAAAGCACGGTGGATTTGAGAACAAGTGTTGTATTCCATTGCCGAGCTCCGGAAATATCCCATGCAGAATCAAGATCAATTATTGAAGTTTTGTTGCTAGTAACTTTCATCTTTGCAAGCTTCTTGCTTCCACTATTGTCATACTCAAATTCGGCAGCGGCTGGGGGAAACATTGGAGCCTGTCCCCAGATAGATGCTAGTTTGGTGGAGGACGCCTCTGATGTGAAATCCCATTTGAGTCCTCCGGAAGTAACTGCTGAATTTAGGTCTGCTTTAAATTCGCCAAGGTATTTTCCTACCCCTTTTTTACTTAATAAATCAAATGAGATATTGTTATCAGGTAGTCGAAGGACAGTGTGCAAGGTGGAGTCTGCAAATCCGTTGAAACCTCCTGACAATGTGAGCCGCATGGTTTGTGAATACCATTCTCCCTTCATTTCATGATTGAAGTCTTGAGAGTTTCCTACCAATGTTATTTCAGCTCGTGAGTTGCTATCATCTGCATTCTCTCCTAGAGTAAGGGAAATCTGGCGGGTTTGACGAGCAGGATCCCAAGACAAGGATGCTTCTAGGTGCTTTACAGGAGACCACGGCGATGTGAAGGTGGCTTCGACAGTAAACGGATTATTTTGATGTCTGACAAGCAATACAATGTTTTGGGCACTGTATGCTTCCGTGGCCCATTGAACTTTTGAATGATAGGATGATACGTGGGATGCACTAAACTGATGGTTTACTTCCATTGAAATCTGTATAGTAATTTTTTTTAAAATTAAATTGTGCCGACATTTTAAAAATAAAGAGCGTATACATATTTGGAAATTATTTACCTCCGGAAGAAAATTACAGCCACGGAAGTCAAATTTGCCTAGATATCCTTCATCCAGGCGAATAAAGTCAAAATCAAGGAGGGAATCTTTCATCCCATTCTTGAATGTAATCTGGAATGATTTTCTTTTTGGCATACGCAGCAACAGCAGACTACCTTGGTATGTGGGATACCCTGTCAAATCTAGACTGGTGGATATGCTAACTTCTCTGGAAGACAGTGTTCCAGACAATTTGAAATCTGTGATGGTGTCTTCAATCCCTCCATTTACACTGCTCTTCCAATTAGCTCCCGTCACTTCATGTTGAGCTGTGAAAGTAATATTATTGTAGCCTTCAAACGGTGTAATAATGTCCAGCTCAACTTGCGCATTGTTGAGTGCAAACATCGGGACAGCTAGTGCAATCATAAACTTCTTTTGTTCTGGCCAAATCACTTCCGCGACGACACTCGAATCACCATAACGTCCAGCAAAGGACATCTCTTCTCCAAAGTAGTCCAAGGCCAAGGCTACTGAATATGGATCAAGTTGCCCCTCAATTTTCATTCTGCTTGCTGGACTGTTGTCTTTGTCTGGTACGATAAGGAATGAAGCTAACATCGGCTCTGGCAGCATTCCTTGAAGCTAAGAAAATGAAATTTCGATATGATATTTGCTATGCTACTGGAATTTTAAAGTACAAATTAAAACTATTACCGTTCCTTCCATGAAAATATGATTTTCCAACTGCAAATCTATCGTCAAATTCTTCCCTCCCGACCTGCTAATTGCGTAGAGAATCTCTCCGTTATACTTTTTCTCATTGAGTGTCACTTTGCCCTCGAGTTTGTGAGTAAATTTTGTGTGACTGTAGTCCAAACTTGTGCTGATTCGACTATAAGGTTTCTGCCCTTCAAACTGAATCTGGCAACCAATATGACTCTGATTCTCAATAGCGGAGAAGCCAATCGAGCCCGAAATGGGCATTGTTGTGAAACCTCGTGCCCTGAACTCAATTTCATGATCTAACTTGAGATTAGTTGAGTTATTGGTGTATACCGCTGTAGCTTTCAGTTCTCGACTGTTGTTCAAATGCACCACAACCTCCCCTTCAAATTTTCCCCTCGCCTTTTCTAAAAATGATGCTTTAGCAGAATACTCCGTGTTTGGCCAGGTTATTCCAGCTTTCATTGATTTGCTCAGGAGGTCACGTACTGAACTCTCATAGTCCATATTCGCTTTCAATTCGTTGTCCGAACCAGCTCGTGCGAGAAATTTTGTATTGAATCCTTCAGGAATGATTCTGTATGCGAATTCAAGTCGATAATCTACCTTGAATTTGGTACATGCTAGTGACGACTCCAATCTCAGCTCTGAATGATCCCCTTGGTTTTGACGGCTGAACAAAGTGTGACCACTCCACGTTGTCTTACCCCATCCAATATTCAACTTATTTTCGCAAAAACCTGCACTGGTTTGGGTTTCCCAACTGAAATTCATGTCTGGAAACTGAGTGGAGGTTAGACCAAAGCTGACAACCGAAGTTGTCAACGTACCTTTACGCTCTCTTTGTACTTTGGCACGTAGCTCCGCGCTTTGTTCTCTCTCTCCTTTGTAGGAGTAATTGATAGTGGTTTTTGTTCGCCAGTGACCAGACTTCCGTACCAGCTTGGAGTGGATGCTACCTGTTAAAATGTACGACTCAATGGATAAGGTAGCCTGCTTATCATCTCCTGTTCCAGTTATTTCACCTGCAAAAGCGAAAAGTGTATTAGCCAGTAGTTCAAGGCACAGAATCATCCAAATTAACACATCTTACCAACAACTTTAACCGGACTTTGGGTAACATGTTTCAAATTCAGCTCTACCGAAGTTTTTTCCGTATTGTTTGGTTGCGGAGTTGTATCAATTGTGCCCTTCAAATCCACAAGTGGCCGGCCATGCCATGTCATTAGAAAGTGTGGCTTCATCACATTCCCATCATTCCTTATCCCGGTTGACAATAGAAAACTATTTTTTTCTTGGGATGTTAGAGATAGCTCAAGGTTTTTATGAAATTGTGTGTAAATCCCTTCAGCCCTCATTGCCGTAGATATACTATCAAAACCCGCAGCGATTTTGCCCATTCCCCTATCCATCAAAAAGTTCCCAGCAATTCTTCTATTTATTCTGGAACCTGGAGTGTCAAAAACTGCATTCAATTTTGTTGCTGAATGGTCGCTCTCATAACGATAGTCCAATGTGTATCCCGTGAAGGTATCAGTTTTCTCCAGATAAACTCTCAAATAAACTGGATGAAGTGGGGTAAAGGAAGCTTGGGAAGGTATGTTCATTTCCATGCATAATCTCACTCCAACAATTTCTGAGGTCGCGTTGGAGCTACAAGAATGGGACGCGTAGGCAACAGAAGAGTCGCTGGGTAATGTATCCAGCGGTACTTCTCCATTAGGCGCAATGAACATTAGTTGGGAGGAGACATCAATGATTTCTTGCTTATCTTGTGGAACATTCAAGGAAGCGTGCAAAACCTTATTTCCTTTAATCACCAAATTTACTTCGACGGCTGTTGAAGAGCGGAGTGTGTTACGTAGCTTGAGTCCTGTGCGAAATTGCTCGTTAGTTTTTCCTATTCTAATTGCCAAAGTTCCATCCACGTTTACACTAGTGCTGGGCTGGAGGGAACCTTTCATTTCCAGTTCCTTCGTTTCCATGTACCTTCCAACGTTAAATTTGCCTTCGGCTTTCATTGCCATTGTTGCTGCTGCATGTACTCCCAAACTCAATGGAAAACCGGAGCTGGTGGCAACAGTATAGCTGGTATCAAGAAGAATCATTGACTTCCTAAATTCAGACTTTTTCCCAGTGCTCAAGTTATCCAGAATGCTTCGAATGTTGAACCAACTTTGACCGCTGTCGTCAACCACATTGGGAATTGGGGTTTTCTGAGATACTTCAAAACTTTTGTAGAGAACCTCATGTCCAAACATTCTTGTGTAAATGGAGCCACCAGGAGTCTTCTCTTCGTCGGGTTTTGCTTGGTCATAAAGATAGCCTAGGCCTTCCGTCTCTTCATTTGCCCTGGTATTCCGTTTAACCCGATTTGTGTCTAAAAAGTCTGCTACTCGGTTATCTGGAAAGTAACCTTGTGGACCGAAAACCTTTTCCAGGAGGTGCTCCAAGCCGTGTGATCGTACACCGAATTCCAAAACATTCACAGACTCTCCAAAAATTTGGAGTGTGAGGTTAAACATGCCACTTTTTGGGAGGAAGGATTCTTCCGTGAAAATCACGTTGGAATCTATGCCACCTCCAACATTTATATCGGGCCAGTATTGTGAAGCTTCATAGTTTCGAGAAAATTTTCTTGCATCTGTACTAAATTTATTTTTGAGGAATTCATTTGAAACGAGGTCACGAATTTGTTGCTTTTCAGGCCTGTTAGTTTCCTGAAGATTTGTAAGGTAAGTCCACACGAAGGACGCAACTGTAATTCAGCAATGGAAAGTGAATTAATTAATTTGTACAAATACTATAACCTAAGGTGTGCATAGATCATAGTATTATAAATACCTTGATTGACCGGCTCTGTATACAAGACAGATTTTACAAGCTCCATTGTATCCCTGTTGGTACAGCGCATCAATGACAAAAAGGCTTTGATACGAACTTCCGTATTTTCATGTACATTTGTGAATAACTGAAGCACCTCCTTGTTGTCGTAAGTGGAGCATGACATTCTTCTCAAGGAATCGATAGCTGCGAGTCGAATTTCAGGTGGATTTGATGTTTCCTGGAAGCATCTAATGATGACTGAGGTTTTGCTAACTTCTTCAGCCGCAGGTAGAACGCCGGCATTTCCAATTGCTTTTAATCTCAAAATCATTTGACGAACATCTTGAACACTGTTGCTTTCAGGTTGACAACTGCGACCCATATATGACGTCAGTTTTTGCAGGACTGCGTTAACCACAATGTCTTGATTGCAAGAGGAATGATATTTGCAATAAGAGTTTACAAGCGACGAAATACCCAACAACCCCTCCATAGATGGGTCTTCCAAAAGTGGCTATTTAAAAAATTAATCCTTAGTTTTTCAACAAATTTTAATAAAAGGCTGGATTTTGAAGGAAAGTACATACCGTCACAACTTTTATCATTTGCAAGGTAGGATGCTTAATGAACGCAAGGGCCGTTAGCCAAGTCTTTGTTCGCTCAACGGGAAGAATGCCTTGCGTGGTCAGATCCCTGAGAATTGCCAGTGACGAAGCAGTTCCAACAACTGGCAGGGCTTCCATCACATATTTTTCTTTGGCTGTTCCAAACGTTTGATCAAAAGTGCTTCGGATGCTTCGCTCATTTGACCTTCTCAACTCGTCCACAAGGTCCACAAAAAGTTGTGGAGCTGCTGGGGTAACTTGAGGAAAACTTGCTCTCTCCAAATATTCCAAGATCTGCTGAAGTTGCCTTACATTATCTTGTTCACCATCTGTTGGCTCTTCAGCTTCGAAGAGAAGACCTTTCGAGATGAGCGGTCCAGTTTCTGAAGAAGTAATTGCAAACTTTCAAAATAAAATTTGTATGTACACAAAATTCACAAACTCCGCCTAATAAACCAACCTTCAACTCGTCTTTGTTGCTGGACACGCTCCGACACATAAGATAAGCTTTGAGCAATGGCTGTAACGGCTCCACTATTCCTTTGTTCAAATGGTTTGAACTTTTGCTCTTCCTGACACTGCACATTCTCTATCCTCTTGTTTCGAATTGTTTGCACACATTCAACATTTCCCTTCAGCAAAGGAATATTTTGAATGGGTGAACTCGATGAATATGGTACTGATTGTATTGCAGATAATTGTGTCTGACGAGACGTACACTGACTCAGGTCTTTGAGTTTCTTGTACGAAATACCACCACCCCAGGATTCTCCCTCCCAAACATAGACAGTAGGACATCTTCCATTAATGTCAATCTACATTAACGCAAAGACAATTAAAAACTAGGTTTGCAAGGAAGATTGGTAAGCAGGTTTTGGCATGATTTTTATCGTGTACTTCATGAATAATATTGGAGGACGGTGACAGATTTTCCAGGCTGTTCTGTAGCATTGAGATAATGCCCCGCTTGACATTAAGTATCCAAATGTCATCATCCTGATGAGCACAGATCTGCTCAATTTTTCCATCCTGAAAGCCAAACAATAGGGAGTGCTCCTCTAGCTGAGCTTCCTGGGCTCTAAAAAATGACGAATCTGTGCTTGGAGCGTATTCTGAAGGACCGCTAGTGAGATCTTCGAAATGCACATTCTTCAACTGAGTGATTGAAACAGTATTGATTAATTAATTTTTTCCATTCGTGAATTTTTTACTAATTACAGAAGTATTCAAATACCTGAAGTTTTAGATCACATTTTGAGCTTGATTCTACTTCTACCTTTGCTGTCACCCTGACATGAGACGTTTGATCAGAACCTTCAATTAGGCTAGTACGAATGTCCGTCGAATAGTCATACACGTACGTTACTCCTGACTCATAGTGGAAGTTTTTTGCGTCTAGCATTTTCATAAAAGTCATATTATTTATGGATATCGGGATAATCCTTACATTGGTTTGCATAAGTTCAATAATTAATATCGTACCAGCGCAAAAAGATAAACATTTGGGAACGGATCGTTGTACTGTCGGGCCTGTAAAACAACCATGTTCATAGATTTTACTCTCTCATACGTTATTCGCCATTACTTATTATAGGATAACATAGCGTATTTTTCGTGAAACGAATGATCTTGGCGAAATACACTGAACTTAAATAAAAAACTTTTGTACTGTAATCTGAAAGGGTGGATAAACGGTGGCGCCATAACTTAATAGATAAGTTAAGAAAACTTTTTACGACAGTAGAAAAACGCGTTAATTCATGGACTAAAACTTGTGTTGCATCATATAACCACATCTGAAGCTCTTTATAGTTCATAGCTACTAGTTATCGTTGTCACCGTCATTTCATGCTTCACAGCAGGTTCGGATTGGACAAACTATCAAGCTTGCTAATGGTTCGTTGAATCTACTATTCGAATAAAGGTGATCAATAATTTATATTTTTCCATGTTACAGCTCTCCCTCAAATCATGGCGTTCAGTCATGTTGTATTTTATTATTTCTGGTTTCTTTTCTGGTTAAGTAAATATTTAATGTCAACCAAAGACAATCAACATTTTTCACGTTTTACCGTATGAATGTCATTGAAACAAAGGAATCCTTTCATAAAACTTTTTTGATGTCAAGTAAAGATATAGAGTAAGTTTTGCATGTAAGATACATTGCCAACCTTCAGTTCATCCATCAACGTCACAAATTATCATGCATGCACTTCATGATAATATGAAAATTTGGACGTTTTTAATAAAAAGCTTGGCGAGAATGTTTTTCTTCGAGAACGCACTGAAGATTTTTTAAAATTCTCGTGTTTTTTGAAACGAGTGTTAAAACCTGAATTTCTATTTGTTGCAGAATGATTGAAGAGGTTTTATTCAGAGAAAACTGATACTTTTACTGGTCATTCTGCAACAAAGTCGAATGCTGTTCAAATGACGTTACTTTTACTTTTAAACAGCAATGAAAAAAGTAAGTTTCGTTATGAAAACTTTCATAAAATTGACGACTTGAAGGTATAACGTATAACATGCACTGAGGGTCTGCAACGTGTCTTTTATGCAAAAACATCCGCACTTAATACCAAAATGTCCCTTGTTTTAATGACGTTAACATGGTGAAGCGAATTTAATTGATTGTTTTTGGTTAATGTTAAATATTACACAAGCAGAAAAGCGGCCAATTATCACCACATACATGTAATAAACTACATGCCTGAACATTATGATTTTTAAGACGATGACAACAGGAAAAGCCCCTAAATACGTTTTTATGTATACCAGTTTAATAAGTCGCATTTGTTTGATGAATTGATTTGCGGAATTTGACATAGTTTAAAAATACAAATTGTTTACCAAAAGCCAGCAGATTATTAGGTATGGAGAGGAGAAGTTATATAATTAAACCAAATGAAAAACATATTAACAATAATAATAAATTCAAAAGAATGAAGACTTTTACTCAAAGACAATTTTTGAAGATATTAACAAGGCACGTAGATGATATAAACTTGTCAAAACATCGCCCTATTAAGTATAAAAATCGTAAATGCACAAAATCGAATTTAAAATGATTCCTGAAATTATAAAACCCTTAAATCTGCATGTCAGGTTACATGAAAATTTGTTTAGACTATACAAAACTTTAACCATAACTTATCACACACAAAACATTTCTATTATTTAAGTCCTTCCGTTGAGGCGCATGATAATCCATCAGAAATAAAATACGCACAGATAAATTAATCCTAACACCAATCAAATTTACCTGCATTCGCGAGATTCAAAGTCAATAAAAAACAACTTAACAAAATATGCACTATTTTTCCAGGCTCACTCGTCAATGCGAGTCTAGCCATTTTGCAAAAATAATTGGGACTTGGGAAATCGATTCACTGAGACCAGTTTGCTGAATGATGCCGAATTGAATTTGGAATCGATATATATGTCTTACGTCTCGACTGGACCTGCAATGAACGAACTTTGAACTCATTCAAGTACATACAATAAGATCAAATGACGAAGTGACCTTAACGATGTGTTTTTTACAAAAAAAAATATATTATATTACATCCATCCACGTACTTGCTTATATAAGCACATAATTTTCTTTAATATTTGGTTGATTTCATTCACCCGAAATCATTCGTTGAATATCTAAACATTTCATTCCTATAATATGCCCATGTTAGTTATATGAATTGCTCCTCAATCACTTCACTATCAAAATCCTTGCTTAGCAGATGAAACCATATTTTGTACGAAAAAGTTGTTTACTGGTTGTTGGAAAGATGCTTTTTTTTTGTTTGACCTATGTATGTTATCAATAAAAGCTGAGCAGCAAGAGCAAAACATGAGAAATGGTATTTAGTCACTTAACTAACAAACTAACTACGCATGTGTTTAAACCGTAATATTCTTACATTAGTAGCCACTTTGTGCAGCCAGGGTAGAAACCATTACGACTTACGTCCATATAATCTATTTTTATGAATGCTTGAGGAACTCTTTGACTAATTGATGAAAGCTGAAATGCGTTTCAATTTCAGATTGACACTTCATTTTCTCGCCTTCCCGTTTTGATGTTATCACTTCAATAGTCGTGTCTTGCACAGAGGTGTATACAAAACAAGGATGCTCAGCTCAGATGGTTACCGTTTTCGTCTAGGGAGAAGGTTAATTCATGTGCACTCCACATGTCAACAACAATAACGTCTGTATTAATTGCCTAGTTTCAATTACGTAATGCTATAATGACTCAAGTTTATAATCAGACTTCATATGCATCAAAAACATGGTGCATCTTACTTGTATCAAGGATATTAGAAAAATCTATAAATAAAAGTTGTTCATTATCTACAATGTGAAATTTATCAGCCTCGTGTTTAGACTGCCCCACCTCCATCAATTTTAGAATTGCGTTTTATTGATTGACAGTTTTGTTTTCAATTGCATTGTACAATTACATTTTGAGAACCTGTTTGTACTAGCGATTGTACAAAGCCTTGTTCCATCATCACCGTTCCTTTGAAAACAGTATGTTCATTCCGTCCTCCGTAAACTCTGCTTCACATTCGGGAAGTTTTCCTCGGACTTCGGAGTTGATCGATCCGGTTGCGGGAACCAATTTTGCATGCCACTTGCATGGAAGAAAATGCCGTATGAATATACATTATCATATCACATGCTAAAATACAAGATGCTTGTTACATTGGGAAGTTACGGTCTGGAATTTGTTTTCCAACAAAAACACAATGGTATATTGTTTACAATTTATGGCACCTGCTGGAGCATTTGAGATTATTTATTGTGGTAATTATTTATACTAAAATAATAGAGCCCTAACCTAAAAACGCTGTTTGAGTAAACTTTGCTTAATAATTATTTAAGTACGAAGGGAAGTAGAGATAAACCAGCTGCAAAAGTAGTTACATTGCAAGTGTTTCCAGAACAAAATTACGCATGTAATTTTAATTAAAAACTGAGTAGCATGCAAACCGTTGCAATTTGTATGCTTACACATTTGCAGTAAATGGATAAAATGCTGTAGTTTACAATGAATTCGAAATGTACAATGGGGTGCGTCATATAACATAAAGAATACGGTGGTTAGTGTACGTGGCTCTGCAAGTGTAACATGAATAAGTTGGATTTATAATGGACTGGGCATTTTGTAATCCATAGCTCATTCTCAGCACTACCCGAAAATCAGTAAGTAATTAAATTTGTTTATCATATGGTAGCCATTTCAGCAAATGCTTGTCCTTCCTCCGTCTTAGTGTGTAACTCAAGTCCCACACCTTTAATTAAGAAATATTTTCTCATGCACATTTCAAATAGTTCATTCCTCGCATTGAATTCTTAAGCATACATATGAATTCCATTCTTCAAATAATCACAAAACGACCTTCTATACCCTAAATCAAGAACTGTGTCAATTAAAGAGCGTTCAAATCAGTCTTAAATGTGATAACTTTATCGCTTTGCAATTTATTGGTTTCATACTTGCATTAAATCATCACCATTGTCAATAAACTTGTTACCTTCATTGCAAAATGACTTTCATGTCCTCATGAACTGGAAACTTAAACGTTTGGAAATGCATTACATAAAAATCCATTACTCAGAACGTGTTCTTTCAATGACTCATTCATGAACTCATTTGACAGCAAGCGGCATTGACTTGCAAAAAAGTAAAAACCAGAACCGCCTGGGTTAAGAAATTCTGCCAGGTCAATCCATTCGCACTACATTCCAAATCTTATCAACGGTGCAATTTTTTTAAATGCATCAGCATTATCTTAGAAGAGATCAGTCAGCCGCTGAGGGAATGCTCAAGATTATGTGATTTAATTAGAGTCCGACTCACACGATTCGGAATTGTGACTGTGATGCAAGCTTAGTTATTGGACCAACGCAGCGTAACAGAAAGCTGAGGAGTCTTAATAGAATGTGATGATTGGGGCAATAAGAACAAAGAATCAGTATTTAGTATTTGGCAAGAAATATACAAGATGTTAACTATCATAACATGAATTAGAGACATTGCACTGCCAAGTGCCAGCTGCTATACAATACGATTTGTAAATTTTAAGAACTTCTACAAGTGGTGTATGACAATATTTTGTACATGTATGTTGTCTTCATGAAAGCGTGGCTTAAACTGCTGACTGAATAATTTCTAGCATTTTTAAGGAGGTTAGAACATGACAGAACTCTGAGTTTAATCACAAGCATTATACAAATAACGTCTGCCAAAAGAATCCATCTATGCATATTGTATTCATCCTTTTCTTTCAGAATGGCAAGGCAGACAAATTCTACGATAACCGGAATGATGATTAGATGAATAGTATTTAATATTATATCGTTCGTCCAACGTTCCAACCAAAGTGGTCTTCTTCTATCCTCAGCTTTAGAATAATATTCGGGAGCAGGAAGGATTACAGTCACAATAAGTATGCTAAATGCAAATATTATAAGTCGATATCTACATGACTTGTAAAGAGAATCTGCATGACACACATGTCGGGTTTACAGTTTTGTTTGCTTGAGGAGATAAATGCACAATGTGTAGATAACATTGTATTATATCATGCGCGAGCTATTCACCCTGGAATTTATGTCTTTTTGCAGTTATTGCAATCATTACATTAATATACACAATCTAGGGCGACAAACATATTACCCATGGACTTTGATGACTTGTGCAAAACTTGAGCTACAGAATGTGCCAAGTCAGTTGTAAAAAAAGTTGCCATTCCTCAGTGTCAGTAATGCGACTTTAAGTTTGGTCGATGTGTTATGAAATAATCATTACTCATAATAAAAGGGAACGGAATAAAAATAAATACAACAACACACTCATAACTGCAAACAAAATATCTGGAAGTATAAGGAATTAAATAAACGATACAAACATAGATATAGGCATAACATGATCATCAATGTTTTAGGTGTTTACTCATAATTTTGGAACGTTATTCACAATATATGAAAAGTATTATTCAGCAATTCCATGCAAGTAGTAGAATCATTTTTAGGAAGCTTATACATAACAACTGATAACATCACAAATGCATATGCGCAAGTAAATACACCTGGTATTTGAGGTAGAGCATAACAAACGTATTTTAACTTTTCCCATGTCGCTTCTTGGGTTTTATAGTGATCAAAGTTCTTTATCAATGGAGGAAGGGCTTGAAATTTCTCGTGAGAGTATTGTTGCATTGAAATGTCAGGTACTAAACTCGCAAATGCTCAAATTATTTTTCCAGTGTTACCCAACAATTGCTTTAGAACCTGGTTACAAGTGGTGGTGATCACGGAAAGAAAATCAACAGGAATGTTGCAACTGACTGGAAGTTTAAAGATTGTAGGATATAAAATAACAACTGAAAGCAAAAGTGTGGGAACGAGTTAGCGATGATTACCAACTCGATATAGTTACTGTTTCTGTGGTTGGCAAGCTAATTTTGAATTGTGATCATTTACTTTGGTTGAAGGTAGGTATTTATGAATAAAATCTCAGCATATGAAGTAATTTAAGTTTATTTTCATAAAAATGTATTAAATGTGAGAAAAATGTTAATATTTCTTGAAAGATCTCCGATGAACTGGAGCATTGATGTGAGAATGTGTTATTTATATCATCCTTGCATTTTATAGAAATATAGGTGCACATCGTTGTATTCATTATCTATGCACATTATGAAAATACATCGTTAGTTATATTGGCCTTGGTGCTTGTGAAATCGACGACGTTTTCCTTTTATAAATGGAGCAAAGTAGGCTTTTAAATGAGAAAATGTTAGGTAACACTTCAAGAATGTTCTTGCAATTACCCTTTTCTTTTATCTCAAAGCTGAAATGGTTTTTTTTTGTCATTTTCACTATCCAATAGTGTTGTCCTCATTTAAATTGGTGTGGCGTAGGTTGTTTTAATGCTACTTACTTTCTGCCCTATTAAAAATCCTTATAGCCATGCTCATTCAATTTTCACCCATTTACCTCTAATAGCCCTTCATCTCATGTATGCTTTCTTACGTACATTTCTGATGTTGAAATATTTCGTTGGAAGAACCCGAGCAACCTACAGTTACATCTTGAAAGGAAGAGGTTACGGAATAGAAAGGTCAGGAAAAGATGTAAATCTTGCTGAACTTACTTCATTCAACAGAACGTCAAATGTTGCATGCTACATGCATTAATATATATATCTCCATTATGCATAAAGTTTCCTTCGTCTTTGCTTGAGCTCTTAGTCAATCGCTACACCAAGTTGACATTTGCCATCGTCGGTGATATATGACATCATAATGGAATGACAGTATTATACATCTCCAATTTCATTATCATTCTACCTTCATATTGCATACTTCCTCATCGTGTAAGCTTGCTCGCACAATTTAAATGAAATGTTTGAAATTGGAAGGTACACAGGTAAGGTGTACAGAGCGGACGTGCGTCATCCATGCCGTTTTTGTTTGGAACTATCAACTACTCAAGATATGCTTTGTAGTTGATATTGAAATTCTTATGAAATGAGCAACATGTCATGGAGTCGTTTCACAATTTTGGACTGTACTAGGCATGTTGTATGCTGTATTGTTGTAAATAATGCTATGTATGCATGTGAATTGTTGAATAATAAAAATGCTTTCGCCGGTAAGAAGTTTATTTTTGGTAAGACAGAGCCACTGGAAACAACTAGAGCCACGGTGCATCCAAATACTGTGTACAATATTTAACTTGATAGTAATATTAAAATCAATTATAGAGTGTTGGAATTGATGTAAATTATTTACCTACATTTATTTACTTGTCTGCACGTGGCACGTGACATTGACGTCAAATAGGAGTGTTTTTATTTATTTTACTCAGTTTTTCCTTGCCAGATTCAATATCAATTAAAAGAATCAAAGGATCTTGATTGACGTGGTAAGAATTGTATATAATTTATGCATAAGTATTAATTAAAGGCATTGACAAAATTATGGAGCATCATTATAATGAACGATCAGGTTGTTTTAAACAGGAAAAACTATTAATTATTTACTGGCGTTAGGTATAAAAATTAGGAAAGAAGAGTACTTATACATTGCAAAATAAGTTTCAAAAAATTGTTTAATTTTTTCAAAAGCTTAATTTCAACAATTAAAAGCTGTGTACAATTGCGTCATTACATGTGTATTATCTAGCATGTGTTTTATAATGGACCTCAGAACGTATCGGCTTTTAATTATAGTTCTAAAATCGTGGCTTCAGCATGTCGAATTCCGTACTAACGTAAGAAGGAAATGATAATGTCCAGGGAAGTCAGTGAATAGAAAATGTGTAGATATTATTTTCATTGCTAGATTTTATGAGACTGCGGTTAAAAAGTTGTCGCGACGAGATATGAGCTCAAAATGTCCTAATGCTCTCATTTCAACACGAAGCGTGCATTGAATCAGATATTTCATTTGCAAAAAAAATCCTAATGCCCCATGTGTAGTTTTGCGAAGTTGTAGTCTGTTAGAGTTTTTATTAATGGTGTTAGTACGGACATTTCTGTACTGATCTGAATATTAACTTGAATGCGAAATGTTTAAATTTCAATTTTTTTCTATTAAACCTAAGCCGAAAAATGACAATCTTGACAAATGGTTGGACAAGACAATATAATACCGCAGATTTGAATTTTTCATGACCTCAGGTTGTAAAGGAGTAGAACCAGGTTAGCAAGAAAAAGCACAAGCTCCCCTTGCAGTTTCTTAATAAATCCTTACTGTTTTGCAGGGTGTATCATAAGGGTTGCGGTTTGGGTGAGACGTATAATAAGCATCCCTACTATTTAAAACCTGCCAGTGTTGCAATAGTAAAAACGCTTACGTTAAAAGTTGCAGTAATTTTCGCATCATACTTCCTCTCCCATATAACATCAACTGAGCAAATGTTTGGTATGTATTGCATTTGCATAACCGAGGAAAAGCAGTTTAATTCTTTTCCTCAGCTATCAGGCATGACAAGAGCAACGCACAAGTGTAAGGTTGAAATGTAGAGCCTAGCTGTTCATTTAAATGACGTTACATGAAAACTTGTTAAAATGGGCACTAGAAATCATGATTTGCAGACATCAGATTACACTACTACTTGCATACGGTTAGATGTGAGAATACCATGAGTCAATCTTGGTATTTAACAAAACACTTGGTTCATTGTGCTCTGCAAAGGCTAGAAATGGACTTGAGTAGTAAGTATGTAATAGATATAGCTATAACACAAGCACATAAACCTATATATCAGGTCGGTTGATATTATAGAATTCATATGGTTGTGTTGTGTTGTTGTGATTTTTACTGCATCTTCTGTACAAATCTGCCCATTGTAAATAAAATTGAAGATGAACTGTCTATGTACATCATCATATCACGATACCACACATACAGGCACACATGGACCTTTTAATTTTTTTCGAGAAACCAGTAGTACGTGAACAAGTAGCTGTTGTTGTTTCATAGTTCATAATGAAGATCCCAAAGGCGATAATGGAGTTACTATTCATTCATATATGAGGTATGAAATGAAGGAAAGAGCTGAAGCTGAAGTAGTAGTAGTACCTATGCAGGACTTTATACCTGTGTAATGTTGTTCAGTTCAGATCAAGAAAAGGTTTCATTTCATTTAGAGAGAAAAAGGATGAGGATTTCATACAGTATTATTAAGTAGGTTATACACATATAGTGGCTTCCTTCATGTCTGTCCTTCCTCATCTCAATCAGTATAATACTGATACTTGTCAGATCCCCAACATGCTTTTTTCCGGATTCTCGACCCGTTTAAATAGAGAAGAAATGTTAAGTTCTGCACACAGTTAAATATTGAAGCCGCTGGAAATTCAAGTGTAATTGGTAGCACAGCTATCTGCTAATATACTCATTTTAAGGTAAAAATTTTGGACGGAGGGCTTCAAATTCTGAAGAAAGCATAAAGAAACTCCTATTTGAAAAAACTTTTTATTATGGAAATAACATGTAAACTTTATTTGATTTTATGACAGCTAAACACAACCTATACTCCAAACGTTTGTGAGAAAAATCTAAATTATATCAAACAATCCAAATAATCATGACCTCCGAAACCAAGTCTTCCTGGCCAAATAATGTTGGCATCCATGCCATTGAGATCTACGTTCCTCAAAGATATGTGGACCAAACCGAATTGGAAACATTTGACGAAGTTTCCGCCGGAAAATATACGATTGGACTTGGGCAGGCGAAAATGGGATTTTGCACCGACCGCGAGGACATTAATTCCCTTTGCTTGACGGTTGTCCAAAATCTTATGGAACGTCATAAGATTGGTATGTACAAATGTTAAGCGTGGTTGTGCATAGTGACATGAAAAACATGATTTTGATGTTTTCTCCCCTTTTTGCGCATTTGAATTTTTTTTATCAGGTTACGATCAGATAGGAAGACTGGAGGTTGGGACGGAAACCATTTTGGATAAATCCAAAAGTGTGAAAACAGTTTTGATGCAGCTTTTTGAGCAGTCAGGAAATAGTGATATTGAAGGGGTTGATACCACAAATGCATGTTATGGAGGTACGGCTGCGCTCTTCAACTCTGTATCTTGGTTGGAATCCAGTGCTTGGGATGGTAAATAAAACATTTTTGATTACTTCTTACTCAAATGGTAGAGTTAGTGCTGTCATCCATTTTACGAGTTCTAAACAAGAATGATTGAGAGAAAGAGAGTGAAATAACTTGGTACACATAGTTAAGATTGTCATGAATCCAAAAAGTCTTTGCTCTCTCTCTCTCTCGTGAGGTCATTCATTCATTGCTCTTGTCTCCAGATAATGAGCTCTGGCATAGTAGTATCATTTTGACATTAATGATTACTTAGCGATTGCTAGATTATCTGGTTGTTATTACTAAATTTTGTTGATTTTTTGTAAGGCCGATACGCCATCGTTGTCGCTGGTGACATTGCCGTATATGCTACAGGTGCTGCTCGACCTACAGGTGGAGCAGGTGCTGTAGCAATTCTACTTGGGGCCGATGCACCCCTTATTCTTGAAAGAGGTTCGAAAATCTCATCTGTCTATAAACAATTAATTAATCCATTCCACCCAAGCTTAAATCAAGCTGAGCAGCAAATTAATAACTTTCGACACTTAAAGAACGCTATTCTAAATTAATGCTTTAAGGTTTACGTGCATCACACTCAGCTCACGTGTATGACTTTTACAAACCTGACCTCGAGTCAGAGTATCCACGTGTTGACGGAAAACTCTCCATCCAGTGCTATTTGAGCGCTCTGGACAAATGCTACCAAGCATTTGCTAAGAAAGCTCTGAGAATTAACTCGGAGAGAATCACACTGGAGTCTTTTGACGGAGTGGTGTTCCACTCACCGTATTGCAAATTGGTGCAAAAATCCTTGGCACGATTGCTACTCAATGACGTGATTATTCTTTCCAGCGATGAGCTGTCTAAACGCTATCCAGACTTACTTTCTTTGAAGTAAATGATGACTCTTTGCGTATTTATAGCGCTTTCATTGCTTTGCTCTCCGCTACTTGAACTCTACTTTATGTTGCAGGGAAACCAAACTGGAAAACTCGTATTTTGATCGTGACCTAGAGACAAAGCTACTTGCTAACTCTAAGCAGCTCTTTGAAAGCAAAACTAAGGCTTCATTGGTGGCTGCCAACCAAGTTGGAAACATGTACACTGCCTCGGTCTATGGTGGGTTAGTATCATACCTGATTTCCAGACAGGAACAGGAGCTCCGGGGTAACCGCATTTGCATGTTTTCCTATGGCTCTGGGCTACAAGCCTCCATGTTTTCCTTCCGAGTCTCGGGTACTTCTGATAAGCTCTCTGCCCTGTTAAATGGCCTCTCTGGGGTGTCAGAGCGACTTAACAGCCGCGTTAAAGTTGATCCGTCCGATTTTGCCAAAACGATGATGGTGCGCGAGGAGACGCATCACAAAGGTAAAAAATAGTTGATGGTTGACATTTATGAGTTATAGTAATAGAAACATAACATAGTAATTTTTGAAAATAATTGTTTTATCTAGCTCCTTATGTTCCGGTGGGGTCTATCGATGACATGTTGAATGGCACTTACTATCTTGAAAGTGTCGATGATATGCACAGGAGGCAGTATTGCCGGAAAGTCTCAAAGTAGACATTCCAATCCACAATGTGTCCAAAAGAAACAAAAACAACGAAGCCAATATTGTGAATTTTTTTCCAATCTGAAATGAGTGCTCTATTTCTCTAGTTTTTTTTAAAAAAATAGTTGCTTAGTTTCTATTTGAATTTGTTTAAAAATGTTCACTCCGTGCTTTTCCAATTGTGCATTTGGCCTCAATTAAAAATGTCAACGACTATAATCAAAATTTAAATGCATTTATACACAACTACTAAAGATGAGTGGAAACATGGCTTTAATTGCATATAGTTGTATATTGTTATAGTGAAATGTTGTGACTGTATTTCAAATGGTGCGATATTACTATTAAAAGGAGTCTCAAAAATTGCTAGAAAGCTTTACCTGGATGAGTGTTGTAAATGGAGTTGGAGACAGAGAGTAGTTTGTTAGTGGGTTAGTAAATGGTGCGTATATATTCATAGTCAACCATATCATATTGCCTCTATGTATTTTCTCAAACAAGGATTGTTATTCAATGACCAGTTAAATAGAAAATAAAAGTATATTTCAATATTAACACTGGTGACAGCTACGACTTTAAATACATTTATTTATTAACAAACAGATTGAAAATAGTCACAAGACACAAGTATAAATTCTTTAAAAAACAGCCTTACGAAGATATACTACCGATGGGTAAATTCATAATAATAGCAGCATTACACAGTTACTCGAATAAAATTAAATATGACAACAAGCAAGATTTAATAACAATACTTTGTATAAACTTCGGATTTTTGTTCTATTCATTCGTTTCCACGGTTAGTCTCCTCAGCTCGCATTTCTTACATTACCCATCGATCCGAAGAAGAAGATTCTTGTGGATACTTTGTAAATAGAGGTTGCAATGCTAGTACGCAGGTAAGAGCTAATGTCGACGAGAGCGACCTTTCGTTGGAATTGACTTTTTCATAAAGGCCCATTCAACATTAATCACATTTCCCAGCAACTCTGATCCATCCAAAGAGTTCTTTGCGGAAACTGCATCTTTGAAGTGCTCAAACTGAATCAAAGCGTATCCCTAAAAACACCAAGGAACCTCCTTTAGTTATTTAACTACTGATTATTTGTAGAAAAAAATATAATTTCACATACCTTCAAAAACCCAGTTCTCCGATCCAAATTCAGATGCATATTCTTAATTTCTCCGTACTCAGAAAAGCGTGCTTGAACATCCTCCTCGTGTGCCTCCTCATGAATCCCAGTAACCATTAAAATCCAACCCTCAACAGCTAAAAAGATGTGAAAACACATACATATTTCATAGTACACAACTCATGCTACTTGTCCAACTAAACTAAAGTCTGTTTCGAACTTACATCGCTGCGCTTGAACATCAGATGGCTCATTATCAGTGGCAGAGATGCTTTCGAAATTATCCAAAACCTCCCGTGTGGAATTGTCTGATGCTGTAAAACCACGTCCCTTGCGCTTACGAACTCTCTCTTTCAGTTTCTCAATGCCAACTGGAAGGAAACAATGAAAATTCACTCAACTTGTTAATGAGGTCTTAGATGCTCTAGCTGATCCCTTATTACATATTAATACGTCCCAATCAAGCTAAAACTAAAGTTTTGTTAGTAAATACTGTCATGTACATTGTTACACGCTCACACTATGGTTATATGCGATTTTAAAGACTAAATTCAATTAGTCAAATGCCACTTTACACTACCGCTCAGTTTTTATACCAAAGTTTTAAAACACATTACCTTCTTCACCGTCGTCATCAATGGTCATTTCATCACCTTGATGAATGCCCAATTCTAGAATGTCAGCCATGGTTTTGGTAACTTGTCACTTTAATTAACAATAGTTTATTTTAAATCTTAAATATCACACAAACAATTTAGCCCGGTAATCGAAAACAACTCAACACATACCCAGCTCAAAATCTATTGTGTACAGCAGAATCCTTAAGATTACAGTAGTTCATGTTGCATACCGGATTCCCGCAATGTGAGAAATGCTCTGAAAAGCCAAACGACAGATGGCGCAAATGTGACTCCAGACTTTGGATCGGCTTCTGTGAGTCAAACGTTATGAAATTTGAAGCTGGTTCATTGCTACATAAAGTATTATATAATAGTAAAAAGCGGATTGCAATGCAATAAAAATTGAAGAATGCAATTAACCAAGTGTAAAATTTTAAGCTGTCGATTTATTTAGAGGCTTAGTCTCTTTATGACCTACGCGCATACCAATGAGTACGTAACCTTTCTTATTCTTTGTTCAAATGCATCAATGTATTGGATTAGTTAAGAATGTTTTATTTATGTTTAGGGTAGATGCTCCGTGCTGCTATCTTATTACAAATGACATTAAAAAATTAAACATTAGTTATTCCTCGAGATTCCGTTTACAATTGCAGTAACATCAACAAAGTGTTAACCTAATATGACCGGTAGTTGACATCATACTTCAAAATATGAAAAGTATATGGTAAATTGATAAGTCGATTTTATGAGAACGATATCCATCATTTTTGTCAAATTTGATTAGTTAGGTGATGCATAAATGTAGGGCGAACAGAAAGCATTTTTCCTTCACGTAGGTAATATGTTCAGAGTGGAGATGTGTGTGTAATTCTTCTACAGGTATGACTACACCTGAAATTGACTACCCTGGGGCAATCTCTACAAAACAAAAAGTAATGGAGTGAAGCCTGTTTGCATAGAACCGATGGTAATATAATCTTGTCCTGTAGTCGTCTCCGTAATTCGTATTATGGAATGGGTTTGAGAAGTGGACAACTTACGTTATGTTACTCACATCCATGTGTGTTTTCTTTAGACCCAACCAAAGTTTTATGAGGAAAGTATCAACGCAGGATTTTTGAGCGATGAATGTACAAAAAGAGTGTTTAAAGAAAGACAAGTTGAGTGAGATGAGATGTAAAGAATCCTAGGTACTTTTGCAGCTTGGACGGCATTAGCGTATCCATGCTTAAAAATGAATTTCATAAGGATTTTCTTTGCAAAGGCTATGAATATTGGTTCCGTTTCCCTTCTCTCTTTCTGGATTTTGTTTGCCGACTGCTTCACATACATACTCGTATTCTTCTCAACCAGCATAAGTTTTTGGACAAGAAGAAGGGGTGAATAAAAAGGAAAAAACGAGATGTAAATAGCGTGTATGTATGTATGCGGCTTATGAGAAAGGGAATAGTCGGAAGATCTCGCGTGAAATATTTCTTATTTGGGAAACGCATAAAAATGTACCTAACACATATATTGTTGCGACTACTACTCCTGTATGACAGAACAGGAGCAGTAAAATCTCTCTTTCTGTTTTTCCCCTCTTTTCTGGAATTTCTGCTTAGTCTGACACTCGGGGGCAACACAACATTACGGGCATTTCCAACTCTCCTGTCAATTCCATTTCAGCTCCATTGGGTTTTGTGCAATAGTTTCAGATAAGGTGAGAAAACTGTTGGAATCACAAGTTTGAGATATGGTATTCGTAAAGAAATTTAATGGAAATACACAAAGCCGGTGATTACCTGGCCGGTAAACTTTTTATATATTGATATGGGTTAACCGCTTTAAATTAATCAGAAGTTACAAAAATATATATTTCCTTTGTCTGTATCAGACTGTGGGATAGGTGTAACTAATTGCACATGCTTCTCAAAATCTACTTATCTTTGTTTGAAAACAGGGCGTACAGTATGAGTGCACTGTGTACAATACTGAACTACGTTGTGTCAAATTTTTGCCATAACAGTGCAACCGAGCTGTAAAAAGCCAGTCTAACTTTAGACTTGACCTCACAATGAACACACTAACTAAAGCTTTGCTTGGAACGTCATAAGTCAATCCTCACCATCAAAGTCACAATATTTTCTGTATGTTTATTTTACAGGCAGAGTTCTGAGCTCTGAATTTCGTTTGGTTGGCTCAGACATACTTGCATCTTTCTCCAATGCCACATTAAATCTGGAGTTTGCCATGATTACACCGAACTAGCAAGCGGAGTGCTTCTTTATAGGTAACGTATGTAAAACA
The DNA here is from genome assembly GCA_001718145.1 of Orchesella cincta. Taxonomy (NCBI): domain Eukaryota; kingdom Metazoa; phylum Arthropoda; class Collembola; order Entomobryomorpha; family Orchesellidae; genus Orchesella; species Orchesella cincta. The sequence goes on along the minus strand of LJIJ01000026.1, from coordinate 286,208 downwards.
TATATCGTGCATCAAACAGGGGAATTTGTCATTCTACTCAAAGCCATCTACGAAATAATTTATCACGTTTCAGATGAAGACAACGGGAAGCGTCAGAGAGATGAAGTAGGCTGCCACTCACAATCAGATTTAAGCACGACATCAAAACTTTGAATTCGAAAGCTCAGTCCCCAGCGGGTAGTCAAAATGGCAGGAACTGTGTTGGAAAATTTGAGTGGGAGAAAGTTATTTGTGTTAACTAGCATCTTAGTTATCTGCCAAATAGTATGCTTTTTAATTGGAGGTTTAATAGCCCCTGCTCCATCAGTAGCAACTACGATGATAGCGACAAAGTGTTTGGACCCAGAAGCAAACAGAACAAAATGGGTGTATCCAAGGGGCAAAGGAGGTTGCCGTATTATTGAGCAGTTAGCAGAAGACAACACTCTGACTGATGGTAACATTGTTTTCGCTCTTCAAATCCCTTTTCCAAAGGATAGTGTTATTTTGGATTACACACGGTGGCAACAAAATATGATTGGAATATTACAACTGGAAATTATTTACAGCAAAGAATCCCCTGTTTGTAAGATATGATATCATTGGTATTTTTTATTGAAAAGCAAAAGTGAGATTGTGTGGTTTAAGCCGCAATTTTGATATCATTACGTAGTGCCGGATGCTCAGCTAATGATAGACGCAAGGCTTGCGTATCGAAATGACAATGAAAAGGAGTGGAAGCTGTATGCCGAGTCAATGGAAGTCAGAACTTTGGATTGTGAATTCGAGGACCCAAAGGAAGGACATAACTACAACTGTGGGTTGATTCCGTTGTTTGAGCTTGGATCATTACATCATGACTTTTACCTCATTAACATTCGGCTACCATCTTCTAAGGATCAAAGTTACAATAAGGTACAATTAAAATGTGTTAGTCTACAGATAATGTAATTACACAAGCTGACATATCATGACCTAAATAACTGATATGTCGTGACAGGGCATTGGAATGCTGGAAGATATCCAGTTGGTGACAATTCATCAAAATGGCGGATTCACCAAAGTTTGGTTTTCGTTAAAAACCATTTTCACACCCTTGGTTCTTTTCGTCCTGGTTTGGTACTGGCAGAGAGTCAAAGCTCAAGGAAGACCACCAGCATTGCTAGAAAAACTTATTTTCTTTTTGGGGGTTGCAATCGAATTTTTAAATTGTGAGTAATTTGCATACAATTCCGTTTCGTTTTCAAATCAGGCAATTATAATAATCTTTCATGACGTAATTTTACAAATTACAGTGCCAATTGAGTGGTTGACTCTTTTTATCGACATGCCATACATGCTACTTATTGGTGACATCCGACAAGGGATTTTCTACGCTGCATTGTTGTCGTTTTGGCTTGTGTTCACCGGCGAACATTTAATGGTATAGAGTCCGTCAAATTAACATAATTTGGAATAAAAGTAAAAGAGTTATTTGGATCTAAGCCCAGTTTTAAATTTTAGGAGTCTGGAGGAGAAAAGAATACACTGCGTACATATTGGAAACATTTAAGTGCAGTAGCAGTTGGCTGTGTAGCCCTGTTCCTCTTCGATTTATGTGAGCGAGGTGCTCATGTGGCGAATCCATTTTATTCCTTGTGGGCCACTCCATTAGGAACAAGATTGGCCCTTGGTCTTATTATTGCTGCCGGAATATCTGCGTCCTTGTATTTCATCTTTCTTTCCTGGATGGTTTGGAGAGTGTTTCAGAATATCAGTGCAAAAAGAACTGCGCTTCCTGCTATGTCTGCTGTTCGTAGAATGCACTACCAAGGTATGTGAACTACGCACATGACTTCCTCAACTGAATGATTTTTCATCACGTCAAATAATTTTTGTTTTATTGTTCTACAACAGGAATCATTTATCGCTTCAAGTTTTTGATGTTAACGACGCTGGCATGTGCGGCTATGACGGTCATCGGGTTTATTTTGGGACAAGTCACTGAGGATAAATGGAAATGGGACATGGAAGTACATATTGAGTACACATCTGCATTTTACACGGGCGTTTATGGCATGTGGAATATATACGCAATGGCACTTCTCTCTTTGTACGCTCCGTCTCATAAGAGATGGCCACCAGAAAGAGGTAAGAAAGCAAGCCGTTTATGACTTCATTTCCATTACACACTTTTATGAATGACATTAATTCGGCAATTTTTTCAGATCCTTATGCAAATACAAATAGCGGCACGGAAGAAATTGAGTTCACTAGACTGGAGCCAGATACAAGCGAAATTTCTGCTTTGGCGTCGTTTGCCAAGAAAGTTGCTGCGGACTAGAGTAAACTAGATGCGAATAACCAACTCATTTTAATGCAAGCTCGTTCCATGATTTTTAAATTTTGTAACATTTTAACCATTAGATTTTAAACAGCCGGGTTTACTTTTATTATTTTATCATCACATCGCACATTTGTGTGCCACTTTCCAGTAACTGGGCAGATCTCTAATGATCTTTGTATTTTAAAATAATCAATTTTCTTGCATTGAACTCGACCGCTTGGTTGGTTGTAAAGTGTTTAAGTAAATTTATACGTAAGAATGTAAGGAGATATTGTAAATATGGTACTTAAAGGAATGACTGATTTGTGTAAACCTAAGGAAACCGCCGCTTATTTGCTTTCTAAAAGCAAAAGAATCTTCCATTTTGAACATCTCTTTTAAAACCAATGATTGTATTATTACTCATAATGATTTACAATATAGTGCCAATTCTTCGATTCACCAGTATTCACTATTATGGTATTATATTATTATGGCAGTTGCAATTTTTATGTCAAGATACGTTAAGATGACGCAGCTAATAAATTATTATCTCTTCAATTTTGCTTCCATTTTAAATGCCAATAAGATGTGATTAGTGTTATTTACGCCGTAACACATTTTCTAAAAGAGTGGCCATCACTCATCACTAGTTAATAATGTTTTTGGTTTTCAGATTTACACTCTTTATTGCTTCAATAAAAGTACAAAATTGTCCATCAGTTCTAAACCACGTGGTTACACCAGTAACTATAGCACTAGGTAATGCATTTTCTATAGGTAATTTCATATTTTCTACGATTAGCTTACGATTCGACTCTCAAAAACATACATATTTTACTTCCATTCTGTGTTATAATATCAGCCTACGTTTATATACTTAAAACTACACGTAGTCAGACTTAGCGACTAAAAACAACTATTCTATTGAAATGGTAAAATGGCAACAAAATAACTTGACATTGTTATTAGCTAGAAGTAGTATGAACCAACCCAACAGAAGAAACTTTTCTTTAATATTCGCTTCTGCCAAATTTAATTAATTGACAACCTGTAACGTATGACCGCTGATAGTGCTCTAAATTACTTTCTTTGACACAATTAATGAATTTTGACTTTAAGCCAACAATGTTTGAATTGAAAACTGTGCTTAAAAACACAAAAAAGTGGGCCATTAAGTTAAACGTTTTGTATTCATGCTAATTTAAATTATAATCAAGGTATGCGATTATTCATAAAACCAGACGATGGATTACTTTTCAAAAAGCCAACAACCAATTAAGTCAAAATATAGGCACGCAGTGGGTGAGTTATACGTTGAGGACGGTGCTCAAAATGAAGTAATTTCTGAGGATGATGAGATGACGACTGATAGAAAATAATAGCAAAGGTATCATTTTGCTCACACGCGATGAAACATGATTCAAATCCAATAGCTATTAAACTCACCTCAACTGTACTTTGATTCAATACTGCCACAGTTACTAATAAATTATGCGCATATTTATTCGAAATCGAGTGCTGGTTCAACAATCCCTGCCAAAATGTTGACTGTCTTGCTTGTCACTTATCTTATGAAAGAACAATTGAGTTAGAAAACATACAATAGGCCCATTTTTCTGAACAATTGCTCTTCTTTATTTAAAAAAAACAAGAACTTGGTGTCATTGAATCAAGTAGGGTTTTCCTCCCAAACTTTCTTTCCTGTCGACATCTGTTGTTTTTCTAAAGCTTGTAAAAACATTGCACATATTAAATACCTGAACTTCTCACTTGCATACAAACTTGGGATACCATTAAATACAAAATACGACACAAAACTTTCAACATCTTTATAACCTTAACTTAACAAAATATATAAATTACATATTCCTAGAAATAAATAACGATAACAATTGCAACAAAATGTACATAAATTAACATAGCAAAAAAATACTGAATACCCCATGTACAGAACCAGAACTGGCTAGATATATGTATCATTTCTTTTCTTAGTTAGGACAATATCAAATATAATTATCACACAGTACAACAATAAATTAATTGGAAGCATGCATTAGGTATTTTCCTAAGTATCATTAGACCACGTCCAGAAATCACTGTGAAACAATGTCATGTTGGTTTTTTATTTGTTTACCACAAACTGCTTTTGTTAGTCATTGAATTGAATGGCATTTAAAAAAGGGTATGAAACATATATGTAGTGAATGCATGGGTCCTTAAAAATGTATGTAACGCTAACAGAAGAAGATATAAGTAAAGGAATCACTTTTTATTGTAATAAAAAAAGTGAACTAAAATTTCGCATTTCTTTTACTGTTGCATGTTACCTGCGTCACTGTCTAATTTATGATGATGCGAGCGTCCCTGACGGTGAACTAATTATTGACCACATGGCATTGGAAATAGCTCGTGTTTGTTTAACTATTTATTGATGATTTCGCATGCTCACACTGGAGCTTGTGCTTATTATTATATTTTATTGCCAAATATGGCTTGATGCTTTATTGTCAGGAGCGTTTGGTCTTCGTCCTATTTGCTTTGCATTGCAAAAGTCATTATGTAATTGCAATGCCATTTTTGATAGATTTCCCAGAATGGGACATATAATATCGTAAAATCGTAATAAGTTAGAGAGATTGAGACCGTTAAACAAACGTTATTACTGGTATGCGCAGTGCGCAGGACGGCGAAAAGGAAACATAATAGCATGCATATTGTCTGACAAGTACGTAGAATTTTTATGCTGAATCATGATGTAGTATCACTTCAGAACGTAAAGCATTATCAGAGTCAGTCAGCTCACCAATTGACGGACTGAACAGGTACAATTGTGGTATCTATGTCTAAATATACTGAAATGCGAATTACGAGTATTTTGCATTCACATAATCAAATTATAAGGTAAATATTGGTCAAGCTTATTGCAAAAAACGAAGAACCCTGGTGAAAGTTACCCAATAATCCCAGAAAGTGCAAACCCCTACTAATTATTGTCGTCTTGTAACCCTAAGAAAGAGGCAATGCAGTAGAACAACAAGTTTTCAACATTTACGAAGGAATACCTGCAATAGCTTTTGTTTGTTTTTGCGAATTTGCATTCCGATCTTGAAACAATATTATCAAGCAACCTATTGAAACAAAGCCTACCCTAATTCAATGAAGGTGGCATAAGGATGAGACTTTGAGGCTTCACAAAAGTTGTATACAATTCACTCCTAAAGTTTTGAAACGTTTTTAGAGTGTAATTCTTCAAATTCTCTATTTTGTTGTTGTTGAGATGATCCCAAAAAACACTATTGTTTATCACTTCCTTTTGTTAAATTGTATGGCACCAAGTTGCTTGCAAATCTGGTGTTTAGTTTTTTCACGGTGCGGTTGGCTACAAACTCAACTATTTTCATTGCTAATAAAAGCTTTTTTTAAGTATCGGAGCTGTCTATTGCTGTTATGCCTAGTTGCAAGGTAAATTCTGAAGCATAGTTGAAAGGATTCAGGTCCTTCTTACACCTAAAGAAATGAGTTCCATTGCATAAACCCCACACACTAGCTGACTATTATGAGAACAGAGAATACTAAATTAAACCATTGATTTCAAACCCCGGAAGATGAAAAATGAAAAGATAGTCAGTTGGGATAGTGACAACTGATTTACGAGTAAACTCGTGAAGGGTTTACGTACCTGCTGAGGGTCACTGCACATGAATACCTAGCATGTTGAGACGAGCATGCAAAATCTGAATTACAATCCGAGTGGAAGCCAATTTGGTCGAAAAATTACATTGCTTTTTTGGTTGCAGATTAGCATTAGTACAACATCTGTAAATGGAACTGCATCGATGACAATGGAGACATGCACGCGTAGATAAGTAAGTCGAAGATAGAATGATCTGCATGATAGACAAAAGGCATCTGTTTCCCTTATTTGCCAACTTGATGTTTTCCTCAGAAGGAATATAGAGTGCATTGATTTATATCACTTGTAATAAAACTGTTGAGTGCTTGCACACCCCGATGCTTCAGTTCAGATCACCCCTTAGACCATATTTTACTATAACCACTACATTTTTAGGCATCGACATTAGTGACAGGAAATAAAAGATACGTCGAGGGGGGTTAGCGAAAGTTATTTTTCAGTTTAAACAATGCTACACGCTGCCTACCATAGCTTTCTGAACTAAATTAAAAAACTGCATGTAATTTTGTGTTGAATTAAGTCATCATATTTGAGGTATGGAATGGTATGGTACAATGTGGAATGCAACAACAACAACAGCATCAGTAATACTTCTGTACAGTACACTACACCTAATTTAGAATATGTGTATCATGAAGTTGATGATGATCATGATCACATACTTTTCCATTGTTATGAAAAAAATAGTCATGCTTTTGTCACAGTGGTTACGTCACGTCCACAATGGATTCATGCATCTTCATTTATGTGGTATGGGTTAATTTAACGCGAAAGAGACTCCTTATGAATAAACATTTGTTTCGTTCTAAAGTTTCATGACAGTCTAGGAAGACTCGGCACCTCTCCGCTCACCTGGTGCAAGAATTTGCGTGAGAACTGCGAGTGATGCACAGGAGCCTGTTGCTGGTGAGAAGCTGCAAAAAAATAGTGGGCTGGGGTAGCTGACATTGCTCCCATGGATGCAACAGCAGCTTCCTCTTTTGACATTGTTCTCTTCCTCCTCCACAAGTACATCCATGCAAAAATTATGGCAACTTGAACAATCACGAGCACAAAGCAGCACACGAGGAATCCAAATATGTTCAAACACTAAAATGAGAAAAAAATTGGTAACCATGAAAAATGAAAGGGGACCGTTAGCTTAAAGACCACAGCTGGAGCTAATTTCATAAAGACATTGTTTAAAAAAATATTGTTTACCTGTCCAGAAACGGAGCGTGACGTCATGATATCTCGTTGACCAAAGTTGCTGCTCACATCTTCACTTCCGTCCATTGGGATCCTTTCACCGTTCTCGTCAAACTTGAAACGGTCGGCAATACGGATGCTGTTGATAACAAGGACATTCTCAGCTTCGTGGGTAGAGTTTCCTGTGCTTCCCCAGCTACGACGACGACGTCTTCCGTAGGACTTGGCATGGAAGACTCCAGTTGTTGATGGATCTGCAGGGAGCGAGCAGTCTACTGGGGAGCAAGAGGGCAGACATGGGGTAACCAAAGCCTGGAACTGGACTACATCACTGGTTGGGAACTTGAACGCTTCAAAGTATGCCTGTAAAAGTTTTCCATTGCTACTAATTTGACCAACAGGTCCCATAATTGACGGGTCAGTGGGACACCCGCGATTGTCTATTAAAACGATTTCCGCCCCGTCCGCACCATCCATAGCGATCAATTCCCTCACGAAAATCTCATAAGGACTGTACGAATCAACAATCTCAAATCGGAGTGATAATGGGTCTCCAACCTGTTAACCAGAAAAATTTATGCTCAGCATCATCTCATCATAACAAAAAAAATGAGTTGTAAGCGACGAAGCAACGTTGCACTTTTCATTGTAAAGCTCGATGTGGATGTTCACGCAATTGTTCTCATTCACACTGGTACCCATAACAAAAGCAGGAAAAAAATCGTTGAACATAATCTTCAAATTTACTGCTCTTGATTTTTAGCTGTCAGTGAATAGGTTAATAGCTTTCTGAACAGAAGACTGTTGTGACAAAGCATTAAAGCAAAAAACTGGTTTAGTTAGTGTGAATTAATGGTATTGTTCACATACCTGTGCAGTGTTAATATCTCCTCCCTCTCTGTCAGTGATACGCATGGTGACATTAGGTGAAGGAACGACCGCGGACTCACTCGCCATGGATTGAATTTGTCCATTGACCTGCAGTTCAATTCCGTGTGCAACGCTTCGGTTTTCAAGGTGGAAGGAGCATCTGAGAGCAAATCCTAAATCCGAGCTTGTCATAATCTGATCATGATGTTGCAATACCAAATCCACAGCAAACCGTCCAGCTTCCTCTTGTTTGACTCCACATCCTGGGTCAGCGTACTCGAGTTTCATGTCAAAAGTCATACTTTCCGTAATATCAACAACACACGAGTTGGGCCGTTGCCGAGCGTAGACCTTGCCATTGAAAACCTTGTTTGTGTGGAGCGTAGCCAACATGTGGTTGGCTTGGCAGTCTAGAGACACATTGTAGCACGCACCGCGCTCATAAGATAAGCTACCGTTCATTGACAAGTATGGCTCCTGAACTTGAGTAACTGTGGCTGTGGCATGATGACTTAGTCGACAGACTCCCTCAAAATCAAAAGTATGACAGCGGAACGGTGCTTCCAGACAAAGTTGCCGACATTCATCAAGCGTGGCAACTCCTTCGTAGAGAGCATCAACTGTTTTGAGGAGACGGTTCTCAATCTTGCGGAATTCGCACATTCGATTAGGCTCCTGAACACACTGGCTTTCCATGTAGTCCGTGTTTTCTGCTGCCTCAAATCGTGACGAGACGCCAAGACCGTAGCGGTCCAAGTCACTCATGACGCACTCTGTCTTTACCGGGTTCCACCAGGCAGAGCTAAATTGGACAAATGATATGAAAACAATTACTTTTACATACCAATCTTGCAATTATATCCATATTATTAAATACATACATTCGTGTAAAATATTGCTACTACTTCGAAACCAAGTTATGTGAAATCATGCAGTACAACGTTGTCTTCATCTGTGCATGCTCATACTCAGCTCATCATTGCAAAAACTACCTATCCATTCTTTCACTCAACATCACTCATCATCCTCATCAAGATTCCTGCTTTCATTTAAATCCTCCTTTTCTCTATTGTTGCTGTTGCTGTTCATTTAAACTAATATTTCAGCAGGCTTCCTTAAAGTATTTGCCAAAGGCCATGCGTCAATCAATCATAAAATTGTGAAAATCATCGAATCCGCAATCATCCTTGCCAATCGTCTCACCAATCCGTGTGGTATAGCAAAAACATAGGTAGTTGTAGTAGTCGCAAACAGGAATCTGGATCAACACCTTTTCTATCAATTTAATGAATATTACGGTACTTGCTGATGGCTTGGCCATTGAAACACTGTGCCAGTGCTACTGTACCAAAAAAAAACGAAAATGTATAAGATTTTTATATCGCTGACCTACTACGGATACACAGGTATATTATGTATTAGAGGCTTTTGAACAAAAAAAAATTCTTGAGCTACCGACAGTTGCTCTCTATTGTGGTGAAAATGAATTCATTTCAATCATATTCTCACATGTGTGATGGCAGTTGATGTGATGAAGGTGATAACTTTATACACAGTTTAAATTTCGTTACGATACAATTAAACCTTTGAGTTTGCCCGACAAAGGAACAAATAGGAAGATTAAAAGCCTATCAAAATCAAATTCATTTCTCATCCGTTTCGGAGTTTTATTTACATTGACATTTCGATTAGTAGACTGTCTTTCGCTCTAGTATTTTTGTGCGGCGAGCAAAGTTATTGCGTTTAAATGATCTGTTTAAGCAAACTTTCAATGCAGACATAAAAACCTTTTCTTGAACAGTTTATGCACAATAGATTGGAGTCGTGCAACAAAACATATCTTACCAAATTTCAAATAGGTACGCGTATATATAAATCTTCAAATGTAAACTAAAATGTACAATCTCAACTCTCAAAAAATACTTGTTAATAATTTTTCTCTTGTCTACAGTTACAGTCTCATGAAAAAACTTCACAGCTCATTTGCCCATTGTGGACACGCAATGTCATCAAGCCCACAGCGTATAATGTAGTTAAGCCAGCATACAAAAAAACAAAAAGGCTCATCATCACATCATGTTCCTACTGACTCACTGTGGCAGTCACTCATTATCATTGACACTATGTAAAAAGTCAATGATGAGCAGTGTTTTAATACTCAGAAGACATTAAGCCAGATACTAAATATGAGATAAATCCCGTTAGCATTATTTAGATTGAGAATATTGTGATAGCACGGAGCGCCTCAGATGCAATACGTGTTTTTGATAGCCACGGGCAGTACAAGGTGTTTACGAATGCGCCAGACTTCACTTGTAGTCAGAATTTTAACAAAGTAGAATTGTGTTTGCGTTTGTATAAGGATTGGTGCAAGAAAATCGCACCTATCGATCCCGGTTGGCCTTCTACCCTTTGGGACCTTCAGTTTAACTGATTCAGAAAACTAGTACATACAACAAAAGGTTGTTGTGTGACGAGTGTTTAATTTGTTTAACAATTTTTTTGCTACCAATGCTCCTTTTCGTTTTTTTATTTTAACATTTGCACCAATTTAGGGATAGGAATGATGTTGGCAACGATAACAATATGATTTAATGACCATGAAACAAAGTATTAGTTTTTGAAGATTAGAGCCACACACAATAATATTATATGAGGTTTTTTTTTTGCATTGTGACGCTGATTTCATATACAATTCAATGTATTCATAGATAAATACTGTTTTTTTGAACTCGAAAAGAAAAGGATGATAAACCAATCGACTTCACACGCTGCACGAGATCTTCTTTGAGAGCTAGCGCAGCTTTGAATTTTTTAAATTTCAGTTTTTGTCCCCAACTACACCGGAACAAATTAAAAGGGACACTATTCTGCTCGGCTATTGCTTTTCGGATTGGTTTCAAAGTGAAAAAATATGCTTTCATTTTAGCCACACTGAAGATGCCACACAACCATTATGACCAGTTGTTCAGCAACACATTGTACTACATATTGGGGTTACTCTGAAACTCCACTAATAGCCATGAACCTTCCGTGTCAACAATCATTTTTCTAGAGCATGGGGTGCTACAACGACATCGCGGGCGAATACAAGGGAACCATTTCACAACCAAATAAACCCAACTAAAAAGAATCCCCAGATGGTAACTTGTGTGCGTATATAAATGGTACATGTTTATGCATGTACGGGAAGTCATTTCCATTATGTCTCACACAATGTCTTGAGTGAGACCATTGTCATATAATATAATGTAATGAATGAAATGAAGTGCTTCATTCAGTGATTGTGAAAAAATGTGTGAAATAGAGTTCGTCACGCATTCTCCAACCATGATGATGAGATCTGATTTTTTCTGCACATCTGTGCTGGCTACTCTTCAGGAAGATGCACTCCGACTTCTTTTTTCAATTCCCTTCATATTTCAAAGATGACACTGCAAATATAAGTCAAGAATAACCTAAACCTCACACAAGTAGGAGATGGGATGTGTATTTTATTGTGAGCAAACTTTTTGTGATGCAAAAATAAGAACAAGGAAGAGCATGCGGGTAGGTAACGAGCATCAAATACACACATATCATCATCCCATCATTGATGCCAGCAAAGGTTTTGTTAAAATAGCCGATTCTTCACATGAGATCGAGGTCAGTGAAGCAGCAGAAAGGAGATGACCACAACTTTTCATGACGTACATGGCACGCACGCATGTTGGCAACACGAAAAGACGCATATCATATCACTGGATTCTTTTTTTTAAAAGGCCGACACTGTGTCCTCCTCACAACTTCTTGTGTGACAGTTGTGTGATACTAAAAACATGCCTCAATTCAAAAATGTCATCCAAATTAGCACGATGAGAGAGAATGGGGGTTGAAGGTTTACAAAAAGTTAGAGCGCATCAACTATATTTAGCGGGCACTTTCTTCGTATCATATTGCATTTTTCCACTTACTCATTCTCATCCATAGCCATGCACATCATAATGATTTGGAACGACGAGTATCTCACATGTCGCCACTGACTCAGACATTTCATTACCATCAGCTCGTCTTTATTCAAATCGGGATTTTGTGATGCACGACAAATAACTTTTGTAGCGGAGAAACGCATCGCTTTGCTCCCAAAGATAAAAATTCCTTCGTACCGGTCGAATTGGTCGATCTTTATCTTAACGAAAATGCACCATAATCGTCGTCGTAACCTACTGATTCTTGACCTTTCTACGAAATTTTTATGCAATTCTCAAAAGAAGGTCTTGTTCTTTTTTTACCCATGTATCATTGACTGGCAACATTTTAGTGAAAAATAAAACCTCCGGCTAGACGACGCAAACCTTTCAAGATTGAATGGGGATGAGGAGAATGGATACTGAATGGTTTCTTTTCTATCCTCTTTATTACTATGCACATGATAATGGTTAGAGTTTGCAGAGACTCATATTATGAATCTTATTCTGCACAATAGCAATAACTTCAAGCTGCGTCTCTGCTGTCGCATACAAACGAAACAAGCTCATGACTACGCGATGCAAAAGCGAGATGCTCATTTTTATCACATTTTGCTCACAGTCGCTTTGTACAAGGTTGGAGCTTTTATTGAAAATCTAATTTATCCTCTGTCCTAAAAAAATAAGTAAATGAGAATCTATTTTCCGTGAACATTCACAACACAACTCCGATGACATATTTATCATAGGTGGTTTTACCATGTACTGTTCCGATAAGAGGTTGTCTCTCTCTCCCTTTCTTTTTTCGTGATCAAATTGAAATAGCCAGTTTTTTTGCAAGAGTGTGTGTATAAATATACCGCATGACAGGAATGGGATGGGAGGCCTAATAATAGCAAACCCAAACTGATTGTCAGGACCAAACAAACTCGTAAATGGCAGTAATAAGATTTCTTGTAGGTATTTATAAACATTATCCATCAGTCAGACATAATGCACCGGCTCACAATAAGGGACGTCGTCATCGTGCTCAGTTTTTGCTATCAGAAATTTTTATCATTAGTGACCGCTCTGTTCCATTGTTGTCATTGATAGTGGAAGAGAGAAATAGAGAGAGAAACTTGTGCTAGATTAGTTTCTTGCCGTCATTAAGTGTGTGTACAAGAGAGTTTTTAATCGGTGGGTTGTGTTTTGCAGAGATAAATACCTTTTATATATATTGTAGCTAAAGGGGAGTATCATGTACATTAAGTAAATTGTGTTGCATTTTTTAACTCTCCGAAAGATGAAACACACTCCCGAGAAGGTAGACATCAAACAATTCATTTCTTTAGGGAGCTAGGGGGTGACTTGCTCATCTTATTAGTCACTTATAATATCTTTCTCTATAGCGAACCCATCGTATGTCATCTCATCTCTACAATGAGGAATCCCATGCGTGCTTGTCCCATCACTAATTCCTTTCTTCTTGAGTGAAGTAGTGAGTCCTACAGAGTCATCCATCATCACCATTAGCATGGTTAAAAACAAATCTCTTTTTGACACTTATTCTCTTATGTTTTTGGGATGCCAAGTTGTGTATTTGTGCTAGATATCACCCGCAGCATCGAGAAAACAATAAACTTGATTCACAAGACAAATTCAAGTCGCTTCAAATTTTGCGGTGTACAATTCCATTGTCTATGGTCGAGCAAAGCAGAGCATAACAAGAGAAAAATAGCAACTTTTCCGACATGACATGAATGAAGGACATGTAAGAAACTGAGGGTGATCCTGAAAGGAGATATGCTTAAAAAATATGCTCATGCAATATTTGGTAACAATCGGGTGAGATGTAGATTATGTTAGACATGCACGTTGTATGAAGTTTCCTCACACATTCACTTTACGGTCAGAATGTGCTAAAAATAAATTGCGACAAATAATTTTAAAAAATACCTCCAAGGAAGATTTGTAAAATATTTCATCCTAAATTTTAAATCTCTTTTTAGATAGATTTTATATCATTGTCAATGGCGCCCTTTTGCACCCGCTATCTAAAAGATTTAGCTCTATACTTTTTATGCTAAATTGATATTTTCATTATTTATAATATAATTTTAAGATATACTAGGTTCATCATTTATTCGCTTGCTAAAAACCTATACTAATGGACAGTTAATACAAAGGGTTATTTTTTGTCGGCAAGAGATTTATTGAAAAGCGTCATAAAATGTTGGCATGAACCTCAAAGGTAGTAGCAATTACTTTACAAGAAAGAGAAATGGAACAGCCCACAAACTTACCGGCATGGGAACTCCCGTTCTTGAATGCAAGCATCCATACAAGCAACTCTTGAAGGGAGCTGCATGTTCTTTTTACCAGCATCCTTTAAGTGGTAACCACGAACCAATTCGAATCCCCAAGCACGAGTGCAACCCCGTGCACTTGGCATACATAATTTCTGAGCGTACATCGTAAACACCGGGAACTGGGATTTTAGTAATCCCTCTGCAAAAAAAGGAAAAACAGAAATTAGAATCGCAATAAACTTTCTTTTTATGACTTGCCAAATGAGTTGATGACAGCTTATTATGCGAATGATCCCTACAAAATCACGAACTTCGAAGTAAGTGATCATGTCATAAAATAGGAAGCATTTTCGTTGTGACTCTTTAACAACTTTTCGTATATGGAAGGGATAAATGAAAACTGATTATGACTTTAGTTTATTATTAACCGTAACATCACAAAATCCCATTATTACGCTAACCAGCATCTTTGCTTGTGAAGTTGAGTGTATTGGATATTTTAATAACCATTTTTGCCCACTCAGGACCACACCACATTTTAAAGGATTATAACATTTTGACCTTTCGCATTAGGTAGCAGCAAAATTCAACAGCAGTAAGTAACTATTTTATGTCATTATTCGCCACGCATGTTTGTATCTAACTGACTGCCAATAAACTCTCAAGTGTCAGAAGTCAAGTCGCCCCCTCATAACTTCATCATGCATAGCAGGTGACCTTTACGCAAGGTTTTTATTAGTGTGAGTAGCACTTTATTCAGAAACGTTTCAACAAACCAAACGCAAATGCAGTTCATTCTTCTGAAGGTACTTAAGGCGTAAGAAAACATTATAAGGAATAATCTACAATAACAAACTATCAGTCAACCTTTCTAACAATTGGATTTTGGTCCAGAAATTTACGGGCACCTAATCAGTTTATCTAGTTTGTAATCTGACTTGATGTGGTGCTTGATGACTGGTGACCGATGCAGTATGCCAAACGAAGAGAAACACTATAGTTTACTGTGCAAGTATTTATTAATACGAAAATGCGAATTTCAATCGACAAGTACATTTATACATAGACCATGATAAGAAATTGCCAACCGTCAGCATGTTTTAATTTGACGACTTAACTACCACAACCTCCAAAGGAAAAATTTCCAATGTGAACCAGTAGGGAATGGTAGCCAGCGGATAAGATGTTAATGTGCAGCATTCTTCCATCTGATGAAATTAATGCTTGTAATAATTAGACTGTAATGAATGGAAGGTTCGGCGACCCAGACGCGTCACAGATCAAAATACAAAATAAATGGATGAATATTTAAATAAACAAACCCTTCGCTCACTTAATATAGATTATGATCTATACATTACATACTGTTGCACTGTACCACAGTGCAATTGACTATAAATGAGCATAATCAAGTAAAGGTTTTTATTACAACTGTTTTGATTTGTTCTTCCATTCATTATACTCAACCATCATGATCTTTCTAGATATGTGAACTTCGATTTATTTTTGACGATTGTAAATAATTACTTGATACGAAATAATGAGAACTATCTAGAAGTTAGCATGAATGCATCATATTCATGAGTGATGTAAAGTGAACATCAGATAAGCAAGTTGACTAGTCTAGTTCCTATTCAGTTTTGATAATTCCAGTTTATTTACACATTCGTTCATTTCAAGGTAGGCACACGGCAAGTCTATGCCACGTGCACATAGAGATACGACAGATAATCCGTATCAAAACAATTATTTGCACGAGTTTTTCACTGACTTGACTACCATTCACGGTCAATATTCTGCAATACCTTCCTCCTTGTCGGTTGACAGTGGATCATCATCATCATCTTGTAAAAGGTGATTGTGTGCTTATATAAACATGTATAGTTGTCTTGTGTGTGTTGAAGCTTCACTTCAATTTCATCTCAAGTAGCCTTTTTATTTATGTATATCCGTTTAGAAAACTCGATTTGCTTGCATTACATCACTTGTTCCCTCATTATGCATTTCTACTTAAGTTTACGCGAATGAGCATATTTGGTGCGTGGGTCCGTTATGCTATCAAGATTTACACCGGCATGCATCGTCTCCTCTTATCGCATCTCCTGAGATTTGAGAAAAGCAATGACTTTGCTGTCGACGTTAGATGCAGCCAAATAGAATCCTCAAGCTCCATATGTCACATGTTCAGTTTGAAGTTTTGAATGTGGAGACTTACGCAGTGAGCTTTACAGTCTTTCGACTTCACTCCTTTTTTCATGACTGCTGCTACTGCTGCTGCTACAGTTTACAACTCAGGTTGAAAATAAATAAAAGTGATTTGAAAGGCGTGAAATTTGCCTGTCTCACTTAACTTAGGTCTATAAAAGAAAATAGTTTTATGTCCGTCTCTCCTTTCTTCCCTCGACACTATCTCTCAATCACCACTCCACTTGAGATGCACCCGGATTCATATAAATGAAGTCAGCAGTTCACTCGACTACTAAATTTACTTGTCCTGACATTGCCAGAAAGTGTAAATATTCATGAAATTCAATACAAGGGAAGGGTTCGTCTATTTTTTTAAATAAACTTTTGGCGTCACACAAATGATTTTCTTTAAATAGTGTAATTGACACATAAATATGCTTCCGTAAAGTTGGTCCAATGCCATGCTTTTACTTCAATTTGACTCGGCTTTAGTTTAGCTCCTCAATTCAACATTAGTTGAACCATTCCACTCTTACATCTTTTGTTAAAATCAGAGCTTACTTTCCTACGGAGCATAGATATTTTCTGACTGTCACATCTCAACAACAAATGCACACGATGCTGTCTACCTTTTTGTAGAGAATTGAATATTTCTAAAAGATGTGGCAGATTCACATATATCATAACAGTAACTTGTTTTTTTTCATATCAGTGTCATGCAAGCTTCTAAGAATACCTCCTCAGAATAAAAGACGGCCAGAGGGAGCACACACATATACATATCCATTTATTTTTAATTTCATTCTTCAAGAAGGTTTCTCAGCTGGTCAATAAATCATTTCCTATTTCAGCTCCGCTCACAATTAACAAGGAATGCCTTGAAGCACGTAAAGTTTCAAAAGTAGCTGACGTCCTCTCGTTTCTTTCGATACCAGGGTGATTCATACTCAAGTGCCAAAGGAGTTTTATCATTGAATAATAATGTACACAAAGCCCATGCTAACTAACAGTATTCTACATTTTTTACAGTGAGTATTAACCCAAATAGTTAAAACTTCTTCATCAACCTCCTAATAAGCTTACCCTACTTCAGCCTTTCAAATTCTGATTTGTATGATTTTATGGGAACTGAGAGACTCATGATGAAGATGTCCACTTCTAGCTCAAATTAAGGAGCGAATTAACATTATGTATGGAGATGGATTCTTTCAGCAAGCCATTCAGGCGTTAAAATCTGCGGATGGAGTTAAAGATGGTGGTCGGAGTGTATAATAAGCTTAGCATAAAAATGGTCATGAAATTGCATGTAGCTGTGAGCATTAAAATGAATGAACCCACTCATTGCATAATAACCCAAGACTTCTCAGTCAAAGTGTCAACGAATGTACCTCAAAAATACACAGATTTTGAGACGAGAGCCCAATTTGAGCTCTCAAGAGTTTGAATAATGCATCGTTACATTGCACCTTCGAATTCGGCTCAAGCTCATCTAATGCCATTGAAATTCTGTCGCCCGACCAGAAAAATCATTGTAACTGATTAATTCAACGGGTGAAAAAGGTTTTTGTTGTTGAGAGCAAAATACAGGATTCTGCATTCCTTTACCTACCACCCACTTACTTATATTTGGTGATGTGCAATTTATATGCAACGGGTAACTTCTTCAAGTCAGGCTAAGTTTACACAGAAACCCCAAAACATAAAGTTGCATAAAATCCAAAAAACGCAAAGTTTAAAAAAACGTTTATGGCAAAAAACGAAGAACCGTTCGATTACAGAAAAAGGATATCACCTCTGTCACCCAAAAGTCATTTTATATTTTTTGTCATGTCATGGGCGACTCGATAGCTTGCATGAACAAATTCAATCTCTGTTATTCCATCAGCAAACTCTAAAACAAACACATGTGTATAATGTATGCTGAGTCAAACCAACTGCAGACAGGACTGAAACGCTGTCGTCTTCATGTGGGAAATGCAATGCATATTTTAACCTCATTTTCCTTGATTTACATACTTTTGATGTTTTTGTGTATGCACATCATTTCATCTAATCGAAGTTCTGTTTTACGCATAATACCAGTTTTCTCATGTTTGTACTTTTGTATGCAAATGGAATTTCCTTTAAAATTTTCAAAAAAAACAACGCCTAGGGTCATATATCTATCCAAGTTCAACATGCATAACTAATACGAAATCCAGTACTCTCATCAAGATCTTCCTTCTAACATGCTTTGCATTTTTACGATTTGCTAACTAACTAATATTACCAGTGACCAAGGTAAAGTGTGTCATTGTTGTGTTGTGAGCAGTAAAGTTAGGCAGGACGATCGATTTCCTACAGGAAAAAAAACAACTCTAAACTAAACCGCTACAAATCCATATCAGGAGAGGCGATGCAGACAAAACAAATTCGCTTAAAAGTAAACTGGTCAAGGAGCACTCCTTCCCATTGCATGGGGCACTATTGACCGTAACAAAAGTTGAAATATTACGTTATGCTATGCCCTGCACAGTTTTTGTTACAATGTTGAAATTTCGGTTTTTAATGTACAGATAACAAGAAAATGGCATATTTTACACCGCCAATAAAATATACGACATCATCAGAAAAGGGTAATAGGTGGATGTTGGACTGCTGGGAGGAATTTTAAAAAGCTGATTCAAAACCATTTGAAATCAGACAGAACATTACTACCAAAATCTAATTATTGAATACATACATATATACATTTAACGGGGAGTAGGGAGACACGTACTATTGTACATATATGCTGAAATCAGATGTTAATCAGCAACTTTTTTTTGTGCGGAAAAAGTTCGAGCTGAAGACTTTTTAACAGGTCTCATTTCTACTATTTGCACCATCAAACTGTTTTCCGACAACTGAAATGAAAGCGTGCACAAGCAATTATGAAATAGATCTTCAGTTATTCAATATTTATGCCATTTTGCCTTATTCATCATTTCTAATTTATTGCCCGACAGCGATACGCTATTATAACCGTAAATCTACCGAAGCGATATACTTGTAAATGGTATTGCTGCACACGGCGGAAATCAGTGATTGGTGAAAATGACAGACGACGGATGGACTGCTTAATATAGTATGATTAAAACGTGAAACTTAAAAGCAATTTCCCGTGCTTGACCTAGCAACTAATTGCAACAGTCTGGATGTCTATCACTGTTGCCTTGATTAATTTTGCACCAACTAACGGTTCCTGTCACTACGCACTTGATTTATTCATTTTGACAACTGAGAACCACATATTAGTTCATATCGCATCTCATCTCAAAAAGTGAAGATGAAAAGCAGACAACTGATCGTGTCAGGACTGTCATCATCACACTCATTTTTCAACTGACCTCTGTTCCTCCTCCTTTATTACCATTTTCCATGATTGTGTACACCTCAGCTTTGAGTAAGTATGAGGCATGATACAAACGTCAATAATTGGATTTCTTACAACTTCGTGCCAATTTGAAACATATGAGCCAAGTACCTACACATGTACCATGACAAGCTACTAATTTAGCCGTGTGTTTCACGGAAAAGTGTCAGATAAAGATAATTTTCATCATCTCTCTCATTGAAATGATGAAGTACCTAAAGCGGAGCAGAATCCTACAAATTTGCGTGCAGTTGAGGCTCTAGGTAGTTGTCTCGGGTTTCGTAAATGTGTGATCGATAAATGCTTAAGCATCATCATTTTGAAGTTTTCACCAATACATTGCATGACTGCAACCCCTTAAGCTTTGACTTTTTAAATTACTCATAACGACAAGGTAAAGATTAACTTTTTATATTTGTCTTATTACGTGTTTGTGTACATTTTGAGGCTGTTGCGAGAAATGTCGTGTGCATCATGAAAACTTGTGGTAGGAGTGAAGCTGGTACACTTCAGTATGTATGACCGTAGGTACGTGTTTTGTGTTAGAAATTCCATGTTGTGACTCCATGTGATGTAATGATGTATGAGGATGTAAAGTCAAAAACTCTTGAACTTGAAAAAAAAAAGGTTATTGAAAAATTTAGACACAGAGGAATTGCTTGAGTAGGAAACAACAGTTGTGTGAACTGATTTTTTGTATGTCTACTGGCAGTAATGGGTAGACAAAGGAATCATTCAGAGTTTCCACATTGAGCTGTCAAATGAGAGTGGTCAGATAGAGCAAAAAAAGAGCTCGTCAATGTTAGCGAAATCAGCCGAAAGATAGAGTGGTCAAGGGTTCTCATTTGTCACAAAAGCGCCAGTTATGTTGTAAAGTAATAACAAGTAAAGGAAAGCCGGAGTGGTGGAGGAGAGGAGAAGAGAGGATAATCGAAAGTATGGGAGGTAGGGGGGTGGAGGGGCGGGCGTCAGCATGGAGCAAAGGCACTTTAGCGGCTTGCTTCAACCTTGAGTAGCATACTGGTCCCACTAGCCGAGTTTTTTGTCATGCATACAAAACTACTTGTGCACACTATGCCCAGGCAATCGAACTGCATATTACAGTTTTTTAAAACAATTTAATTGCATTTGAAGTCCAGAAGTTGCACCTCTTGGTTTGAATACAATTAATTGGACAAGCACGTTCAAATCCAAATTTCAGCAGTGCTCGGCTAATGTAAGCCCTATTAACAGAGTTTACAGTTCAAAATGTGAACAAGCAATCCGTGAGAGAAGACGAGAAATGAACGTATGTTAATTGACTGGTCTAATGAACCCAACCTGCGTAACCAAGCGATAAACAAACGAGCAACATAACAGAAATACCTACTAACAATCAGCTCTAAATGTGAAGCGTAAAATGTCGAAGAAGTGCAACGTTAAAAAAGGCGAGAGAGAATCCCGACCGAGGGGAGGCACTCCGATAGGAATGACGGGAGCGGCAAGCAGGGAATTAAGAGAGAATGGTCGGGAGGAAGTGAGAGAAAAGTGGAAGGGAGTCGGTGAGGACCGAAAAGGATGGTGTGGTGCGCGGGGAATTGGGTGAAGGATGGTGTAAAAGATCACGACTCTATATATTGGGGACACCAAGCGTGTGTTTCGAAAACGTGTCCTCAGTTAAAAAAAATATCCAAAGAAAATATCTGATTCACGGCGAATACGAGACCGTCCCTGGCGCCTCGGTAGCTGGAACCCAGACAGACACAAGCGCGGCAGCGGGCAGCTGGGAGGGTGCAGGAGGAGGATGACGAGGTATGGACGATGGTTAGCGAGGAGGAGCGGCGGGGAGGGAGAAGAGGCCGCTCGCCGGGGAGACACGCACTGAGAGAGCCAAGGGAGGGACGCAACGAGACAGGCTCAACGAAAGCTCAACAACTAAGACGAGGGGAGAGGTGGTGGGGTTATGCACTAGGGAGGTAAAGGAGTGGGAAGGTGAGAGTAGGACGGATGTGCAATAGTAAGTGAGATGATCCGTATATGCCTGCAAACAAATACTTGAAGGACTGGAACAGAAAGACGGATCTATCACTTGAATACTAACAAGAGAGAAATGAATGGGATCGCGCCGAGAAGAAGTATCCGAGCAGACCAGCTACCCTAAATACGTGACACATCAGTATCAAGCCCCAACAGTAAACCAACTGATGGCAGCAGTAGACCTAGTTGAACCGGTTAATCGACTAGTGGCCGAAATCGAGTCAAAAGATAACCATTCCATGATAAGACCGCCTTTTGGAACTCACAAGCAGTTAGCCAGAGTGAATCCTGAAAGCGTTGTATGGAAAATGTGGAAATTCTCATCCGGGGTACGCAGAACCACATATCATGGCAAATCTAATCATGGGACCAAATAACACGTGAATTAGATCGAAGGGGAACTGGAACCATCAATTTGCGTCTGCAAGTACATCTATTGTAAGGTGCCATGGACAACAAGGAAATTGGGTGATGACGCGGCTCAAAATTAAAGTCCGCCGGAAAAGCGTAAAAAGTATATGTACAAAGATGTTATAAACAGCATTAAAGAGATTTATGAATGACAAAATATCATGACCATACAGATGTTTCTGGCAAGCATGCACTTTTCCCGAGCCACTATGTAAATACTAATTACTTATAAGCGCTACCTTACTGACACCGCCAGAAATCAATAGTTGTACAAAATTAGCCATGGGTAGATGGAACGCTCCAATATAAGGTCAGCACAAAATAGAAAGTTAAGTAGTGCTGTTTTTTTCTCGTCACAGGTGAATTAAGTTACATGGAGTCGGACGTTTATATTTGTTTGTTAAGCTAGAAGTACGGCGTAAAGTTGTACTAGTTATTCAAAAATCCATGTTGATCCCACCCAGTCACAATATTATCTGATGTTAATAACTTGTCAAGTACTACAACGCAGGGGCCCGTTGTCACAGCCGCTACATGACGTAATGTACTATAATATATATATACCCGCTTGAAACTGATTTTCGGAGCTCGATCGGTTACTAGATACGGTTGGCGCATTAACCAGTGTCAAAATATCATGTGGAACTCCCATCCAACGCAATGTGTCAAAGACAAGCCGTATTGTAAAAACAATTCTTGGAGTAGTGCTGGTGGCCAGCGCGTGAAAAAGCGAAGTGATACAATAAATTCATGTCGATCCGCTCGATGGTCAGGCGGTCATGTGCTCAGTAGGAATACAATCACTCAAATTAATATTAGTACGGTAAAAGGTAATGAGGAACATGACATGTGAAATAACATAGCTGCACTCGTTGCTTCATCTCTTGTTGTCTTATGGGGTCGTGATACGCATTCTGGCGCGAGGAAATGAAGCAAATAGAGTGTCGCTGCCCAGTCTTTCTTAACTCAGATCCAACATCCAACTCTGCCTTTTTGTAACACTTTTCTAAAGATTCGAAAAAAACTTAGTGAATGTCGAGTCAACCCTCGTACACTCGGTGCATTTGCTTAAATAATGAGTTCCTCCAAAGTACTGTATGCTAGTACATCACGTTACATCCGATTTGTTAGAGTTGAGTTGTAACAAATTGAAAAGAAAGATTCCTGAAATTCACTCTGAGGAAAAAGCAATTGCTCAACATAATTTATTTGTTTGATCAAAAACCTAAAGCAGAAATTGTGGTAGTGATAATACCAAAACGAAAGTATTTTAATCGTATCAAAAAACAAAGGGAGGCTTCCTACGTAATCATCCTCAGAAAGAATAATTTCCTCTTCCTAATTCAAAATCACAGATGTCGGTTGATTTCAGAATATCAAAATTAGTACGCTATGCAAAAAAAAAATTTGGAGAGGGGATGGATGTGTTCATCACATTATCACGTACTTCAAAGAAAGCATGGCTACCCTTGAGCAATTGAAATTATTTTTTTGCAAACTTTACTTACCTGTTGCATAACTACATAGCCAAGTTTATTCAACATGCCATGCAACGCCATTTATTCTAATGCCCTGCTGGTTTTGAACATTTGCATTTTTTGCTGTTTTACTTCAATTGTCCTTTCACAAAGCTTCGTACACTACAATCATTCATAGGTGACATGACAACTAACAGTGTATATGCATGAGAGTGTTAAATGTAGCATAATTGGTGTGAAAGAGTAGCAGAGCAGAATCAAATTTTACGAATGGGCCCAAGGTCTATGGTGAATAGGACTCACTCAGATTCATCCGCACTTGCAAAATTTACCGATTCGGAATTGGAACTAATTATATGTAAAAATTGCGCAATGCAAGCGAGAAAAGGATAGACAGACGAACAAATACTGTACGTAAGTATATTTAGTGGGAACGCACCCGTTACTTGACAGATAGCATCCAACCGAAATCCTGTTGGGGAGAGCTTAGACAAACTGCTATTATGCTTGTGTGCTGCCTTAGTTTTCCTTTTTCATTGAATAATCATAATCATGACGAAGATGATGATATGGTGTGCTCAAACACAATAAGTTAGCCTGTGATTTACCTCTCGATGTCGTTTAATCCTGGTTATTAATTCCAATTTCGACAACGGGACTCCATGAGTTTTTTTTTGTACGGCGACAAGGCACACGCATAACTTTTGTCTGTGAGAACATATGTAAACGTCTGTAATGATCAACTGAGCTTCATGTTTCATTCGTGAATGCATCAAACTCACATTTTATCAACTTTTTTTTCTCCGGAAGATTACGTGTAAACAAACCCGAGAAAAAGTAGCGTTTAGTTCACTTTTCATGTTGCACCCACTGTCTGTGAGATTATTGCTTTTGAGTGGAAGTTGCATGTATATCGAAAGTGGAATTGTGAAGATTTATAAAAGATAATGGAAAAAATAGATTTGATTTGATGTAATAATAAAAGTGATAAACGAAAAAATCATACAACGTTGCTAATAGCTGCTGCTGCTTCTACTGTTTATATCCTTTAATGACTACTTTTCCTAATAGGGATGTTGCATAATGGTACAGTACTCTCCTCAAAAATCCCACAGATCTGAGAATAAACTTTGAAACGGGAAAGTGGAAACTGCTAACGTGCTTATTAAAACTGTTGCTCAATGTAATTGGAAAACGACAAAAGTCACGGATTATTTCCGCTTTCCGTAAAATAACTTGTGAGGACAAAAACAGAGGACTAAAGTCCTGTTTAATTTTCTATATTTCATCATCTGCCAAAGCCGGAATCACAAAACGTGAACGATGAACGAGTTGCGAACACAGCCCTGTGCCTTTGTCTGCATCCAACAATCTTTTTTTTGTTTATTATTAAAAACGAAAACACGCAAAAAATACAGAGTGCAAATGGCTAATAAGTGGTTAGTCTCTGTTTTAAATTGATGCCCACTGTCAAGAAAAAAAAACTGGATTCCTCTGCTTTCATTTAAACTACAGTATAACATTCAAAACACATATTCCCCTTTTTAATAGGCACAGCCATATTCAGACAAGATCATAAATCTGACGTCCCTGTTACAACTACGACGGAAAAAAATTATGAGCATTGTCTACTGCTGTTTTAGGAACGTCCACTCATTGCCGATTGCTGTGTGCTCTGCACTGGTTAAGAGCAGTCTCCTACGTGCGTTGCTGATTGTGCCGTTATACAATGACTGCATTTGTAAATTCACCTGTGTGGTTTACAATTGCAGGGCAGGTGTAACCAATCCAGCCGACCTGCTGATTAATTTGTTTCTTTACAGCATTATTACTAACGTATTAAATGGAGAGGCGGATAATTCTATCCTCATTATTGCAATTATACGGCTTATTGTCATATTAGAAACGTTTATCCCACTACCTGGTGACATACTCATTTAAAAATTGGGTAGGAGCTGCATTTTAAATGCACTAGGTGCAATTGGCACTTGTTTTAAGTACTTTATGATGATATGTAAGGATTGCTTCATTCTTAAAATTAAAATTGAACAATGGTTTTGTTACAAGATTCTTTTATGACTTACAAGTGTACATAATACTGCATAACTACATATTTATTTAGTACGATGGACTTAAAGATTGCATTGTAACTTGAAGAAGTGACGTGTGTAAACATCTGCTAAAATCTGGACACCAGGCAGTTGAGATGAAACAGCCCAAGCTATGTACTTATGCGATTACCGTAATAAACGCAAAGATATGTGCTACGTCATGCATACGCCAAGGAATCCTAGTTTCATCTGAACTTGGATGGGCATACACGCCTCCTGTCTTTGTGTCATCGTCAGAGTCAGCGTAAAAATCACTCCGAAAAGGAAAATCTTGTAGGATATACCTGTCCATCTACTCATTCATTCGTCCACTTAACTTGTTAAAAGAATTACAATCATTGCTGATTTTTTTTTGCTGAATTTACCAGAAATAATACGCTGAAGAGCAGGACTAACGCTAGCGAATGTTTAGGGACTGAGGATCTTGACTGGTCTGAGAAGGTGCGTACTCGACCGGGTGTTGGGTCGGTGTGCATTGTGGCGCGTGGAGTGATGTGTGTAGGGCGGTATGTGTTGTAGAAGTACCTGGTCATATAGTAAGGTCATGAAACCGGTGTCAACGATGGAAGGGGTCAGTCAAGTCTAGATTGTGGTGGCGGTTGTTTTATGGCGTAGCCTAGGGGTATAGACAAGGGGGATGAGCAGAACTTGGGCTTTTGAAACTTGTCATCTTATGGCGTGCCTAACGCGAGAAAGGACTCATTAATGCTAGGTAGTTACAGAAGCAAGTGCGTTTGCAAACCAACACCGAATCATGTGTCCCAGTACATACCATAAAATAGTGATGAATGAGTTGCATGTAAGTCCGTCAGCATCTTGCCTTCGTATCCTCACGTAGCCGTATAGTAACTGACTGACTGGACCTGCATTTGCGATCGGATCGGTGCGCACGTTTAACCTCTTCTGCGGCCAAGACAACTCCTGGCAATCCAATGAGAACAACTGTTGTTAGAACCCAGCATGGTGCGAAGTCCGCTCGACGAACTGTGTATGCAGTCACAACTTCGAATCACTGCATGTGACTTAATAACTAAAGAGATTTCAACTATCAATAGAATCCACGTTGGAAGCAGTCGCTCAATGTGGAAGTCGAGGGGAAGTGTTGGTTTAATCGATTGGTAGCTGTGATGGTGTGCGGGGTCGGTCAAGCGTTTGATAGGAGGTATGGAGTGCCATTTTCATTACAACAAGAAAAAAATCGTTTTGAGTGAACGCCTTGCAAAAAATAATGCTGACGAGAATATAGTCATTAATGGATCGGGTCATTACGACCATCGATAAAATTCAATGGAATTGTCTTGACTGCGTTGCTGGCAAATTTAAAATCGCCCATCGCCGTGAAGTCTTTCATTAATGAATAGCCCTTATCGTTTCATTACAGTGTGATGTGGTCCTAATGCTTTGCGTTGTGGAGGGTATTACGAATTAGATGAGAGGGAAAAAAAGATGATATTCAAGATAGAAAAATTATCGAGGCTAACTGCTGAGACGGTGCGCAGTTGGTTGGCAGTGTATGAATGCGTATTTATGCCACGGTGAGCATAAATACATAAATAGTCATGCGGCCGTGATTGAGGGGGTTGTCCTATGCAGGTTGCGGCGTTTGTTGAGCAGATGAATGCTTAAAAGGATCACTTTATAGGCTAGGCAGGACTTTATATTTGGCAATAATTCGGGTCGGATGCGGGGCGTGTGGATCTAGTGTTTGGTGGGCAATAAAACAAGGATGAGCTTGTAGAAACACACGTCATGGCATACAGAATCAGTGTTGACCTTAAAAAAATTCCGCCCAATAGGGTTGAATGCGTAGCTGGTGCCATCAATTTTGAGAGACCAGGGTAGACCGCCGAGCAAGCGTGATCAAAAAGTTTTGGGTGATCAAGAAAGGGTGGAGAAATTAGTTTCACGGCGGGTACGGCGCAGGGCTTATTGGCTTGCGGGGGGGTCGAGTGACAGAAAATATAATCAAAGGTATAGATCTCCATGTGTCAAGTTGTTGACGTAGTGTTCCAAGATGATGATCAATAAACTTACTTCAATGTGCAATACAGTCCGATGCCGCGATATTGAGCGCTTATCAGATGTGAACTCCGCCGCATGGACTGAAAAGGAGCACGTCAGTGATCGTTTTCCTCCGCTGGGTACTTGATGACAAATGAAAGAACTGGCATTGCATGACCGGAGTGGAGTGGACTGCAGATAATGTGGAAACATGACAAATGAGCGTCGCGCCACATACATGCATATATATAAAGCTCGTCGGAGCGAGGATATGTATGTTGCTTGGTTCGTGAGCTGTAGGTAATGAAATATATTCGCGTGTGACTGTTCAAAGTGGGACTATATATGGGACAGTGTTTTGACTAATTTACGGCTTAGCGGGAAAGGGAGCTTGAATGCATCTCAAAACACAGGCACTCACACAGACAATAGATTTCTGATGCAGTCCCAGATACCGATAACGGCGTCCCAGCTCAGAGTAGTTTAACGCGTCAATAAGGCGCCTCCCTACAAGTTCCCGACATGAAAGTCACTTATGAACGCGGTGGTATACTTGTCCTGGTCATTAGGGCAATAAGTGGATGCGGCTAGGTTCTCCATGGTTGGATGGGAATGCGACCGGACGTCCGCGGTTTCGACGGCCGCCAATCTCGCAGGCGTGGTGCCAGCTGCACGCGACTTGCAGTTGCGGGGGGGGATGGGCGAGTTGGGAGGTGATGAGAGCGGTGAGAGATTGGTCACTGAGAGTAGGGGAATGCAGCCATAAGCCATTGTATGTCGAGGGTTGTTTCGGAATAGGGTCTCGACGGGTGACACAAGTTGGCCTTAGAATCGGGTAAGGCATATGGATCAGGGAGGAGCATTTGTGTGAGCAAGAATTTTTTGTAGTGTTGCAGGGATGTGCCGCGGTCGGGTGCGGAGAGGGTACTAACGGGGAGCAATAGAGATGCCATGTTACTTTATGAAGAGACTACAGTAATATGGATCGAGCGCTGGGAATGGGCGTATAGGAGTCGTATGATTTCTGTAAGTACGCAGCAGTCAATGGGCGGGTTTCTAGATAAGAGTAGCGAAGTGAAGCTCGAGTGGTGGTCTGGATTGGTGCAAATTTGATGTTCATTGGGGGTAATAGGGTAGCATTATCACTGAGTTCACGCTATTCATACCAAGGGTACTCGATTTTGGCCATGTCGTGGGAGGCTGGTGGGTAGGTGGGTGTCGGTAGGAGAGTGCGCGCGACGTATGACGCGTGCGGTGTGCCGGGGGGGTGGATAGGGGGTAGGGACGCGTAAAGCTGCTTTCTATGGGAAAATGAACGTAATCCCTGGTATTAGCTTGAGGCAGTCGGGATTAATGTTTGCAGAAGAGAAATGAGGATTGGAGGTCAGTATACAAATTAGAAAATAATCTAGCCATGAATTAATGGAAATCCTTACATAATCCTAGGTGCTAAGTATTATTTGCTACTTTAAGTATGACGTTAGCTGGCATTTTTCCAAAGAGCGCAAAGGATTTATAATAAATTGTTACCATGCTGTACATTTAGGTGCCGAAGAAAAGTATCATACAATCAATTATAAGTCGTACGATAGGAATAGATTCTTTGTCGGACTCAACATGAGGGAAAGTAGAAACATAGGAAGTTTTTGATGTTTACCTGACTTATCTCCAACTTGGCTCTTGAAGAGAACGCAAAGGCCCGTCTCAAAATTGACAGCTTGACAAGACAGATTAAGCTTACATGCTTCCACGCACTCAGCTAATTGGAGTGTTCCAGCTCTCGTCTCAAGTATATCATGTGGAGCACTGTACATCCATCCCGTAACTAGTTCAAACGTTGCATCCTCCGCAGGACAATTTACCGACGAGTATTGTGCCGAAGCCATCCCGATGAGAATGGCAACAGCAAAACAACTTGTTGTATGCCACATTTTTGTAATTTGATAAATCTACTGGTTTTTTTAGCTCTACACTTCTTGACAACTAGTCAATAACAAATTCCTTTACTACACATAAAACAAACAATGAACTTCACAAAAAAATTGTCAACAACACTTTTTTTTATATTGGATCGTGCTGACGATAACTCCACCAGAAAAACAAAAATTGTCTCAGGTTATACCAAAGTCGTTAGCTACTCACAGTAATGATACGCTGGTTGGCTAATGGTTGTAAAAACGATGAAGCTAAGCTTCACTACGAGAAAGGAAAAGTCAGAGACACCTTCTGAGCCACCGTCCTTAGAGAGAAGTGGACGTGAGACTTTGCCAACAGCAGGAAATGATTTGATGGTTGAAAGCTAAATCACACTGGTCTCATCCCTTTTTCATTCACGTTCTTTCCTGATTCTTACCCGTACGTTTGAAACTCGACTTTTTTAATGCAGGTGGATACTTACTTCACGCTATTGAAAATCAGTATCAGCAAAGCGATATCAGACCTCGTCAAGTCAAAGCCGAGAACCTGTGGCTGTGGGGATACCTCAACAATCATAAGTAGGACCGATATCAGAGTCCTGTCCTTTAAAGCGGGATGTAATGCAAGGTAAAGTAAAGCAGCACTACGCAAAAAGTAAGTACAGATTTTGTAGGATAAATGAATGCGAGTGAGAAAATGTGTAGGACACTGTGAGACTACGCATCATGTGAAACGTGTGGATGAACACAATTTACGTAAACAGTTGTAATACAAGCTGCCATCCTAAGTTAAACCTAAACATCTTTACCCATCCGTACTTTCTCGTTAGCTTTAGTTACCTTACAATAATGCCGTACGTGTTTCAAACACACACTGGCGAATCTGGTCGATGAGTAAATTATACGAGGAGTTTCAAAAGGCAAACGTTGCTTCGAAGATAATAACTGATATGGCTTCTTACCACGTACGTGTTAGATTCTAATTCACGGATTATCGCAAGGATCATAGGACGCCAAATGTTAGTGCTGAAAATTTACCATGTTTTGTCAAAATATATATTGTGTGTATTATGGAATTTAAACGGATTAGATTAGGGCGATATGAAGAATTGAAACTTGCCTTGTTTTTCCATTTTGATATAAAGGTTAACTTGAGAAACTGAATGAAATTAGATGCAACTTAAAGATAAAGCCACAAAATGTGTTGCATGAGCCCATGAGCTTCCCTGCAAAGATTAGCAAATTGAGGCCGTGGTCTTGACGCTACTTTTTTACAACTTTGTGCAACCTTACCCAGTGCATGGATAACCCAGCACTAGAGCTCACAGTTGAAGTAATTGCGGTGTTAACATGTGTAACAAGAACAACTAAACTTCACCTCAGCAGGGAATTGAACTAGCAATATTTCATTTAAAATTCATAGTATCGTTCATCGTTTACTAACCTTACTGACAAATTGGCGATTGGAGAATTTTTAAATAGGTGTAATTTGTACATATCATGCAAATGACAAGTAATATGATGAATAGCATAAGAGAATTACTGTTTGATTTTCATCTTTATGATCTAGACACGGAGAGTAGTATTCGTATGGATTCTTGTCGCGACATTTCCACTCCTAGCTCATAGTTGTTTGCTAATTAGTAATCATTATAGTTCGCATCGAGAAACCGCATGATGCAAGTTTTGCAAAAGTCTTTTACAAAACGGGCACTCAGCAGTACATATCGTAACTCAAGGGCGAACGTTGAATTCGGACAGGATTGGGACTGGGACCCTCGTTGTGCATCCATGAATTATTATGACAATGACGTAAGACCAACAAGTAAACAACTTGAGTTATCTCTTATACACACATTACAATCGGGTTCCATAAATTTCATTACAAATGCAGATGCAGACAAATAAGTAATCTTCATCAATTCATAATGAACCGTTGGCAACACCAAAAAATGGGTTGCATGCATGGTCCACAATATTAATATTTCAGGATGTCGTACTTTATAATTTAAAGCTATCTTGCCATGCATGCAATTACTATATTGGTTTTATCTGTTTGTTACACCCCCAAGAAAAGAGTTACGATAAGGTTTTAGATTTTACTTGCGATTAGATAATATTCTGTGAAATTGTAGAAAATGAAACAAATTTTAGGAATGGGGAAATGTGGGATAGTTTAAAAAAACATCCTTTCGTTGATAATTTCTTTGGGATTGGCGGTTGAACGAATGACATTTTGATCGGGATCATTTCTCAAACAGATTGGAAAATTAGCCCAAGTCAACTCTTAAAACGTCCATTGTTGTGAATAGAAAATATTTTACTGTTATAAATGAAGTGAGCACAGTACAGCATAAAAATTTACGTAATGTCTATTTCTGGTTCCACCTAAAAACTATTTTACTTCAACGTCAGGAAGAAAACGTTTTGGATTTGGATAGGGTGTACAGTCAACAAGTTGGGCGTGTAGTAGTGGTTCATATCGGTTGATAATTGATTTGAATAATTAGAGGGGCATTGAAGGTGAAGTCATGTATCCAAGAATGTTTTCCCAATGCCAACTACTTTGCTCATTGAAAATGGTATGGGTTATGGGTAAGTATGAGTGATATATTCTGACGTTCTTAAAATTTAAAGGGTGAACACAAAATTTAAAGATTTTCTGATTCATATTACATAATGTTGAGCTGTAGTAATGCCATAATGCATTACTAAAACCGAATGGCATTTTTATACAGTCCACAAATTTCTCGGTCGACATAGGTTTGGTTTTTGCCTAATCCGCCCTATCTGTATTCATATTTTACGGTGTGCCTGCTGAATGCATAATTTCTCGTCATCAGCTCATCAAAAGTGTATCCACCTTTAGATAACGCAATCGCCCAGTTTTACAGGAGCTATCGGTAGTAAACAAACTGCATTTTTCCTTGGATAGTTTGGTCATATATCCTGTAAACTTGAGTTTACATGTTGATTCGGCTGTTGGCAATACTTTTCAAGAGTGAAATTGCAGAGGTTGCTCTATAGCAATGAGTATTCATACATGTAAATTCCTTTGCCAGCGAAAATGCTTTGCCTCGAACCCTTTTCCTTACAAGTTGCGACTACCTCAACTTGCAAACAACATATCTATTAGTACGAATCACCTGAGCGTCACCTCAGAATATGAATTCATGGGTGCGTGTATTGTATGGAAATGTAAAGATACAAGGCATCTTGTCTCCCCATCATGTACTATTAGTTACATTTATTATTTTGCACAACAGCCATTAAAACAGTAAATTTTAAGCCTTCACAAGGTTAACTCATATCGCATTTCTTAGTTAGTGTTAATTGCTACACACAGTTTTAGACGCCCGGATAAGGGGCATGGCTCACAAGTTTTTGCATCCTATTCTGCCTGTCTTGGCTTTCGACGTCACTACTTCGATACATGACGCATATCAAATGATAAATGTTTTTTGTCGTAATCATTTATCAAATCAGCATTAAAAAGTTCGGCTGCTGCAGATCATCTCTAATCAACATCAAAGGTTAGATTTATAAAATGAAATGTAAATGCGGTGCATAACATGCGCGAACTCTAAAACTCTAACATTGTATTCACCTCCTCTACTCCTCATTAATTGAATAATTGCAGACCGAACCAATTCATTAAACCAGTCTTTGCGGTAGTAAATGGTAATTCATTCCATTATCGTAAGACAACGAGTAACCACAACAGAACCACCTCAGATTTTACAAGCCCGTCCATACATCCTCACATGATTGCGATGATCAGCTCCTCCATTCATCGATTAGGTGTAGTGTTGATCCTTTCAAGTCATTGATTACGGAGTACTTGATTTGAAATGTCCATTAGTAATATAAAGATAGTTTACTGTATCTCACAATCGTAACGTGTCTTTGTTGACGGGTGAGATTGCATTTATGATCTCAACTGTTTGTCAGTCTGTCTCTCCTTCCGTTTGCGGGATTGACATTGAACTAATATGCTCATCCGCGTTCAAAGCTGAAATTTACGCCTCCTCTATAAAGTAAAGCGTTTATGAAATAATTGAAGGTAAAGTTCAAAATTAACCAAAGTGGTTCACTTTTACAACATGTCCGTTACTTTGCAATCTCTTCAACAAGGAGTTTGTTAATACTGTATGAAAAAAATGATACATGTTCATACGGAGCAGACAGAAAAACATAATCAAAGTGCCACTTGGTCATAAAAGAAGCTACGAAAAATGTATTCACCGAAAAGGAAAACCTGTCTTTCATTTAAGTTGAAGGCTATTCTAATCTAATACACATATATATGTAATACTCAAATGAAAATTGCTTTTCTATTGGATACCATCATAACTTTTATGCATACTTAATGTGCCTACCTATGTTGACTACCTCCGAATACCAGTAGTCAGTGGTCAATCATCGTCATACATTAAATTTTTGTACACAGTTATGCAAATAGAATTACGGAGTTTTTTCTTGATACGAGAGCCTAATACAATTTGAAATGAGCAAATTAAATGGGCGATTTAACCTGGCCCCATTCTTCAAGCTATGTAATAATGACTAATGACACTAAAAGCACCTTTTTCCTCCTGTTGGACGGGCTGAATGAAAGATGGAATGGGTTGTGAAGGATCGTAGACAGCAGACAGACACTTCATGTCACATTTTCAGTAGTCATCCTATTCTCAAATGGTATGCTTTAATCAATATGTCTACATTCATGCACACCATGAGCTTTCATATCCGTAAGTTGTCAGATTTATTACAAAAAACCACTTAAGAACAATCCGGCATTCATCAGTCAGAAATTTATCCTTTGTGGAGTCCGAATCAGGATGAATGGGATTTTCTGTTTAGCATTGCATAAGTAACTGATACTGATTGGTAAGACGTTTCTTCCAAAGAAGGGTCTCTTGATGATTTC
Source organism: Orchesella cincta (assembly GCA_001718145.1). NCBI lineage: Eukaryota > Metazoa > Arthropoda > Collembola > Entomobryomorpha > Orchesellidae > Orchesella > Orchesella cincta. Next base: position 251,487 of record LJIJ01000026.1, on the reverse strand, counting down.
AAATCTACATGGTGGGTACTTGAACATCAAAAAATCGTTTATTGTGCAGCTGGGGTTTTTTTCTAATCTCCTTTATTATGTTGGGCTCAAATAAAAAGGGATAAAGAAGGAAACAAAAACCAGATAAATGATAAAAAATCTCGTCATTTAGGGCAGGGATGTTTTTGGGAAACCGTTGTTACAATATATTGAGCAATCAGGATTTCATCTAACATCATAACTCCTTTTCCTGCTATTACCAATGTCAAAGCTGTATATAGTTAAAAAATGATTACCAATATTAAATCCACCAACTGTCTCCCCAAAGGCCCTTTTGTTTTGTTTTCAAGTATAAGGTCAGAAAGAACAACGCACGCAACATCCCCAATAACAACAATCTCCGTACATGTAGCAAAGTTCGATAAATTATGCAATTATTACAATATAACGACTGAAACGAAAATGGGAGTACTCACTCGTCGTCATGAGTAATGTAACTGAACTCGTAATAGGTATTGAACGGAAAGGAGATGAAATGTAGACATATGTGTACAGATGTACATCATTAAACCTACTAACCGAGTTATTATGAAATTTATTTTTTGATGAATACCAGAAAAAAGACGAGGAATGAGGGGCTCTTCAGAAATTAACTGTTGTGTCATTAATTTAAATAAATAACAAAAATTGTTATGGTCAACCTTCGAGCATTTTTGTTCTGTATTAGATGGGCTGAGATGCGGGGCACATACACGCAGAGAGGTTGATTTTTGATAACTTCTTTAGAGAAATGAGTGCAGACTAAATCTAAAGCCCGACAACAGGTTTTCCTTAATGATGGGAACGGAAAGAAGATCAAGTGGTTGAAGCTGAAAGCACAATCACATCACATCACAGATGAGGCAGATGGTGATCATCTTAATAATCCTAGTTTTAAGGGAGATACCTTCTACACGATCAACGATATGAGCAATTTATGTATATGGTGCGTTGGATTGGGTTGCATACCTTTCTCACATCTACGCAGGTACTTTATCAAACATGACTTTTCTTATCGTAATCGCCTTTTTCAATGCTGAGAGTTGCATCTAATGGGATTACGTTAGCAAGCTAAACATTTCGGTTGAGATTAAACTTTCCAATAAGTAGATAAAATGTCACTGATTACCAGGTTTCTATGCTTGGTTTCATGACCGTTGATGGTGCACGTTTACAGAAAAAAAGATTACAAAAACAAGTGCATGCAAGTAAATATTGTAGTTTTTCTGATTGCAGCAGCAAGCATTAAGATTAAGAACCTGTCGGAGTTCATCAATGATCCATATAACCCCCACTGTATTGAACAAGGATGAAATTATAAACGAGAAAGTGACACTAAATTTCCCAGGACTATTGTCACAATGTAAGGAGCAGCTTTGTAAAAGTTGTTATCATAGTTGTTTCACAGTAGCTCAATTATTTCATGAATCTTGCACATCATGATTGTATAACAAAACAATTGATTGCTAAACTAACTAGGCTAGTAATTCAACGAATAATGCAGTTTTTAAACTACACTAGGTTGCAATACAACTCAGTTACAGCATTAAAACTTTTTACATTCCTCTCTCGGCTTTCATAAACACGCTATGGTTTATATAACAAATATGACATGGCGTGAAATAGCATTATTAAATGTTACGATGACAGAAACAAGTAAGACTATCCTTAAAAATTAGCTCAACAATTTCCCTCCTCCTCATAATAATTTAATGATGTTTGAATAATATCCGAGAATCTTTCCTTAAAAACAATATTCTGATGCTTTCCCACGTTTTCCGGTTTGATTTGCATAATTAACTGCGTCAAAAAATCATAAAGTTGCTTTGTGTAATGTTTAATTGGCTCATTTGCAGTAATGCATTAACCTAAATTCAATCTACGATGATGAGACTAGCATAAAACAAAAACAGGCATTCATTTCATGCGCTTCATTTCCCGTACATGTTGAATGCATGCTTCATCCACCGATCGGAATCAGGACGATGAGTAGTAAGTGCCTACGCACTTTTAAAACACACGTGTAACGTTCGCCCTGAGCTATGAATATGGTGTCGTCTGCCGACATGCAAGTTTTGAAATTATTGACCCTGGCTACTAACCTTACCAACAGTTTCAACCACACCGTGGTGGCTTGAAACCACAAAATCAGGCAAAAACTTTTGGGTGCCTAATGGAAAAAAATGGGACTCTTTCCTTTTGAGCATTTACTCAATCTGGGATTCTTTTGGAGGAAAATCTGTGCATATTAAATACCATTTCAATTTCCTACTTTATCAGAGCAAAGGAACGCGTAACCACTGTGCAGTCTACTTATCTAACATTTATATTAAACAGTCATGTAATCAAGTGAAGCATCGTTGTCTGATGTTATCAGGTAGCTGCATGAACAATTTTATCCTTGGAAAAGTGAAGTTTTGCGAGCATTCACTTGGTCGAGTTCGAGTAGACGACTTGATCTCATTTTTTGTGAGCTATCGTTTTGACGACCAATGTTTATAAATAAGTAGAAGCACCTTTGCAACAGCAATAACATTTCATATAAGCAAGTTATTATTTCACCAATGACTTATCAAATAGAGCTTATGAGTTTCACAATAAACTTTAATTTGATTTGAGCGACTGCATATAGTTTTTGCTGGTGTAATGAGGACACAGAGTGAAGGCAAGGTTAGTTTCCTAGATGATCATCTTCAAAGAGACTGGTGAAGTATGAAGTCCTATGTATTCCGCGTTCATGTTCAAGTTCATGAAAGTTTGCTATATAATCTCGTAATGAGATTCGAATATTCGACAATGAGGAAGAGGCTGCCGGCTTTTATGTGCATACATGCATTTAAACCAAACCACATTATGTAGAAAAGTACGTAACTCCCTTTGGAATCATCATTGCAGACTTGTCTACGCCGAGATATATGCTAGCACTGGCACTGCCTAATGTTACATCAAAGCGCCACAATATGTGCATTTTATATCTTACTACATTCATAATAATTCGTAATTCTCACTTCTCACGCACCGAATGAGAATGAATACAATTCAATGCTTTGCTTCACCACCCAACAGTCAACTTTAATGCTTTTATTTCTAAGAGGGAATTTCGCAGGAGTAAATAGGCTAATAAAGCATTATGATGTCAATTATGTCAAGATACATCAAAATGATAATCATTAACCCATCACCTTACAGCAGTTTTGCCCTCCGGAATATTTTGCCATAAGGTTTTTTTGGTACCTTGTTGCATCAATTGAAGTATCTTTGTATGAAACTGAAATGCGTGCATCATCTTCAATATCATCAAATCATAAAGAGATTGGGATTGGGTGCATGCCGCATGCTTGGTTTCGTTGGTGGCTTGGCTACCCGGCTGCCGCTGGTGAAATGGAAGTAGCTTTGTAGGACGCAAAGAGATGACCATAATAATCCCACAGAAACTACTTGGCATCTGTATTATATGTAGGCTTCTAACTTGAGATTAAAAATGCATAAAATGAATCTTCTTCGTGTTCAACTCTCGCTTCTCATTTTTTAAAATTCAGTCCAAGAATGTTAACACCGCATTTTGCTTTTCTAGTTAACCTTGTATGTGAAGATTATGTGAATTCATTGTTGTATAATGACGGATTGTGCTGATTATGTTGAAAGTATTTGTAACAGCGAAGTGACAACTCATTGGAATATCATTATGAGAACTTGAAAATGAAATGAATTATTCTCTAAGATATAATATCGCTCAGTTCATAATTGCGTACGGAAGAGGAACCATAAACTTGTGATATGAATGAACAACAATGCGTACATTATTTGTTGTCGATGCGAACTTGTTACGTGGATGATAGAGCAGGCGTGAGTGGGTATTTGAATTTAATTCACACACATGTTACATTTGCATTGCTATTGTAAATTTAATGTTGTATATTGGTAAGCCCCCACCTCAATTTTTTCTACACTCTATCGGCATCGGCACTGCGTAACGTCAAGGGGTACAAGAGTCCATAAAAATGCTAATTTAAATAAGTACCTTAGTTTATTTGACAATTTGCAAGGCAATAGAACCGTGCAATCTACGCCATGGCTAGTATACTATCAAAAATGATGCAATAATGGAGTGGTGCGTAAAATATTAGGAAACAAATGAGTAGTATTAGCTTCAGCAAATAGCGGTAGTAGAGCGGTATAAGCACAACAACAGGACAAGACCTACTACCCTTGACCTTTAATAATAGTAATAATAATAGTTGAAGAACAGGTGAACCTGATACCAGTAACACCACTGTGACTCACCACCATATCATACCTAACTCGTATGAATGTCCAAACATCTTTTTGTTTAGCAAAAATCAGGATGAATTATGTTGGTTGGTGTTGGTACTCAACAATGATACTGGTGAGTGATCTCTTCTTCGTAGCTAAAATTCTCCCATGTTCGGCTCGGCATTGTCTCAAAACATAATATGGGGAGTCGATGTAATACATCCTACAACAAGCTTAGACTAGAGATACTAATCAACAGTGAGATTGGCATTAAACAACACTCAACACAACGCAATCCTCAATCAAATCCCATTGTTACAATGCTGCGCTGTGTTCTGAGTGCTGAGTCCAAATACGGATGTTTCTAAATTTTAAAGGGAATTCTATCGTTTTATAACTAATCCTATGAGAGTCACACGATGTCTTCAATATTTCATTCAAACTTGACATGCTATCTTCATTCGTTTATGAAATTTCGTCTTTCCTACTTGGGTTTTTGAGAGTTGGATAAAGATTATGGTATGGTCAACGCCGAGCTGCAAGTTGTTTATACGAGAAATTGTATATTACTGTTTTCTCTAGTGAGTTACTCAAATTGCAATTGATGATTGTGGTTGATGAGTCTCCAAATTATTTCAGCAAAACAAATTTAGCAAATACGTCGATGATGCCCTTGTATTAGTTTTGTATTATGTAAGATATTTTTTTGTGTATAGTACATACATAAATACACGGAAAACTTTCAACAGAGCCCAAAGTTTGATTCAGCTCACATTACTATGGACTCCGTCAATTGTATCCGGATACTGCGGTAGAAAATTGAGAGACTCAAAATAATTTGCAAGTGAAAATTCTTGCTGGTTTGGATTGCTAATAGTACTATTTCAAGTCCAGTTAGAAGTGATGCATTACCGGCATTAATCTTTTCTTTTTAAGGTTTTTTCATGGGTCCTTTATGGCCAAAAAATGTAAAACCTTAAAAGCGCTAACGTAAGCTAAGCTAAGTCTGCTATGACATGTTTTCTTCTTCAAAAGTCAACTTGTATTGAAAGGAGTCAACCAACAATAATATCGGCAGTGATGCAACATATCAAAGAGTTTATTTGAAAGTTGAAAAATTGTTATGCAAAATGTTGCATCCTAACAAAAAAGGTTTATCTGATAAGCACGGGGATCTCAAAGAGTTTGTATTATTATGTCTTTTCCTCAAAAGAATATTTACTATTTTTACAGGCTCTTAACTTAACTAGCATAGTTAAAGATAAGTTCTAGTGTTACGAGGATTCCGTTGTAAAGTATTAATTTACATGTATGGGGTCGTTTTTCAAAAGGAAGCGTGTCCTACACCATGCCGAATTATTATGGATTCAATGGGTATAAAGAAATAACGACCACTAGGTCTCTGGTTCAATCTGGGATCTAAACAGGTTTACGGCCATTCTTTCAGTTTGTCATTTTTAACTACCTGTTTCTGACGCTGACCATAAAAAATTATGGTTACAACACGGATTGTAAAATAATGACTTCGAATGTCGGACCACCCCGTAAAAATGTAGAATCGCACTTCGTCTCCTTCTAGATGAGCCACAAAAATTACAGAAAACAGAGAACAAGAAATGTTTGCCATTTCGGTTTTGGGTGATTTTTAATAGCTGGTTTTCCTTTTGTGCTTAACTTTGGGATTGTGAAAATAACGTACTTTTTACAAGAATTCAGTATTAACCTGATTTACTTACTCCTGACCTCAGCTATTTTAATAATATGTGATTATTGAGTAGCAAACCGAACAGAGGCTATGCTGCATTTCTGTATTCGGGTAGTTGTTAGTTCCAAAATATGTATTCAAGTGTCCCTATTAATAAAATGCAATGAAATTCACACTGTTGACTGCTAAATGTACCAAGTATAAAGTAACATTGATCGATCAGTAGTCAGAGTTTATATGCTTGATATTCATTTATTTGCTCACTGCTATCCATTTGCTAGCCTCTGGGTAATCTCTGACTATTCACAAGTTATCACTTTTTTATTTGGTATTTCTTAGTGAGTATATTGTGGTTGCGAAAAATATTTCTAAAATATAAGTGTCATCCAACTTTGCAAGCCCAAATTTGCAAAGCATTTTGATGAGCTCACGTTCTATTTAGGAGCAAACGTAAGCAGCGTTGAATTCCGGTCCAAACAAATTGACTTCGTTCAATGACCCATTTCGTTTGTTAAATTTACTCATTCATTTGCTTTTACCGGATGTAAAGTAATTTGGTTGAATCTGAACTTTCCATTTTTGAATGGACGCTGACCTGTGTATTTACTTGTTACCAAAAATCTACAATAATAATAGTAATAATAATAAAAATAGGAAAATACGGTTGAGTCAAATGACCAGAAGAAAACAGATTTTCCTCCGAAACTGTAAGTCTATACTTAAAAACGGCAAAGGTTTTTGTCTGCTATAGTCAGCAATTATGCATAGGAAAAAGTAATTTCCGTAAAATATTGAAGAAAAGCAGAATTGGAAGTTTTGGTGCACTTTAAATGAAAGTATAAACTTTAATGGAAATAAATACCGTAGCGCTTATGATTACAACCCAATCATAAATGCATGTTATAAGCTTTAATGAAAATTGCTAATTTTGAAATTGATAATGTTAATAAATGCTAGTAAAATGAGAAAGCACGATAAACGTTTGTTGAAAGCAGAAGTCAACGTCTTTGATGCTATGTTAAATCCTCCGACAACCAAATGTCACAAGAATTTTAATATGATCATAAGTTCTGGTTTAGATTCAGTTTATCAGTTGTAAATCTTGAACCTGGATCTAAATTACTATGCTTCTTCTACATCAACAATATTGTCATTATTTGCTCGAGATTCAATTTTTTGCATTCCTGTCGTTGCAGGGTTAGAATCTGACAAAAATAAGACGAGTGGCAATAAAAAAATCATACGAAGTAATGATGTCCATAATTGTCCTATTTTTAAATCAGCATCGGAATCAACACCATTAAAATCCACTGAGTTGAGCAATCAAGCTGAAAAATAGCTTAAACTTTTACGATAGTATATGTGGAAAGCGTTTAATTGAAAGTTAAATCCAGGATCGTAAAAGAATCATCGAATGAAGGTTGCGTAAACATGACAATGAAATGTCATAGGAGTGTGCACTGGATGAGTTTTTGGTTTATTTATTTTTGTACATTCATAAATACGTCAGTCTTACAAAACTTATATCATTTATTTAATTGGCACGTGTGTTAGTACACTCACTATTCATACTACTGCTGTTATTGTTTTGTGCTATTTTAAGAATCTAAATGGATCTGAACGATTCAAGGCTAATGTCAACTGAGAATGGAAAATACCATGAATTTCCTTATAATTTAATTCTTTCAGTTACGTCGTCGCTGTTATGTCTTTTGGTTTTAATTTTTACTGATGATGATGATGTAAAGAAATCTTATTTTTCTTTTTTTGGATTTTATAACCGATATTAACTTTGCTATGATGCGCAATATGAATTGCCGACTTATTGCCATAACTAAACCAAACATGAGGCAATGCCATGAATACGGTTTTTAACTTTTTCCTGATACTGTGAAATGAGCTAACGTACACGTTTTATATGACTCGCTAAATGGATTAAAGCTTAAATCAAAATATTTATACACGGCTGACTCATGTGTTTACACGTGTTTGGGCAGTCAATATCGTCATGTCGGTTGCAAAATTAAAGAGCTATAGTGAGAAATGGCTTTTGGTCTAGTATATTATGTCATTAAAATGCAGAAAAACAAAGCAAGCGTGGCGAAACCATGGTACTGTGTATTGGCTGATGACTAATTGGTCGGCGTTGCAAAATTTAAGCGTTGGTGTGGACCGTTCCAGTAAAAACTCACAACAACCGTATTTTGTATGCAAATCTAAACACACGGAACTGGTAAAAATATTATAAAGTTTTAGTACAACAGCAGGTGGCTTCAATTGTATCAAGCATTCGCTGGGAAAATTAAAGAATGCTAATTGTAAACTCAATTTAAAATAACATATGCAAGAAGGAAGTTAAGTTGTGTTGCAAGAGTTAGTCAGAATCAGACGTGACAGGTACATATTTCATAACATGTTATGTGATCCAAGTCGTCACTTATGAATGGTTTTTACTATCAATGCTATCTACACATTATGTAGCTGGATCATTACATAACTCTGCAACCATCCAAGCGCAGACTGACGTCAAACGACATTTGTTAATCTGCTAGACAGTTAAAAACATTTCCATTACCGGCTAATGTCAGTTAGACATGAAAAGATAGTGAAACTACTTATAAGTTAAAATCAAAACAAAATACTTTACTGAAAAAGAAATCCTTTGTTTTTTGTCAATAAGTATGAAACTTTGTACTTTCCCTTACCGATGGATGGACACATGAATATTTGAAATTCTTGAGAGGAAAACTACAGCAATGATAATGCTTACAAAAAAATTGAACTTTAGTTAGCGAAAATCCTCTTTGTCATATATTCCATGAAAAGCATTTTATGGAGAATGAGAATGTTCCTTGCAGCTATAAATTTCATTAAGGCGACCTATTTCCAACTGATCCCTCACGGGTGTTCTTCCTTGCTGCAATTACGGTTAATGAATAAACTTCATTTCCGAAGCTAAGCCCTTTTCATAGAAACAGATCAAATGCGATACATGCGAAATTTTGCTTCCTTCTTTTTCCTCGAGCTGGTATTACTTATAACTTAATTTCTTTAATTCTGGACCATAAGCGGAAATTTATTCATAATTCTTTCAATTTATTTCTAAAAACTCACCACCCATGTGTTTCGTATGATTTACAACGTTGTGTGTATCTGGAAAGTAAACATTTATACTGAATTTCGTATGATTTCAAGTTCACAGACGGCAGAAGTTAATGAACGTCTGAAAGCATTGTTTATATACATTGAGTAATTGACCGATGAATTAATTTTAGATCTCCAATAATGCACAATAAATCAAACAGTGAAATGGAAAATCTGATGACAAGTTCAGTTACATTTTAAGAGTTTTTAAAAAGTGAATGAGAATGAAGTGCCTCACAATTGATCAGACACCAATGTTGGTTTTGCACGTGAAGCGTTATCGCAGCAATTTTATCACCGGTTTTGCATAGTCAGCCGGAAATATGCAGATTCCAGTCGTTCCAAATCCATTTGTTTACACAGCAGTAGTTACATTACAGTCAGCAAATAAGGGCTTTTGTCACGTCACGACTTGTTTATTAACTTATTTAAAATGGATTTCGCAGTTAATCGTTTTGTTGATTGAGTTTGTGTGTACGTCTGCATGTCGGTATTTGAATGTGGAATTAGGTTCAAACTATATGCCACATACTAAACGAAAATTTTCACCATACGTGGTTCTTCATATGCGTTGCGTTGAGCTAAAATCTTTGGTTCAATGCAGTGCAAATTGAAGACCATAATTTCTTGAATAATCATGTTATAACGTTTACAACGTCAAATGTTGCCCCAAAGTGTCCTCTAACCTCCGCCAAGTCAATCAGTTGCAAGTCGAGTACACCCAGTTTGGCAGTTTTATTTTAAGTTACGATTAGGTTATCATATAAAAACTGTCGACGCCTTTTACATCTCGTCATAAACTCATTAAACCAAAGTATTGACAAAAGAAACAAAGTGCTTACTCAACTAATTTTATGCATGCATGCCAATATAAAACGTTCAATGTAGTCACAGATGACAACCTCGTGTATATAATGGGTTGTTATTTTCTTTTCAGAAACATCAACTTTAAAATCTTTATATGTAGATCAAACATTTCGTGCAGCATTAGTTGGGGTAGGCTTTCATAATCCATCACAATTATTAAACGTATTTCTTTAAATATTCAGAATGCAGCTAGCAGTTAGCTGTTGCAGTTCTTAAGTCTAAAATTCAATGTCAATTGTGTTGTTTTCTTTGTTTCTCACAAATTCTCCTTATCTCCATGAACAACCTACAACCCAAAGATTCGAAACTGGATAAATTTTGTTTTCGTGGAAGTGGTGAGAATTCATGAATAAATTGACTCGTCATGGACTATTTTGTGATGGTTTTGATGAGTGATAGGAATGGTGAGCAATGGTGTACAAACACGTAGTTATTATTTGTTAGAATTTATACTTCAAGACACGGCATTGCCATGAAATTATCATTAATGAAAGTACACTAAAACGATGACGTCAAACAGCAATGATACATACTGCCACAAGAGATAAATTATAGTGTGCATGCATTTACGCACTCAATTTGTAAGCATGTATATACTCTGTCTGACTAACTGGTAGGAATATAAATGACACACATATGGAGTGAGGAAGGCCGACAAGAATTTGTTCCTTTTCCAAGTTCTATGCATGCATGTAGGTATGAACTGTGGTTGGACAAGCCAAGCAGCTTAGTTGCACACATTAGAATAGATATCTTTAATAGATATTATTTGTCATCAGGATGACACATGCTGGCAAAAGTAGACGATGCAAATATAATAAAATGAGTTGCTTATGTAGGAATAAAGCAGTTGGTCACTTGTCATGCAAAATGTAAGGTTTTTCTCAAGCATTTCTCAAAGATCTCATCTGGTAGACGATAGAGTGCAAAAACCTTCTGTGATACAGACTCTATTATTATTATTGTGATCCTACGGCTTACGAACTGGCAACTTAAGATGGAGCAAATTACACCTACGATGGAAATCAAATAAACGGTTCATGATCGACCATATCAGAAACAATGAGATACAACGTTGTTACCCAACAAAGGTCAGTGACAACATCATCATGTCTGTGTGAAATAGGAGTTCATTGTGGTATAAAGTGTGTTATCGTCAAGATAATAGTCTGCTCAACTCATTCTCTGTGAGTCGTGTGTTTACAATTTGTCAAATATCTACTTCAGGTGCTTCAAATTTTTCTCATCATAACGTGGACTATAGCCTCCTCTTTATTTGTGCTGACTGATTGTGAGTTTTTGTCTGGTGCGATGGAATGTACTGTATTCCATTTAAAGTATAAAATCATTCCAGCCCCCAACACATTGCAGTGTAACCACACATCAGTTGAATATCACATTGTTGACAATCCAGCAATTACATTGTGTTGGTTGAGCTGCTATATTTTTGCCGGAGGTGCTAGAGAGACATAAACAGACACTGTTATAGTTTGGCATCGGTCTTTATATAGCAGCCAAAACATTCCTCTCAAAAGTAAATGCAAGGCGACACGAAAGTTTGAGGGTCATCAATACTTACTTATTGGGCTGTAAATATCCAACTGGTACTATTCATGAGCTATTGTTAAGTAAACCACAACCAGTAGCGTGCTCATCGTCAGTATGTTAGAAGATGCTGGATGGGAACAAATAGTTTTGTGCAACGCTAACGCAGCTGCATTGCATGACGAAGCTCACATGCCAAGCTAGAACTAAGGTACTAATTAGTAATTAACAAATCAACCTTGTCAGTTAGTAAGCATTAGACATCCAGCAGTAAAGAAGTTATCTTCCAGTTTGCAGCTCTCTTCCAACGAGTTCATCCTCGTATTGTGTGAAGTGCTTAGTTTTCCGTTGCGCTAAACATTCCGGTGTTTTTCCAGTAGCGGTGTGCGTATGAAAATGTGAAGTACAAATTACATTATTCAATGTAATCGTAAAAAGCGGGTAGAAAAAAAGCCTCTTTTTCTTCCTCCATTATCTGCCACACAGACATTGAAATGTTGATCTATAAATTAGAGTGAAAGACAAAAATGTAGTAAAAATATAGCAGTTCCTCTAAATGTTGGCATATTGAATAGCGAGTTGTGGCGAGTCAGTTATCATATTTGATCTTCAATTTATCTGACTCCAAGTTAACTAGAAACAACGATTACTTTGTTTTTCGAGTGAAACATTTTAGTCTGGCATCAGAACAAATCGCAAAATAGTCTTGCCTTTGTTACGCCGATTTCTTATCATACACCGATGTTGTGTTCAGAGCAATCTGTGCCAAAATGAAGGAAGTGCACAGCAGGTACAACATCTCAGGGTTGTGAGTTTGTGACACAATATTCTGCATGATGGTGAACAGAAGCTCAGTTTGGTAAGCTGAATTTCATACATTGATATTTGACATACATAACACAATACAATATACTCAAAAATAGTATTAAAAGTACATCCGATTCCTAATGTCTTTTCTAGTCGTCGTTTCTCGCTACATCCAGCGTAATCCTTTTCTTATGAAAATTAAATGGTTTTGAGCCCGAAGCATCATAAGCATAAGCCTTCTAAAAAGCAGTAATGCTTCTTCCCGTTCCGACAGTTAGTTCGCCTCGAGTGGGAAATGAAAGTACATTAAGTAGTTTAATGGAAATCCTCCCATGAAATATGAAATTATGAAAGTGGCCTAATCAATATGCATAGAATATGAATTTAGGACACAATGTGTGTTCACGGCATACACATGGGTATTGTGTGTGCAATGCGAGCACACATGTGCACGCCAGATAAACTGTTTACCGTTTCCTACGTCATCAATAATACTTTCCTGGAACGTTTTTTGTTTGCCTTTTGGCTATCATCATCAGAATCAGCTTAGGAGTATGGGCGCATACGCATACAATTTCATTAGTACAAACATGAACATGACAGATAAAACGAGAAGAGGAGAGAGAGAGAGGAAGATAACAAACAAGGCTGACGATATGAAAGTTAGTTTACCCTCATTGTTTTGATCAACAGCAGCTCAACCTCAACCCATTCCAAGATATTAGCAACTGGACTTGTGTACTATTTGTTGTTGTCAATAAACATGTCCTTGGTTTTCATTCATAAGACGTGTGACAGCCACACCGACATGATGGCATTAATATCAGGATCACGATGTTGGATTAGGATTGATTTCAGATGATGGTTCATGGATACACACGGCGGTGGCAATAAACTACACAAAAATATTCTTCTCATGTAAACATCTTAGTCATTCCATCTTGACTCCTGGGAAACTGTGGAGAATGCACACTAGTGTGAGATTAGCTTGCACTGCTATGATGATGATGGACTATGATGAAGATGACAAACTCATACAAAGTATCATATGCATTGCTAGCAACAATGAGTCCAGGATATAGGGAGGAGTGAGCGGGAAGCTGAATCAAGTTCATTCAGCTGCTCCAATGAACTGTATTAACTTTTGTAGTCAAGTTAATTAAGCTTAGTGGTGCAGCATCAGCAAAAACTATATTGAGATGTGGAGTCGATATAAACTCATAATGTAGTTTTGTTGATAGGTGAAATTTGAACTACCATCCCGGCGAACCTCCCTACTATCCAAGATTACTCTGTGTCTGAAATAAAGTTATAGTATCTATCTAATATGCTTGCATAATCCTAATGATAAGTGAAAATAAACAAGTTTGTCAAGTCAAGATGAAAAATGTAATGTAATTTAATCTCAGTGAGTCCACAGTCTGAAAAAGAATTGTCAGTAGTGTAAGAACCTATGATCTATGGGAGTAGTCCTATAATATCTTCATCAAAATTGTCATCATTAGCAGATCTATATCTTACTACAAGTAAACTCATCTCATTACCATTTCCCGGCGTATTTTTTGTTTACATAACAAATGGCAATAATGTTATGCTAAGTGCAATGCGGCCCCGCGCAGTTTTTATATCTCATAAAAAAGACAATGCCTTCCATTGCAGAGAGGTTTCAATCGCATAAATGTTTAAATTATATTTTATGGGGATGTTATGTGGATAACCCTTTCGTTTCTCAGATGAAGGGCAGGGCAAATTAAGATACATTTGTCATTTTGCGATGAAACAACCGGTGAAAAAAACGGAAGTTTGGCATTAACCTTGATAGTTACAAAAGTTTTTGTATTTGATAATTAAAAGCTCGAACTACCAAAAAGAGTTGAGCATGCAAATTCAAAAGTTTTGACGATGGGATGGCCAGTTGGCTTTCGTTAGTAACTATCTAGTTCGCATTACTTGTCACTTTTAATTAGATTCTGTAAATCGGAGAATTATTGATTGGAATTTATTCACGAGAGAGAACTGATTGAGTGTAGCTAATTGCAGAAGGAAATGGTAATGAAAATGTTGTTCAATATTCTAAAATGACTCGCTTGTGTCTAGTTGGTGCTATGAATTAAGAAAGGATGGAGGAAAGTTAATCAACGTTAATACATTTGCTTTAATATTTTATAAGTGAATTACTTCTGTAGACTCCTTCCGATGTATTGATTGGCAAAGGGAATTATGTGGTGAGTTACGGAGAATTGAAAAAGTCGGTTTGAGCTTGTATTACTACGTGCGTGTATGTAGTTGGCTGGCGTTATATTTCTGAGCAATTTTGCAAATCCCTGAAAGCAAGTGGGAAGTGACATGGTTATCCCCCTCGAAGCCAGAATGTAATGATACTATTCTGGAAAGATACAAGGGAGAGAAAGGGAATGCTCCTTGTGGCTGGAAAGAAAGAAAGGAGTTTTGCCTGGAAATGAACCTTGGTCTGAATCTGCCTTGTGTATGTTATGTTCCATAGCTTCTAAACATTCGCTCCTTCCCTTCATCTCAGCCTGAACTAAAGTTTCTTGGTGAATATGGTTGTGCCGTAATGGAATACCGTATAGGAATTGTTATGCTGGCGAAGCTGGATTTCATGCGCCGATCGATGTTCAAGTACAGTGAATCAACGAATTGGCACGATGTCAACGGGCGACAAGACTTGGAACTCTAACTGTGCTAGTATAAACTGTAGTGGTCGTTGTAGATGCTATTACACAGGCATTTATAACGGTCTTCTATGTCATCATATTGAAGCCAGCGGAGCAAGGCGAATTGTTGATGTTAGTCAACCTGACTCTACTCCTTCAACCATAGCTGCCTTTGGAACTGGTGCTTGTACTACTACTTCTTCTTGTGCTACCGTCTTTTCTGCTCTGGCTGGTGGTTCGATTCCTCCGTTTATACCCCGCTTTCGTCATCATTTATTCCAGATACTGGGACTGGCTAAGAGCTAGCATTTGCTGGCTCTGACTAGTATTCCCAAAACTCCGGCTTACGTACCGTTGCGTTGCTCGCACTTTATTTCTTTTCAGTAAGTCCTACAATATATATCTCTCTCTCTCTTTCTTGTTTGTTGTTGTATAGTAACCATACAGGAGCAACGAGGATTTCTATAGAACTCAGTCATATGAATGGTCATGATATGATGATTTGTTGAAGTGCAGTTGATATTCATCGGAGTAGCACAATAAGAACATTCCGTGAGTGCCAACCACGTAGGAGGAAACTTTTCTCGACATTGTAGTTATTTCTCATACATTTCAACTGTAGCTGTACTCATTTCCTCGTCTCTATATACATACATTCCTTCCAATCAATAAAACTTTTGAGTTGATAGACTAACTTTTGTTTCCATGAAATCGATAACTATACATGTCTGTCTGCCTACCACATTCTTTGGCTTTGGTTGGCTCTCTCAACACAGTGCAGTTTGTGTTGTAATGATTTCTGAACTCCTCTCATGTAATCTGTCTGCAATAAAAGATACAAAAGAAAACAATTTTGAAAGGAATGATGAGTTCTATATTTACCCAATGAGAAAGATAAATATAGTCATTGTTGTCTTTCTGGGTCTGTGACATTGTAATAATAGGTTGAAAGCATGTAACATTGGGCGTAGGTAGAAAGTTGACATTTTAACTTCAAGTTTCAATTGATGAGCACTACATTATGAATGTTGTTGCAAAGGACGGATAGACTTTGCTCCAAAATATATGTATAACCTTCACAATTCAATACTCAAACATGCTGGACTTGGAATCCCATAAAACTTTTATATTATCTCATTCTTTCAGTTTATTTATGTTGGAGTGTTGGCTCTGACTAACAAGAAAGTTGTGAATATCCGCCTTTTGTGTTAATTCCGTTCTAGTTTCAAGTCCTAATGCCGCAAATTCAATTACAGGGGTTCCTTTCTTTGTACACTGTTTGCAATAGTTATTATTTCCTTCTATCTCCCAACTACCCTGTCTGTCTGTCTCCATCTTTCTCCAATAAAGGTTGAAGGTATTGAGAAGAAAGGAAAGCTGGATGGAAGGAGCAGGAAAGGTTTTTTCTCTTTTTACTCTGCCGGCCGATGGAAAATATCAAACGTGCATGGGAGAATGTCGTCTTGAATGCTTATTTGGCTCAGGCTTCTTATTAGATGGTTTGGCTGGTGGCGTGGCGTGGAGAAAGTAAAGCAGTTGTTGAACAATATGGTATGGTCAGCCTATAAGCTGTTTTTTCTCTTTCACGGCTTCCTCTCTTATATTGAGCATTAGCGGGGTGAGTGGTGCATAGACTTAGAGATAGAAAACTAAAACCTCTCAACTTCTACTTATTCCATTCTTGCCCTTTCTTTGAAATGGTTCTCGGTTCCCTTACTCGTTTCGTTTCCACGTCACTCGTGTCGGAGACACGAGAAAAGTTTGTAGTATAGTGTTGGAGGATGCTTTGGCTAAGTTTCCTTACAGGTTGACGCTTTTTTTAATATCCTTGTATTTCATAAGTAGGCATCCCCAAAGTGTGTTTGTGAAGACGGGGGATTGGTAGTGCAACTGGATCCAATGTATGTATGCATATATGCATCAAGTTAGTCGATGGACCTGTATGGAAGAAATATGGAATGGCAGCCTATGGATATGATAACATGAAAAATCCGTATTCGGTTTGTACAGTCAACAGTATCCATGCCAAATTTATTATATATAACTACAGATTAGCTAGCTGCACATCCAGGGGAAAGCAAAGAACAAAGTTGGCTACATCAGAAGAACCGTTGACGATTTTTTTACGGTTGGTTGTGTGTTGTGTGTAATGTACATATAGGGGCTCACATAAACTACGTGATGCTACACAAAAGTGTTATTATGGAAGTTGGTTGTATGGGATGCTAAATGAAAGTTGCTTTTTACCTCTCTGGTGAAGGTTTTCCCTGCTTTTTTTCTATGAACCAAGATGTATAATGCATCACAGGCAGGCATTGTCCATAAATATAGTGATGGAATCAATGTGTGTATGGAGTAGAGCTGAAGTAGAAAAATTTATGTATGTATGCGCTATGTTATCTTGTACCCATTTATATTGTATACAGAGCTGGAATATATTGCAGTTTTTAGTGTAAAAGATAGACACAAATTTTGTTCTCTGGACGGGAGGAACCACAACCTTTCTCTTTTCGTTGTGGGAGCATATTACTTGGTTCGCACAACTACTTACACTTTGTTTGGTGGTCTTAGTGATATTGTATTATGTGTGGCAGTAGTACCGTTTCTGCTTCTACTACTGCTTCTCTTCCTTGTTCTTGGCTGGTGGAGCTGGGCTAGAAATGTTGAAGAAAACTTGTCGAGAAGACAAGGAAAGACGTGAAGGAAAAGAGGAGAAGAAGAAGGGAAATGGAAGAATTTTGCCACTACCATGACTACAGCTATCAGGAACAAGATATCGATACTAGTAGTGCCACATTTACTGCGTTTACTCCCAATGCTAGTGGTACAAGTTAGCCCTTTGACCTTTTGAAAGTTTTACTGTTGGGAACGGTTGTGAATCCAAAATATTTTAGAAAGGGCTGAAGGGATTAAGCACTTCAAAAAAAATTTGTTTTTTACTACCCTTTACATCTTCTAGCTGCCAATTTATATTCATCCTGCTCTGCTCCTCCCGTTGCTGCTGCTACACACACACTCGTAACTATTATTGCTACTTTATTGACCGATAGCAGCACACCGTCTTGCGATCTGTTATTATCTTGGTTGATCCTTTTCACCATTAACTGTTTTATAGTTTTGTTTGAGCTTAACAAGCCGTTATACCCACTATATCTACATTTTTCACTCTTCCTTCTCGCTCTTTCTCTTTCATTCTCTTCCTTTTAAATCGCTTTCCGTTTCTCACATTCCTCGCCCGACAAAACAAGAGGAGAAAAAAATGAGCTTCGTCTCTCGTTTTTTCCTGTCTGTATTGATCAGATTATAACGAACGTCATGGTAGCCTTTTTCACCAGTCGTGTCCTTCTTTAGAATCAACATTGTTAAGCAGCAAACATACATCATCAGTGTTTGTTGGTGTGGGGTGAAAGACAATTTGAGAAGTTGAAAAGTTTTGTCTGTTGTGAAATTAAAAGAACAATCATCTTTCTCTCTTTGTACCAAGTAAACTCCCACCCAGTTTCCTCATGAGGTAGTACGCACTTTTCCCATCAAAAATATAAAGTACTTTTTACTCTTCACTTCCTCATCAAAAATAATCCAATCCGACGATGTAGTGATCTTGTGATTTTACGATAAACCAAACAAACTTAGATGAGTCGACTAAGTTCCAGTCTTCCAGTATTATCTAAGTCAAAGTTTATATTTCATAAATCAAGAATAATGTGTGCGGTGAAAAATAGAAGAAAACTGTAGAAATATGTAGTAATTTCGGAGCTAATGAGCCTATACCGAGAACAGTGGTGCTATTGCTACTGCAACGGTTATTGTTGTTGTTGTTGATATTAGAGTTACTCGTAGCTTCACACCGTTGAAATTTTTTCCGTTGATTGTTCACGCAAAATTAATGTATTGTATGTTCGCAAGAATGTGTTCCACATGCAAAATAAAGATAGGAGAAAATTGCAATGAGAAAGTGATAACAAAACGGTTAGCTCCTAACAAAACACTTGACTTTCTACATTTTACCTTTCGTCACTTATAAATGTGACGGAGCATACTAACTTGTATTCGGTTCTTTGTTAACGTTTCTCTTCAATCTGTCTGAAAACTAATTGTAGGAAATCATTTCCATGACATTTTTTGTCACAAAAATACTACCTTAAAAGGCTTTTCAATTGTTATGAGCAAAGTGATATAGACAATCACTTTCTTTATTGCATAATATAAATCCTTCTGTGTGCTAAAGTGTGTTTTTACATCAACTGCTTGCAAGATAATCATCAACCAACCAAGTCAAAACAAACTCAGCGTGTTTAATATTTTTAACCTAATGAAATAGTCGGGGGACAAAGGAGCAAGTTTGTTGCTAATATTATTCTTCTGAAAATATTTCTTGGCATCCTTCAATTTTCTCAACTTTTACAAATAATATTAACCGCTGGTGCGGAAAGCTTCACGTTCTCATCAAACAAAACTTCACCTTTCTTTCTGTCTTCAATTTCTCTTCATCGAAGGAAACCGGGGGAAAGTACGTACATAAATGTGATTACTTCTATATTTCCAATTTTCTTTTATTCAATCAGTGCAAAAGAAATAAAGGTAATAATAAATGGTATATGTTACATTAACGTTATGCTGACCCATTTTCCATTCATCATAAGACAGTAGCAAAAAAAGATTGTTAGGTTTTCCAGAGAGAATTGAAAACATTGGGCTGTAAAGGTCAAATGTGAAAATCAACAGGAATTATTGAGAACAGAGTATTGTGTTCATATACAGCATAGTTCAGATTACACGAAGGTTTTTTTATACTTTACAGTACATTTTTTCCCATAGTGTGAATGTCATGTTTTGGGCTGAATGTAGGACAAAGAGTATACCTTCTGAAAAGCATGTCAACTTATGGCTTCTTTCGGTTTGTACGTGCTCCATCACAGGAGCGTAAACCATTATAACATAACAAGTCCACACCCACACGAAGAAATGCATGCAAAAAGGAGTAGTGAGTAAAGAAGTAGCCGTAGCCATCTACTCAAAATCATACATAATGCGTTTGGGATTGTGTGCTATCAACCGTTTGTTTTAACGAGAAAGAAACCGAGAAATCATGGGTACATCGCTATAAAAAGCGTGCTATCATGTCTATTAATCCTACCTACTTGAACTCAAGTACATGTTGAGTATATGAAAAAGGCTTATATTCTTTGGCGTTGCACTAAGCTGGTCTACGACTTTCTTTTTGGTATATAAAATAGAGTGGACTGGCTTTTACTTTGCTAATTTCACACAAAAAAGTCGCCTTTGTTTATATAAACATTGACAGTTACATAATTTAGTTCACGGGATTTATTCGTTACTCGCCCTAATTTGGCTGATTGGATTTATCAACGAAAAATGCAGTAATGTAATGTCTACTGCACTGCCCTGAACCTAGCTTAATTTCGAATAAAAAACATTGGATTTGATTCATGAAATCGAATGCCTCAATCTAACGCAGTGGCATAAGGACATATAAAAAGGTTATTGCAAAAAGACTCCAAAAAGGCCAGTGGAGTACGGTAATTTGCATTAAGGAATTTTCCATGTTTTACTCACACGGGATCACTGGGATCAGCCCATGTGATGGGCATGGGCATTGGAATAAAATAACACAGGATGTCACATGTCACCTGCCTGGGGAACTTATTAGGTTGTTGAGGACAGGGAAGTGTGAACCAACCGTGGATTGCTAAATTGCATCAGACGTTTTACGGAATTTCGAGATTTTTCATTGAGCCCCACTCCTCCCGTACATCTAATCATTTACAGATGCTGATTATGGCTGTATCTTCTACTACTAGGACTGTCTGCCACGGTAAAATTCAATTTCCGCAATTCTAAATTTTGTGCAATATTTTGTCAACAAAAAGCGGAAAACAACGGAAGCAGACTAAATTGAGTTGTGCAACTGTTGACTATCTGACTGATCGTTGCTAGAACGTGGCCACACTCTCAAATGCCAGTTCCATTCTTGGTTGTTGGCTTGTCAACTTTTCTGTGTCAGTTCGTAGCAGTTGAACATGTAGTTGTTTCGTGGCACACAGTAGATACACTGCTTCGGGGTTTTGAACTGATTGTAAAAGCGACGTTAGGATGATATGTCATGATGCAGATTTTTTGGTGATGGTGGGGAGAATCGGAGGCGAGTCGCGAAACGCTGAAAATATCTCATCTGAACTAAATTTAGAAAAGCATAATATACAGTGGTAGCCTCTCATCCTATATAGTTACATGCTTTGATGGGATGCACTGTAACCAGGGTGAGAGGTTCGAGCGTTTTCCTTATTTCAGAACAGTAGTTTCGAGTTGATGCTCTGCATGAAAAGGAAGAGTTTTACATGTAGGCAGTGGAGTACGGCACAAGTTTGTGATTATGCAAGATGCTGACGAGTCTTAAGAAACGTACGTACTCATTACAAAGCTTCCTAGAAGCTACCTATTATGTAATATTTCGAATTCGATGACTAAATCGGTATCTTCATCTGCCACATTGTTTATTTCTAACATCATCTTACATGATGTAAATCAGTCTAAAGAGGTTGGTGTGCGACTCTCGGTGTGTATGAGAGAGTGTACATGACTGAGTGAGTGAGTGAGGGACGAAAGCAGGAGCAGAGGAGAGTTACTTTTTAGTTGTGCGGCTTTTGGAGCCGTTGTTCGGTTGTGTTACATAAATGCAATTATGTGCTCCTCTCACCAAGCTAGAGTATAAAGGATGTAAGTTAATAAGACTGAGACCGGGTCGTAATCATGTCTCGATTGCAAACTGGAAAATGACGGAAACAGTGAGAGTTGTTCTTGTAAAAGTCACCCGGTTTTTTCCTCTGTATCATCAACTCATGTTCACACTAACGTACTTATTGACTAATTTTTGAAGCGGACCAAGTGATATTATGTGTGGAAAGTTGGTTCCTGTGCTGCGGTGTGTGAGCGTAATAACACCAAGGTAGTGTGAGAAGAGGTCACAAACTCTTATATTCCTTGTTGGGTATATAATCTAAATATGTATGCATGCATGCATATTACTTTTCGTCATCACACCATTGTGCTGACAACTTCATCCTTTGAACGTGTGCACCGTTTTATGAGGTGCTCTAAAAAAGAATGAAGTGCGGTAGCCAACAAAATATCATCTCCTCAAATTTACTAGCTTCATTATGTCATATAGAGGAAAAGATAGCTCAACTAATATGCATATTTTCCTTTAAAAAGGAAATGAACCAGCAGATATTACTTTTATGTGTACTTTCACAGAATACTTATCCAACAAGCTTGTGGTGGAACGTGTATGCCAGTACTACATTCATTCATTATGCATTATGCTTTCTATGAAATGGATAAAATATTCATATCAAGATGCATCAGATACATAGTTAATAATGAATGTATGTATTTTAAGTCAATTTGGATCAAGAGTCCTTGTTTCTTTCCTATTGTATCGTGCCCTTTACACACAATCCAGTCATATCATACGATTTAATATGAGAGCCTAGCCTTCTATACGGATCTAGGTAAATACAGCATTTAAAACAACAAATCAATTTTCATCGTCAGGGGATTGTTAGTTTACTTCACTCTACAAGTCGACTTTACTGGTTTCAACACCAGACTATCCACTTACTCACTTTAGCATGGTGGCATCCAATATATTTATAATAATATAAGCCTGCTTTGCTCATACAACCAAGATTCGGGAAGAGAAAGAGAGTTTATTTATCTTTTGAAAATAGGTGCACTACACACAGTCAATAGTTCCCCAAGGTTTGTCTGATCATTTTAATGGTTATGATGCATCATCTTTGGCGAGGAATAGAAATTCAGAAAAATCATTTTGTTCAATTTCACCACAGCCAGCGAAGAGGCTGACTCTTCTCTACTTTTCGTATGAACAAGACTGAGTTAAGACGGTAGCCTAAAATCTTTTTTTTTCATTCGGCGGATTGGATGTTGAAAAATATCTTGTGTGCAAACGTTGAGCTGAGTAGAAGAAGTGTGCATAATTTTTTGGATGCATGCTAAACTAGTGCATGTCATCACATTGGCACATACTTCTTCAATACATATAGCTAATATGGTTGGCTCTTATCGGTAATCAATTTTATTTTCATAACATATTATTCAGAAACAAATCAAAGAAGCTGGAGGAAAGGGGCGGTGTTTAGCAGTTATCATGTTTCACATCAGCGGAGGAACTAATCATAATAGCAATACCTTTACATTATAGAGTCTCAGAAAACAGAAATGAAAATCAAAGGATTGGTTATTGGGAATGACACTCCAAACGTTTCATGTTTTGTCATTCATGGTAGAGTAAATTATTTTGTTTTTGGTTTTGTTCCCCAGAAAGGAGAATCGTCATTCGACCAAACTACTGACTCCATAATTTTCTGTAGGATTTATTTGGAAGAAGAAACCTCGTCAGTGCTGTTCATCAGAAACCCAACGGGAGAGAAGCGCTTAATTTTACAAAAACAACAAGTTCGCAAAAAATTCTCAGTTGTTTGTCTGTAACTACACACAGTTATAATACATATTATTTAAGAAAGACTTAGTTACTAAAAACTCGTCAAAATGGCTGAGGAATACCCGTCCCAGTTTGGGATATCTTTATTTGAGCTTCGGGAGTTGATGGAAGTTCGAGGTCAAGAAGGCCTGGAAAAAGTACAAGAAAATGGCGGGATTCAGGAAATTTGTAGGAAACTGAATAGTTCGCCCATTACTGGTATGTTCCTATATTTATACCAAAATCAACTATTATTGCATTTAATTCAAATTTTGAAGTTGTTTTCATGCAAAATGTTACTTTTATTCAGGTTTGGGAGGATCCAAGAGTGAGTTGGATGTTCGGCGGCAAGTGTTTGGTGCCAATGTGATTCCACCGAAACCACCTAAGACATTTTTGATGTTAATGTGGGAAGCTATTCAAGATGTTACGCTCATCATTCTTCAAGTAGCTGCTCTCGTTTCACTTATTCTTTGGTTAGTTACTAAATACAGCAGTTCAGACGACCACGGCAGTGAGGAGGAGGATGAGGAGCATGGTTGGATAGACAGTGTAGCCATCCTAGTCTCAGTAGTTGTAGTAGTGCTGGTCACTGCTTTCAATGACTACACTAAAGAACGACAGTTTAGAGGCTTACAAAGTCGAATTGAAGGCGAACATAATTTCTCGGTTATTCGGGGTGGGGAGGTGCTTCAAATCCCTGTTAGCGAAATTGTTGTGGGTGATATTTGTCAGGTATGCAAACGGTTGGTCAACTTCACACGCCATTGCCGGCTATCGCTTATCCCATTACTGTAATATGCATTTGGTTGGAATACATGCAGATTAAATACGGAGACCTTTTGCCAGCAGACGGCATTCTTATTCAAAGTAATGATCTGAAAATCGATGAATCTTCACTCACTGGAGAATCAGATCATGTAAAGAAAAGTGAAGTTTCAGACCCAATGGTATTATCAGGTAAGGTTATTATTATTTGCTTCTGGTTGGGAAATGGTAATAAAAAGTGTGGAATCACATAATAAAACTTAATGTTGCTATTCAGGAACTCATGTCATGGAAGGAAGTGGAAAAATGGTTGTGACTGCTGTGGGTATCAATTCTCAATCCGGTATCATCTTTGCGCTTTTGGGTGCTGCCGCAGAGGAAGAGGCAAAACCAAAGGAAAAGAAGAAGGACAAAGGTTACAATTTTTTCATTTAGTTCAGTCAGATTGCCAATGCAACAGGCAGTGGGGTTATGTGATTTTTATTAAAAATTTTTATGATATCGTGCTTGGAAATTTAGAAGCTAGAATTGCAATGAAAAAAGCTGACGAAGAACGTGGAATGGGCGGTGGACGTCAAGTAATTTCGAACAGTCATGCAGCAGTCCGAGATGGAAGACCCCCACCAATTCCAGAAGAGCCTGAACCAGTGAGGGAAAAAGTAGACAAGAACCAAGATAAATCTGTACTTCAAGCTAAACTAACGAAACTTGCCATTCAGATCGGTTACGCAGGTGAGTGTTTTGGCTTGTGCTTTAAATAGTTTACAAACTTGCGGCACATGCATTGTATTGATCCCAAAGTACAGACAAGCTGTCCGTATTATATAATACTGATGTTGAGTCTGTCTTATTTTCTTAGGCACTGCCATTGCTGTATTGACGGTCGTCGTCATGTTTGTACGCTTTAGTATCACTACCTATGGAATTAAAAAGGAGGTGTTCCATGTGAAACACGCACGGTCTTTTGTTAACTTCATTATCACTGGTATCACTGTGCTTGTGGTCGCTGTCCCAGAAGGGTTACCTTTGGCCGTGACATTATCTTTGGCATACTCTGTGAAGGTGAGTAGGGGCCCAGTGTTGAGCTAAAACTTTCTCTGTTCAAAGTTTGATCATGTTGCACAAGTTCCTTCCTTCATGGGTTTGTTGTTGATGCACTTTGTAGAAAATGATGAAAGACAACAACTTGGTTCGACATTTGGATGCCTGTGAAACTATGGGAAATGCAACTGCAATTTGCTCAGACAAAACTGGCACATTAACGACAAACAGGTAGGTAGCTGGATTCATCGATCTTCTTCTTTTGAAGTGCGTAAAACATTGATCGCCAGCAAACTAATCCATAACTTTGATCATTTCTAAATTAGAATGACCGTTGTTCAGTCCCATATTTGTGGAGTGCAGTACAAGTACTCACCAAAGCACACTGAACTTCCTCCCCAAGTGGCAGAATTAATTTGTCATTCCATTTCCGTAAACTCAGCATACACGTCAAGAACTTTGGTAATTGCTCTTATTTTAAGGTTTATTATGTTGACGTGAGCATTTTGTCAGAGCGGTAATTAACTGAGATGTTTCATGTGCAGCCACCAGAAAATCCTGGAGAGCTCCCCAAACAAGTGGGCAACAAAACTGAATGCGCCTTATTGGGTTTTATACAAAACATTGGAAAGGACTACATGGAAATCAGAGAAAGAATCACGGAGGAATCCTTCACAAGGGTATACACATTCAACTCCGAGCGAAAATCAATGAGTACTGTAATTCCTAGACCAGGAGGAGGATTTCGCTTGTTTACAAAGGGTGCTTCTGAAATGATCATGAAAAAGTGAGCACATTCTTTGGTATTACTGCTAGCCCTTCAAAATAAAAGCCTTTAATTCTACTCTAAATTTGCATTGCCAATTTTTCCAGATGCGGGTATATGTTTGGCAAGGACGGAAAGTTGGAACGGTTCACGAAAGAAATGCAGGACAGGCTAGTGTCCGAAGTAATTGAACCCATGGCTTGTGACGGTCTCCGTACGATCAGCGTAGCATACAGGGATTTCGTTCCACACAAAACGGAAGAGAATGAAGTTCAAGTGGATGGTGAGCCAAACTGGGACGATGAGAACAACATTGTGAAGGAGCTCACTTGCCTTTGCGTCGTAGGTATTGAAGATCCAGTTCGTCCGGAAGTAAGTCTTTCATTTAAATTCAAACTTGAGCATCCCCATAAAGATCATGGATGAACCTAATGATTACACGTTCTTGGAACTTGCCCAGGTACCTGATGCTATCAAAAAGTGCCAGCGTGCTGGTATCACTGTGAGAATGGTTACAGGAGATAACATCAACACGGCCAGGTCAATTGCATATAAATGTGGGATCGTGAAACCCGGTGACGAATTTCTTATTCTGGAAGGAAAGGAATTTAATCAACGGATCCGTGATGCAAATGGAGTTGTTCAGCAGTACCTCATTGACAAAGTTTGGCCAAGACTTCGTGTGCTTGCTCGATCTTCACCGCAAGATAAGTATACCTTAGTGAAAGGAATAATTGACTCAAAGGTCAGTGCCTTGCAATTTCTTTTACTATGCTGGTGTTTAAGGGGGTTGGCTTAAATGTAACTACGTGCTCGTTTTATATTGAAGGTGAGCGAGAACCGGGAGGTAGTTGCAGTAACAGGTGATGGTACCAATGATGGTCCCGCTTTGAAGAAAGCTGATGTTGGCTTTGCGATGGTAAGGATTAAAGAGAAAGGATAATATAATAACACGGTAATGCAACAGTGAATAGTTTTAGTATGTAAATTTTCATGATTTTTTAGGGTATTGCTGGTACTGATGTTGCAAAAGAAGCATCTGATATTATTCTGACTGATGACAATTTCTCAAGCATTGTAAAGGCAGTACTTTGGGGAAGGAACGTTTATGACAGTATTGCGAAATTTCTTCAGTTTCAACTCACTGTCAATGTGGTTGCTGTAATTGTTGCCTTTACTGGTGCTTGTGTTGTTAGCATGAGTCCGCTGAAGGTAAGTAGTCATGCCAGAATGTAAAATTGTTTTATCAGAGGGCACTCTCATACCATCCCTTTTAACTAACACAGGCTGTACAAATGTTGTGGGTTAACCTTATTATGGACACACTTGCTTCATTGGCCTTAGCCACAGAGCTACCCACTCCTGATCTTTTACTAAGAAAGCCGTATGGACGAACAAAACCTCTGATATCTCGAACAATGATGAAAAACATTCTTGGACAAGCTATTTACCAGCTCACTGTCATATTTTGCCTTCTTTTCATCGGTAATTTTTGCTACTCAAAGAGAATTTATAATTGGCATTGTTCAGTTCAAGGAATAGAGGTTAAGATTCATTTTAAAATTTTGTTTTGCAGGGGCGGGTATTATGGATATCGATGAAGGCACAATGATGGTGGAACCCTCTGCTCATATGACCATGATCTTCAACACCTTTGTCATGATGACATTATTCAATGAGATCAATGCCAGAAAGATCCACGGACAGAGAAATGTATTCAAGGGGATTTTCACAAACCCAATCTTTTATGTTATCTGGGTGCTAACGGCGGGTTCTCAGGTAATGCTTTGCCTATTATTGCCTGAATGCAATTGAATTCAGAGAGAAAAAACCATCACAATTTCTACTCTACTTCTCCAAGGTGGTAATTGTTCAATATGGTGGACTCGCCTTCTCAACTGCCCCGCTTAGTGTTGAGCAGTGGATGTGGTGCTTGGTGTTCGGGGTCGGTGCATTGATTTGGGGACAGGTGGTTACTACTGTTCCTACCAGAAAACTACCAAAGCTTCTATCGTAAGGACCTATCAGAACATTGCTATATCAATCTGTTCGCATCTGGCATAAACTGTTTTATGATGACGCTAAACAAATCCTAAACTCTTTTTTCAGATGGGGCCGTGGCCATCCCGAACAGTTCACAGAAGGTGTAACTATCGGTGAAGATTATGATCCGGATGCAGACAAGAGACGAAGCGCGGGTCAAATCCTTTGGATTCGAGGACTGACTAGACTGCAAACCCAGGTATGGTGTTTAACTTTGCAAATGCAACTTCGTTTCGCTTACTATAATAGTAAAATTTCATTGCGCGCTCAGAAAATCCTAAAATCCTTAATACACCTGAGGGCTTGTAAGGTAATTTGCTCAATTTCATGGCCAATGTATCTTTCATACTGCCTCCAACTTTACAAATTTTCAGAGTAGAATACACTTCTTTCATAGACTGAAATGCGTTAATATAATGCTACATTCCATTAATCATGCTCATTTGAAAAAGACTGAGTCAAGATTGTAAAAACGAAAATTAAGAACTTTCACTGGCAGTATGAAACATTTTTAGGCATGACTTTGAGCATCGGTGTATTTATATCAAAATTCTCATGATTTAAGAGTCAAGATCAAGTTTCCTTGGAAAAGGCATTTAGTAAATGCGAAAGTTGCGAGATTTCCAACTATCAAACGTGAAAGATTGAAATGCCAACTTTTGAACTTTTTTAATGGTCATGCGTGATATAAATACACTGACCTTGCTTCAGCCCTCAGATATTATTGGAATGGGACTTCATGTGAAGAATTTACTGTGTGCTCATTTACCGAAATCCCTAATATGTCATATCTTACTATGGCTCTCCCTCTTGTTTGTACATGACTAATACAATGGTAGAAATTACAAGCGGAAATGGATGCAGTGAATTGTTTACATCGAAGTAGCTAATACATAAATGACAGGGAAAATCCAAAATTGAATGAATTTTAAGCGCGTGACCCCTCCATATTATCATAGCGAAGTTATTGGGTTTCGATGAATAGAGTTTGTCAGATGTTCTGATGGTGATTAAGGCGCATTTCATCCGTGTAATGAGATGTGCGTGTTTTACTACAATGGCTAAAGGGGCAATGAAATCCCTATGAATATGTTTCTATGATTATTGAAATGGTTATTACCCCCTTTCCCCAAAACCTCCTTTCCTGTTGTACACCCCCTCAAATTCTCTTTTCTCTCACTGGCCTTATTCTCTCTACTATATATTGCGTACTACTTTTATTTATTACTACCGTTTTACTACTTATCACAAAAAAACTACTACAACTACTGTTTACTAGTAGCCGACTCTGATGACTTCCAGTACCAGAGCTTCCTCATTTGATTGATGATGATGTCGTGGTGCCAAACATTTTACCACTGACTATCACATTTACTACTATTTGTATTACCGTTATATTCTATTTACTTATTACCAGTCATTACTATATTGTTCTCGTGCCGTCACTATATACTCTTGTCTTTATTTTCAATGACCCATTCGTTTTCTGGACTCTCATCTCAGTGGAATCGAGACTACAGGGTCCACCCGATTTACTCATACCTTTCTTCCTAATCAGTTGTCGTAGTAATCATAATTATTACGTTTTTTTTCTGTTGTTTTTATGTCATCAACGTCTACACAATATCTGAGAAAGACTTTTCATTCATCAATCCTCTTTTCCCCCGCTTCTCTTTAGTTTTTGTTGCACTAAACCCTGTTTTATGTTTTGTATATAGAGATCCGTTGAACTTTTTATTTTTTGTTTTCTCAATCAATGTGTGTTTCATACATATTTTTCCAACTTTCTCAACTTTTTTATTTTTGGTTGTACACTTTTGTCTTTGTGAAGAAGACAAGACTCATTCTCTGTTGACGTTTTGGCCAGTTTGATATTATTTTGTCTCTGTCATCGTAGTCTTCTTTGACTTTTCTGTGTTCAGTCATTTGATTGATATCTCTTGTAAGATTCACTGTTTCCTTCAATCAGCATTTGTTTGTCATATATACTATACTCTATTTACAGATGATACAATGCTTGCAATGAGTTATCTTTAGTACGTAATGCAATACTAGAACAATCAACATGACTCTAATATACTGAGCTCTTGGTGATTGGCACTTTTCAAAGAAAAGAAACAGTACTTATACCCCTTTGCCTGCTATATATATACTTTATATAGAATTATACTGAATAATTCGTGTGACTTCTTGTTTGTCTATTTTATATCTTTCTTTTTTCTCTTCTTCTCTTTCTACATTCTAAGCACACTTGCCGAAGTGGCCCTGAGACATAGCAAATATTAATATTACGTATAAACCTCACAAAGGTGTAGTTGAACTGAGCCTATGAATATTTATAAACGAAAAAAGTTATACCGTCATGCAGCATGAAACAGACACTTTTAGCTCCTCATAAACTTTAATTTGTATTTGTATAGATATTATCCATGATCACGTCAAATTCTCAAACCAAAATTTCAGAACGTCATGCCAAGATAAAAACATAACAAAAGCAAAAAAGTTTGCTTTAGTAGTCATCACTGTATTGATTATAATCAGATATAGTTTAAGCTGTTGTAATTTCTCTTCCTGTATATATATATATCACTGTACCCCCAACAATTACCTGTCCACACACCTCTGCCACACTCTTTCTCTATCCCTTATTTATTTGTTATAACTAATTTTTACTTTCATAATTATAACTATCAAAAAGCTACAGGAATTGTTTCTCAGAATTCATTGAAACATGGTCGACAATTTAAGCACATATACCATGTTACTTGTATATTACGAACCTTTCTTTCACTCTTCCACAAGTGCTCAAAATAGCAGAAAATTATGCTAGATTATATAAAGATTTTTCTTGACTGATTGCATGCAACAATGTACGTTGTAATGCACCATGATTTGATAAGTATAATGTTACAAATTTGTGGAGCTAAGAGTGAGTCATTTCCAATTGAAGTTGTTGAAAAAAAATCAATGCTGTTTTCATTGTTTTTTGTCCCAACCAAGTTTTCTGTCTCGTAGTAACCTCCGACGCAAGTGTTACTGGTATACTCTATCTATCTCTCTCTGCTAGATAAATATATATATATATCTAGATATAATGTACTATTCAACTTGGACCTTAGGGCTCATGAGAACGCTTTCGTCAATCATTTCTTAAAGCTTCAACTGGGAGGATCTGATAAAAAAAAGTTACAGAAAGAAAGTCGTTCACTCAGTCAGTGTATTTTCTTCCCTGATCGTTTTGTACACAACTAGTTTCTTTTATTGTGAAAGCATGAACTTCCCCTTTTTTCGGTGAAAGGGCCATACTGACTGCTGCTCTACTTTTCCTTGTATTGTTTTCACTGAAACATTTCAATCTTTCATCTATATTCAGCAGTTTGAAGCTCCATTCTATTGAGTGCTCTCAAAGTTTCCTAAAATGCAATGCAATAATATATATATATTAAACTATATCTTCCTCAAAAAATATATTATATTATTCTCTTACTGTGTTATGTACGTCATATGTATACTATGTAGATATTTCCCTTTTAGAGGAACACCGTCTCTTTGCCTGATGAAGTCACTTTTTAGATAACTTCCCTCTCACGTGTACGTACAATTGTGTAAATTAGGCGTATCATCTACTGTGTTAGGTGGTGATGTTTTGTTCTGACATAAAGTTACAATTCATAACTGCGCTATCTTAGTACTTAATCAATGTTAGTATACAGTATTTCTAAGGATGTTAATATACATTGTCAACTGTGAATACATCCTCTTTCTACTCTTGTAGATGTGTTCCAACGTACATTTCTTTTGTTTATGTTGCTTACTACTGTGAGCAAGAACTTTCTATAATTATTATATTTTAAACGTTAAAATTTGGTGGGATTTGGTGGTAAATATAATCGTGGCTTGGTTGCCACAACACAACTTTTGGGAGCTGATGTGAGATCATATATTTGGGACATTTTTTGAATTACCAATGTTGAATTATTATCCCCCTCGCCTTAACTGTAGTCTATTATATGAATATTTTTTCGAAATAGTAGAAACTCCTTGCTCTACGGTACAATACAGTCTTCAACATAGTAGCTAGCTTGCTTACGATAAAAATCCAGCTTTGCCCCAAGGACGAGAATGATTGAGTTTGTGAAAGATACCGTAAGTGCTTTCCTCTAACTGACTACAAAACTAATACAAATATGCCATGTCGGCTTGTATTTTTAAATCATGAAATGTGAATCTAGGGGGCGTTTTAGAACTACTCGCTAGCTAGCTACCATGTTTGATAAATGTTGCTCCTTGTGTCTGTTGATTAATAATAGAATTTTTCATAGAGTTTTTCTTTTCAATAGAACCTCCACGTGCAATAGAACAAGTGAAGCGTCTACTCGGTATTTAAAGTCTCTAAATTTATTTTGTTTTGTTCATGTATCAAAGCTTATTTTGTTGTCCTATTGAACGTTCGCCTCACTATCTGTTTTACCTCTCCAGAGCGATTTCAGTCCTACCTTATCGTATTCGTGTTAAACAGTGACCTAACTGATGGTCACCCGTCCATCCTACACCCGACACGCTTTCAATTGTTGGTTCAGTAGGCTTTTGTAGGAATGTAATACGATACGTTGACGTATTATATTATTATTGATAGAATTTATGTTGCGTATTGATCACCAAATTCTGTGAAAATTGAAACCCATAAACTATATAGTCTTTATATTACTGAGATATTGATTTAGTAAGCAGCGTTAGCATATTTGTGGACGCGAACAGAACTTGTAAGACGTATTACGTACGCATTTCCCGTACGTCTTCCACTATGTATTTCCCAATGGTTGACTTTAAAGGGAAGCTGTATAGTAAATGAGTAAGCAAGTAGACGAGAGAATTTTATGATAAAGGAATATTTCTGAAAAGCGTAAAAAATTAATTGTACGGCGGACTGGGAGAAGCGCAAATCGCTTAGAATTCTGTAGGTTCACGCATGCTTTTCCAAGTATTACTATTATTACTGTTGATTTGGAATGCAAGCATGCTTTTGCTGCATTCAAAAACGTACATTCGTCATGTTAATAGAGCGGCGTAGTTTCCAGTGGAGGTAGTAGCTGTAGTACTTTCTATTTTTCTGACATAGTAGCTTTCAGATTAAAATTTATTTTGATGTACGCTTTTCTAAAGTTATATTATTATTATTACCACTTTTATTTTTACGGCTCCATGCCAGTTCCCAGATATACTCAGTTTAGTGCCCTTTCAGCTGGTGTTGTAGGAATGCGCTATTGAAGTACTGTGCTTGAGAGTAAGAAGTCAATTTTTACTCGTATAATTTATATGACAAAAAGTCACGTTTTCAGTTTTCATGCATTTTCAGTTTTTATTGGGAGTAGCTGGAAAACCGTTTCTTAATGATTCTCCATTAACGATTCCCACTACTTGTTTTATCTATATAAAAAATTTGAACCGGCATGTTATGAAAACGGTAGACTCGTCAGTTGAATGGGCCTGGTTAATATTGTTCTGTACAGTTTAATTAAAATGTCGTCTTCGGTGCAATGTGAGACATACCCCCCCAATTGAGTATAATCAGAGTTCGTTTTTGATTAGCTAAGTGGGGAGTGGGCTTTGAGGGAAAAATAGGGCTGAAAGGAATGGGGAAGATGGAAAACATGCAAATCAACAAAGAATCGTAAAGAAAAAAATTGGTACACAAACCTTTCCTCATGCCTCTCTGTCCCAATGTCCTATTTTCAGCTGAGAGTGATAAGAGCATTCAAGTCCACTTTGGAGGATATGGAGGAGAAGAGATCAGTACATAGTTTACACAGCTTGCACAGTCTGAGGAGCTCAAGGAGCCATCCAGGGCTTCGTCCAATGTCCGATATCAGCTACATAGATGAAGACCCAACAAAAACTCCGTCTCCGGCAGAAGGCCAAAAGTCGGGTGGAAATCAATTTCGGGGGACCATGGGAAGAGAGGATCATCGTAACGTCCGTTGGACTAACTCTGAGATCCGCCCAGCAACTCAGAGCAGTCTCAGTCCACATCGTCACATCAGTCGTACTCTCATTCAGGAATTGCCCAAACTCGTTCACGAAACCAGTATCTAAAACTCCTACAGAGAAGAGCAGCACAAAAAATAGCTACGTTTTAATTGTCCTCGAATGTTTCCATTCGTCTTCTACTACGCTACGTTTATATGTTAACTTGTAAAAAAGAACGCTTTGGACTTGTCTCGAAACATACACATATATTTCAACATTATTGCCAGTCAGTCAGCCCTCTCATATAAAAGAAAGACTCCCAAATGTTTTCAATTTAGCTAGGAAACCAAATGCAATATAATATTATATTCCTCTTCTTAAATATAAACTATCCAATAACAACCTTCAATTCCTTCTACAGTCTTCCTTATCAACTCTTCTTAATCTTGTTGCTGAAAGTGCAGATACATTTCATACTGTTCAGTTACCAACCCACATACCTAGTCTCTTAATACACTCTGATCTTCCCACTGCTCCTTCGTCTCTTTCGAAACTTAATGTTTTTAATGCTCTACTTTCACTTGTGCTCACGTGCAAGTGGCGAGTTTATGTCTTTGTCTTAATCATCCTGTCACAGATTCTCCTCATGCTCTTATTTTATGACGACCTTCTTCCAATTCTTTTTTCCACTTTTAGTTGTACAATACTATGTGAAAAGGAGAAAAACTACAAAATGGTTGATCAAACCGTGGTTTGTCATTTCCACAAAGACTTTTCGTGAAAACAAATTTAAAATATGAAAATGCTACCCTTAGTTTAGTAATAGAACACTGAAAGCCCTAAGACATTTCATCACAATAACGTACTCCTAACAAAATATGTGTATATATATATTAGTGATAGTCATTTAGGCAAGTTTGAGACATTCAGTGAATTTTCATGTAACCAACGACCTACCATCGAAAACAACAGATACCGCTAGTTATTAACGCTGGTTTAGGTTTACTTATTAGCATTTATTCTTGCAAAGTCTATCATTACATTTTGCCCGTAGAACGCAATTTGCCCAAAAAATCAAGCTGTAATTTTTATTACGCATAATTTTTCTGCATGCGTTCTATAATTAGTAGTAATTGCCACGTTCTTTTCTTTTTGCACGGTTCCCACTTTGTTTGCTAAGGTTAATACTAGCAACATTTAAGTTATTCTTAAAAATTCCAGTACCGTGAACAAAACATGTAACCACATGGTTTGTTACTGTTAGTAATATTATATATATATATATATGTAACTCTCCAATGCTGTGTAGAAAACTTTGTGCAGGAGACTGGCTGAAATTGCAACCGCATATTAACTTATGTTTAAGCGCTAGACGCTACTCTCAGTCTGAACCTATGTAATATTTCACATTTCCTTATAGCATAGTGATTCATTAATAACTAAAATCTCACGATGTCAGCTGTATTCCTTTCAATCAAAATATCTTTTAATCTGATCACTTTTTAGCTGTAATTTTTCATCACCACGATTTTGAAGTATATAGCCCCTGTAATACATATTGCTTTCTGCATGAAGTCTTCCTTCTTGGTAAAATACAGAAGAAATGATGTTGAAATGTAGTAAATATGTTGTAGCTGGTTAACCCTCACCTTTCGAAAACTAGTGTAGTGGTCAGTTAGACGTTTAGACACGTGATTCTACCCTTCATATTCACAATATTTCGTAATAATTTTAGATAGGTTCTTCAAGGTAAATACACTCGTTTGTTATATGGATAGCACAGCAGCGTCTAGACATTTCATTGAGAGAGCATAAAACTGTTAATATTCCTATCCCGTAATTTTGTAAAGCAACTAAAATGGCACATGACATACACTGAATCCATTTAGCAATTAAACTGTAAAAATAATAATTTTCTTGTGTCTCCGATTAGCCTTACTGCTAGACCCTTATTAGGCTGGTAAAACGAATCTCAATCAGACATGTAGAGAGTAAAACATTCGCCTGTTTTAACAAACACTGTTACCTTAAATTTTGTGCCACATTTGACATAAATAATAGTTTACGATCAAGTACTGTAGTTTGATATGAATATATGCTGTACATGTTTTTGTACGTCATGTCATAGGTAAACGAGTGAGGGAAAGGGAAAAGAGACATCGTCTTAAAGTACTGATTCAATGCAGTATGACGTCTATCTGCTTGAGGGCGAAAAAATTTTTGTTGCCAAAACAGTGTTAATGATTTTAGCACACAATAACGTACTAAACTGATCAAGATTAATTGGTAACAAAATGACTAATATATAATGATACAAATAAGCCAAAGTCCTCTGCAAGTAATATCACTGACTTACTTACATTTCAGTATTTGATTTACCTCAGTTGGTTGTACGGGATTCAGATCAGCTTTCAGACAATGTAATTTTTTTGAGCAACTACGCAGTGCTAAATGTTTGATAAGTGATCCTCGTAAACGACTGTGGTCAGTGATAAGTGAGGCTCTCCTTGCACTATTTCAGGAATGTGCACACAAAAA
Source organism: Orchesella cincta (assembly GCA_001718145.1). Classification (NCBI taxonomy): domain Eukaryota; kingdom Metazoa; phylum Arthropoda; class Collembola; order Entomobryomorpha; family Orchesellidae; genus Orchesella; species Orchesella cincta. Next base: position 214,825 of record LJIJ01000026.1, on the reverse strand, counting down.
GTTCCTGAAGAAGCATACTAACGTGAATGTGAAATTTGTTCACTTGCGGAGGTATACGAATATGTCGTAGGCAGGTATAAAAATAATTTAACTTGAACGCTAAAGGAGCTCAAATGTTGAATTTGAGTTTGTCCTAAAAAATTAGTATGACAACTAAGGGTGTAATAGTAAGTTTAAAAAAGCAGCATATTTCATAATAATTAGGTTAGTTTATATAGTCTGGTGTAACTTCCGTGATCAGAAAGAGCCCACCGAAATACATAAATAGTAACTATAACTCAGTCAAAAAATACTCGTTCTCTTTTGTGAGTTGTTCATACCATAGCCATAGAACATGAATATACATATAAAACATACATAATATGTACATACAACAACACTGTCACCAAGATACACTAGTTTTTAGGGAACTTCTATGTAACATAATATGAGGGTCAAACTCTACTCAACTGTGGTGCAAGTGCAAGGTCAGACTTAATAAGACATTCACAGGTAGCCTAAAATACTATTTTACATGAACCTAGTTTTCAACCGAACAGGAAGAGTCTTAACTTTTCTATTGAAGTCCTACTACGGATGTGTGTAGTGTTAGGGTAGTAGTGTGTGCAATCATTGCATTTTTTCCCTCAATAAAGTATGAGGTTGTGACAACCGGGATACAACTAGCGTAGTCAATGAATAAGTATAAACTATCGAGTGAATAACTGTCGTTAACTTTGTAGTCAATTGAAATAATACTATTCGTCATTTAAGTCATTCATCAACAAACCTCCATGTTAGGCTTATAGATTGAAGGTAGACTGATTACCGAAGGGTTTCGAAACCTTCGATTAATTTGGTAGAAAAGCTTAGTGAGATAGTAACCTCAGAGCAAATTTTAAAAGGAAGGAGAACACAGACAGGGTATGTTCACGAACATAATGTTCTGGAATGGTGAATGTAGTTGTCGGATCGGAACAGAGGTACTTCTACTAATTGAATAATAAAACGTTAGATGTTAGATTTGGATTAGGAACATATCAGTTTGTTTACATATGTGCAAAAACTAACTGTGGGCAGGAAACTGGCATAGAATTCTTTGGATTTCTTGGTGAGCTGTTAACAAAAATGTGCAAACTGTTAACAAAGTTAGGATAAAAGAATAAAATTACATAGTTTGAGGATATGTTAGGGATTAAAGGTATGGCATCAAAGCACTATAAAATTTGTGGGTGCACTGCACTGTGCAGCAACTAATCTTAAAGCCACGCATTATGAGTTAGGTTCAAGTAATAAAACTCATGCTGAGCACGTGAGTGTTGCGATATAGAACAGGTAATATTAGGAAGAAAATGGCAATATTTGTCGTAGCATCCATATTCCCTTGAGCTCACTTCTGAATATGCACGACATTTGATAACATGATATATGTTTTGAAAAGGTTACAATCACTTCTTTCTACTCACCTCACAATCACAAGTTAGGTGTACTAACGTTTTAAGAAGTGTTGCAATATGAAACATCTATGTTACTATGATAGCAAGTGAAGTGAACCGTTGTCATCCAGCATTTTGCTGCACTCTACATATAACACTTGCAGTCCTAAACGAATATTCTCAGTCAATGGTGTCGTCGTAAATAGATAGGTTTCTAAATCTCCTTCGCCCTAATATATTTTTCTTAAATCAGCAACGGGATAAACATATGTATCTACCAAAAATAATTCTGAAATTTTAGACCACATAATTGACATTTTACATGCATGGACCAAGAAAAAACTACTTGTTTAATGATGATATACTGATAATATAACATGTATGTATTTTTCTAATGAAAGAAAGATGAAAAATTTCGAACAACAACCTTTTTTCGCAGAGTACTTCCCAAAAATCTCTGCTCTCCCTCCAGGTACCAGATAAAAATGGTGCCTTACTGTCTTAGAGAAGCTTGAAAAACCAATATTGCAGCAGCTTTTGTTACAGAAAGAAGGTGAAAGTGAGGCACCTTCAGTGAAAGTACATAATATTCTGAAGTCAAGATTACACTGAAATTGACAATTTATAAAAGTCATATCACGTGTTGCTATACAGAATAATTGAGAATGCATGTAAGATGCAAATTACGGTTGTCTAAAATTAACTTTGCAATTTTCACAAATGTGAAAGATATACTCACAAGGCATGAGTCAGGAATCAAATGGACTAGCTCAACCTTATTTCCAAATAATGTAGTAGGATTACTGGCAGTTGTCTGTAGTTTGTCTGTACTGTACTTTGTTTATTACCTGTAACCTTTGTAACTGTACACCGGTGCACGGCAGCTTCCTTACACAACATAATACAACACACTTGGAACACTGGCAAAAAAGTGAGTAGGTAATGATATCGATAGTATAGTTTTGGGTAACTAGACCTAGTGTACAATCCCTAACATGACCAATATTAATCAGTACTTTTTACATATGTCGTAATACCTGATTAGTGATAAATTAATGTCGTCCAGGAAACGTGTGTACTATATGCACTCCAAAAATATTCTTCTTAAAACTTTGTGTACTTTACACATATATTGTAACCTGTATGTAATGTGTACATGTAAACTTGAGTATTTCCTAAACAAATTGTGGTCAGATATTGTAACTACCATCACACACATACACTTTTCCTCTCCTCTGGAAATTAACATCACACATTGTTGTTCTGTTAGTACTTGTAGGCACTATATGAAAGCACCAACGTTACAAATTGCTTTAGTAACTGCAATAAACAAAGGTATCGATTTTCCAATAAACTCGGCAGAACAACAAATAGTGTTTACATATAAAGTGTAATTTTAGCAGTTCTTCAAATCATTCTAACTTCATCAGACTCTTATAATTCTCAAAAACAAAAGTGTAGTCTTTACACCGGTTATATTTAGCTTGAGTAGAGAAACGTTATTACGAGATACAATTTCTACATTTATTTATTTATTGACTCGCTAGACGACAAATAGCAATAGAGTGAATACGCTTGTAAATTTTTCCGTGAAATCCTCTTCAGTAAAGTATCTGGTCGTGAAGTATATAAATATATATTCAAAAAGTGAAACTTTAGTCATTTCACTCATACTCCATCTTCATCAGTTAAATTCAGCAATGAGTTGAATAACATTTGCCATATTTGTGGAGCTCCATAATATTTATGCTCCCACTCCAAACCTATAAGTTGAATATATATTTATGGATATACCTGTATAATATTCTGATATGTAAAAGAATCTTTCTCGTACATTACAACTTTACATACCTACGTAATTTTAGTATTTTAGTGTTCAAATTATGAGTAAAAGTTTATTAGCTAACTATTATATTCAGCAACGGACTGGCATGACGTTCTTGGGATAAAAAACGAATGAGAAAGCTGTATTATTTAAAAACAAATCCAAAACTTGGTTTACAATTTAATGGTGCATTTTTGTACAGTACATTTATAAAATTTAAGAAAGGCATTTATTATATACTTAATATCTATGCATGGATGAATTCTAATGAACTCTGTCAAACACAATTTAAAAAAATGAAAAAAATTATCTTCTTGAGTTTAAGGTTATTTAAAGAAATGACGTACGTATACTAATTAATTGCACTCACTGACATCACCGTAATTATATAAATACATAATCTGCTGTAGTTGTTTCCAATAAATGAAAGATATGAAAAATATGTAAAACAAACAAAAACTGCTTTGAGAAGTCATTAAGATATTTTAAACTCCTTCCTCCTAATTTTATTATTATTTTGTTTATGCATAATGAGTACGTGTTTAATTTACACTGTTTGTTATCTTCTGTTTTACTCATTTTCTGTTCGTTCCGTTGTTAATCATATACATATTTTGGTTCTTATGATTTCCAAGTACTGTTATCATTAATTACTACCAAATTCCAAGCATCCTATACTTGATCCATGAATTTACCTGATAAAACAATTATCAATCAAATGAATTGCCCTACCAGCCATTCCACCAATGATTTACCCAAACTGAACCTAACGACCATATGCCCCCCTCTAACATATTTGATTTGCAAAAAAATAAAAATAAAAAACTCAATCAGTTAATTCTCACCGCACTGCCCTTTGGTGTGTAAGGTCATTGGTGGTGAGTTGCAAGAGAGATTGATCCCGGTACCCTACAGCAAGAGTTCCACAGATCAAGCTGTAAGCCTCTCGTTTCAGTGCTTCAATATTTTTCAAATACTTTCTTGTCTTGGTGTTCTTCTGTAATATATTTATGATTGTAATATCCTCATTGTGTAAAGTAACACGTCTTTCACTTTCTAATACAATACACTGAAAAGTTACCGCTTCTATGCTTCTCGTTTCTTATGACGTTACTGTCATATATTATTCACAACTATGCTGTCATCGCATCAACAATGCGTTTCAGATTATTTAATAATTTATACACAATTAGCCTCTTGCTTCTCTCTATACTATAATTATCTTTGTTGTACACGTGTAAGAGTGAATATGTATAGCTGCATCTTCAAAAATTTGCTTTTTGCTTTCATTTGAATAGCTTTCACTCCACTACTCTGTAAAACATTTTGATGATAACAGTATGGCTTAGTCAATATGTGACTTATGTGCTATTCGTTTTCAATCTTTCTCTCTGTGGTTGAGTTTGTTTGTTCATCGTCTTTGTCAGATTTATACCATTCCGTTTGTACCTCTTTAAATCACTGTTCTATTGTGTTATATTTCCTCAACTTATCGACAAACCAACTTGCATGACATTCTAATTCGTGTACTACTACTTGGATTGACAATTTTCCGAAAAAAAACTTTTACCTTCTTGTCAACGACCATCACAATCAATCCTTCTTAAGCATAAACCCAATAAACTTATGCGTGCATGAATGACCTCAATTTATTATGGTAGCTCGTATGCAGTTGTAATACTGTAAGAAAGAAACTATACTCGTATGGGTTCTTCGTTCGACCGTGTTTAGTTTTTCAGTCAACGTTTATCATTGCAAAAATTTAGTTGGTATTATTGTCTCTAGTTGAGATTGATTGCTTGAATGAACACCGATCTTACGTAACAATGGTTTGTTTTCATTATTTTCACGGGTTGTTTTACAATTTATAAAAGTACGTAGTAATGAATGATTTTAGTTGGACGTTGTCCCCTTCTCTTTTATATAAATTCCGTTCCATTGTTAAGCGTTGTACATGACACGTTGTCTACATATTTTTCTCTCTCTCTTGTGACCTGTTTATATCTACGCAATGCATGATATAACGGTCAGCCTACAGTTTTACAAACACACTTGACACTGAACCTACTTTGAAATATGAACTTTGATTCAATTGACAGAACACTGGCATCACATGTCTCACATTCAAAACATATTTTACTACCTCTCACAAATCATGTATGTTTGTTGAAGTTCAAAAATAAAATAATGTCGTTCCAAAGTACGCGACAGCCACATAAGTACTGTGAACATTTGTCACAAATTGTCAAAGATAAAAAAAATTTACATTCACCAACAACGCTGAATGCTGAATATTGCTGTTTCTAACAATTAATGCGATAAAAATACCACTAACAAATACACATTTAGAACGCTTTTCGTTAGTCGTAACGGCTGCGATAAAAAAAGCCTCGTTGTGAGTTCAAAAGCGCTATGATTAAACGTTGATATCTTCGGTTTTGTCTGTATTTTTTACGTAGGACGATTGTATGGTTGATATCGTTGGCAACTATGTTTATAAAGCTTGAGCACTAGTGATATTTGATGAAGTATGATGTCAACAAATTTTATGACTTGTTGACTACTGCTGACGTAAATTTAGTTTGAATGATTTGCACGTGGCATGTTGAAGTTTCGTATGCGTTTGTTGTCATATTGGCTGTGTTCTCTAGACATTTGGTTTGGCTATGCTGTGAGCAAGTTGCAAGTTTCTCGATTGAACTGTTGAGTAGCGCATTGTTGTAAACTATTCACTACTACCTTACAGTATTCTTATTCGCTCCAACAAGAATATTTTTTACGCATCCATTCTGTACAGTTATGTAGGTAGAGAGCCACGTTTGTTTCGGTTATTTTATTGCACACTTGAATCATATTATTTTGCTGAACATGAGTAATTATTATTCTATTATTGTTGTGGATTATTGAGCAACGTATAGTAGATCCATGCTGAGTTTGATTAGATTATATTTAGTTTCTACAATTAAAAAACATTAGGATTACGTTATAACTACATATATTATTATATTGCACTCAAAAAATGCATTTGTTACCGCATGTCGCTGTTCGTGCTTCCGTATCAATAAGGAGAGGAAGTCAGTGGACCATCAGTACTCAAATGAAAAATATTCCTTCACTATAAGTATTAAGTTTTATATCTATTATTCATTTTCCGTAGAATTTGAACTGATATGCAACGAAATTATCTAAAACACTTGGCGATGTTTTGGAGGTTGGATCCTATAGCAAAAGTATAAGTTTTAGAGTAGATTTTGTTATGTAAACCATTGAAAACTTAAGAGACTCCAATACAAAATCCTTTCAATATCAAATGCTCTCAGCAAGATACGTTTCATAGTGTTTCCAAAAAAACAAGGCTTTCGACGAAGGTCTCATATATATTAACTCTCACATGCATCCGATTTTCATAGTAAGACGAGGAAACTTGCACATTGATTATTAGTAGTGGCTGTATCAACATAATTCGTTATATATACCTAGAAGTACCAAACAGTTCATTATACTCCTTGAATCGATTCATGTCCCTTGCTTTCTATAGAATATACAGTCACTGTGAAAGGGCGAAAGCAATGAAAGCTGGGACTACTTTCACTATCAGTTTAACGGAAGCAACTTTATTCCCCTTGAATGTTCTTTATTTTCACATCACCTGCTCAACATCCGCAATTACATAGGATGTGTAGACATTATTTTTTTTCAGTTTTAGTGTTTTGTCTGGACGAAAGACTGATAAAGTGTATTAAAAGCTGTGTGTATTTTTAACAGTAATTTTTGTACCACTTTTAAGAAATTATTACGCATCCTAGGCGTTGTAATTTTCTCACGCGTCTATCTTTCCTTGTAGAAACTCTAGTTCACGTTAATCCAGTTTTTGGGCGATTTTTTTTATATTTCTTTCCGTAATCAATAATAGATCTCTATAGTTACTTCACAGAGGATGCTGTGTAGTCTAACTTTATACTGATATTAATCGTCCTTGTCCAGTTTTTATCTACTTAAAATTTAGAACAGCTTCATGCATTGTAGAAGAAAATGATCACAATAGTAGAAGAACGAGCTTTTCGTAAAAAAACTAGTCTTTTGAAAAAGGTTCAGTTATGTTTCATTAGTTGTCATCTTAAAACAAAGTTTATTTATCGGCATAATGAATAGTTGCATATTAATTAACACAGTACACCACATGACACTACTTTTGAATATCAACTTGTATCAGTTCTGTTAGTGATCACGCCGGTTTCATACTGATTTGAAAGAATTTTTTTAACGTAAACTTACGTTTTCATTCACAAAAAACCAATCCCTATCAGATATCTTGTTACATTAGTGTATTTGTTCTCTCAGTATATAATATTTGCAAGTAGTCTTGATACAAGGTTTATATCAATATAGACTGTTAGCGTAAACCATTTTTTTCCTTTTTTGTATCATACTTTTTAATCTCCTTTATCAGCTCAGTAAGTTCAATATTTCATAAGACAATGAACACCCCCGGTGGCAAAAGTGCTTTCCAAAGACTGAGACTTACACCACCAGCTGGTATATAAAGTATTATTCCTTTACAGTATTATACATCTGTTAGAGCAGCATGATATCTCTATTGTATTGAATTTTATTAGATCAATATGACCGGAGAACGAATCCCAAAGTGGAAAAGAATCCACGGAATCGCTATCTCCGCATGACATTTTTTAGTATATATATATACAGTCTACCTAATATTTTGTACACGCCAATACAAACATATATGACAACCTTAGCTTGAAAACCCATGATTCAAATGTATTACCAATACATACCATGTATGTCTTATATATGGCACTTGATTGGAGTCCAAGTCGTAAAGCTCGCATAAGTTATATTTACTTGTATGAGATGAGACACAGCAACAGTTTTAGAGAATGAAGAAAGTTGCGATGATGAAAGCGATGATGTGAAAAAGAGGCTTTTCTATTCATAAGATTTTACCTCCCCACACTCACCTACTGTAAAAGGAGTGAACAAACTATGATGGTGTTTAAAAATAATGTGGTAGAGCGTTGTTTAACTCTTAAGCTTTTGATCCAAACCTCCAATAGCATAGTCAGTGAAAGCATCTAACTACAACAATGAATGCTTTTTTGAGTAAAAGCATTGTAAACTTGAATATCATTTGTCAAAGTACGTTATAAGAGTATGTAAGCAAAATGCTGAAGTAAACATATAATATTTTGTACAACAAAGTTGGTCCAAAGGCTTCTTCCTACGTCGACGAAATATCAGACTCTGATGGTTCCATTCCGCAACAAACTTGACGAAAACAAAACAACCCAGGTAGTAAATTTGTTGAAGAGCTCCATTCTTTTGCTCGAGCTCTTTCGGTTGTTGTGGTGAAAGCTGGAGAGATGATGAAGCGGTCGACTTTCATAGTGCTGACTGTTCATCAATAATTTATAAAGATGTAAGAGTCTGTGCACCAGTGTCAAGTCTGCAGGGTACACAGAGCACATAATCTGATTATGTTTCTGTGTGTGCGTGCGGAAGCGGAAATTATGGGTTTTGTTGTTGCGAGAGAATGCTACCAAATGAGTCTGATACAAGCGTTTCGAATTGAAATTATTATGATTATTGTTATTATTGTTGTCCTTGATTATTCGTATTATTCTATTAGCATTATTATTGTTATTATTATTGTTATTATTATCTGCTAAAGCATTTTAGTCATATTTTAATGTGTATCCAACAGAGCTGATTTATGATTCGGCATGTTGCCTTATTATGCATCCAATAAGTCAATGGCTAAGTGTGACAATGTGGATTTTGTCCAATTTTTTCAGTGTTTTCCATTCACTTTTCTTAAAAGTTTACTTTTTGTGGCAATTTTTCTATATATAATTGGCTATATTTCAAAAAACATTTGCAAAACAAAATTCCAACACTGATATAGCAAAGCAAAAACTCATTTTCATTTTCGTCACTCGTATTTTTATTTATTTGTCTAATACAACCTATTTTGTGGAAAAAGAATTTATATGTCTAAAAAAATGGGTAAAAGTTGAGGAAAACGAGGCAAGATGATGATTGTGATTGTGAAAAAATGTTTAACATTGGTAGGCGGCAAGGCTGCAACAAATTGGGGATGCACAAACGAAAGCCAGACTGTCGGAGGTAATAAATCAGCTCTGTTGCGTTCGTTCGTAACTCTATCTACCTCTCTCTATTTTCTCTCTCTTTTCTATCTTTTTGTCGTCTTTGTCTTTTTCGTCAACTAGAGAGAACGAACGAGCAGCAAGCGTTAAATCCCCATGTCTCTTTTCATATCTAAATTTCAGATTCGAGTGGTAAACGCGTTCCGTCAGGGTCTAGACACTCGGTACGGTGAGCGAAGTAATCCATCCATTGCCGCAGTACTTCAAAAGCAAGCTTCATTAAGCAAACGACTCTCACAAACTTCTTCCATTGAATATGCTGACAATTATCCATATGAAGTATCAGTTCCAGAATTTGAGCGCTTGTCATCCCGAAGCCATACGGAAACTGCAGTCTAGTACTTTTTAGAGAGTTAATTGTTAGCCTGTAAACAAAACAAAACTTTTACCTTGTATGTACTTATACTTAATTGCGTTTCATTGGCACACTTTTTATAATATCAATTATATACAAACCATATAGCTCATAATTTCTTACCTGTTCGAATTTTATTTTGATTTTAATTGCATTTAAAAAAATGTCTACACCAGCACCAAATTGTAACCTCATCAATAAAAAGCTAGTGTTGCCAGAATACCAGTAAACGCTCGAAGTTTTTATCCCTGTAATAGTCATTACCTTTTTGTTAGTAAGTAGTATTTTATTCTTGTTTTAAGTTACCCCCTCAGTAATCCAACAATGTGCTAGAACTTTCACCAGCACAAGCCCTTAACTTGGTTGCTTGATGAGGAACTTTCATCTCCGAAAATGTATCATCCTAACTCTTGTTGTTGTTTTTTCTTTCTACTTTTTGTAAACTCTAAAAACAAACTGTAGTTTGTAGCAAGTTTCGAGTAAAATTAGCATACAATGGATTTTAAAAGCTAGAAAACAATTTTTAAAAAACAAAATGTTATTCTCATTCTATACTCAAGAAAAAGACGTTAGTGTATTAACGGGTTCATTTGGGACCTAGCAATACTGTTGTTTACATATATACTTCATACAATCAACGATAATGCATGATTTGCTGTGTATATTGCTATTTCTACAAAAATTAATTGCCGGCACTCCTCCTCCTCTCCTGCAGCACGAAAAGATGTGTTAAGCTTTTAAATTGGGATTCATTTTTAGAGAGCAATGCTCATAAATTATGCGCTTGGTGATGATGTCGTTTAAAAATTGAGAATGCATGAACAAATCTACATGTCAGCATAAGACTACAAATTTAAAAAAACGTTTTTGTATTTTATAAGGTTTACTAGCAGAATTAAATAGTATGGACAAAAGTTATCCCTGAAGTGGTTGACATGCCAAACTCATGAATGATCATGACCAATGGCACTCCATTTCAGGAAAATTGAGACCCTCGACCCCGACTATTTACACAGCCGGCGAAAAAACACAGTTTTAAGAGGAGTTACATTTTACTTTCTAATTTGAGTGAGTATTTCTGCCATTGGGAAACTATTTGCAATATATTATTAAAAAAGTGATATCAAATATGATACATGCATAATATAATATATATGTTCAGCAACAACGATCAAGCAACTTACGGTGCAAATGGCAGCTTATTCTAGGCGGAGAGCAAGAGAAAAGGCAAATTGTTTTTAGAAAAACTGGAGATACGAAAAAGGCAAATATTGAACTAGTTTTAATTTCCATGACTGAATTTATACAACTTACACACACTTACAGTTGTTGATGATTTTTTTAGTCCCATGCGTGTAATAAACATAGTGATACATATTTATGAAGAGCAAATAAAATATTTCATCTACAAAAAAAATCGATCATTACTCACCAGAAGTGTTTCGTGAGGGAGGAAGGAGTGAAAGCAAATAGTAGTCCTATGTAATATATACGGATTTTCTAATACTACATAAAATATTATACAATGTCTATGCAAATCGTGCTATTTTCAAGACAATGGGTTTTGATAAGGAACAAAAACAATTGATAAAAATGTTCTGACTACATTTTTATCCCATGAAATGATGTATGCATATACCTTCTATCAAAGTGTAAACTGGGAGTGAAAGTAGATTTAATGAAGTACACACATACACTAGACAATGAAGAAAAAGTAGCTCCAGATACAATTTAAAAAGTGCAATCAACAACATTGTTGTCCTATGTATTACTAGGAAACGAATCAGTGATTACTTTACACAAACTGAATCTTAAAAAAAGCAACAGGAAAACTAGACACACGAAACAAATGAAAACGATGATGCACATGCTATAGATAACTTGATCATGTCTAGGTTTAGGTTAGGAACTAACTGTTATTGAGGACGGCGAAATTACAATGCGCGTATCTTAAATGCTATGTGTAAAGTTATATTATTGATGTAGTTGGGACATTGTAGGAGTTTACTTGTTGAGATAATTGATAATGATGATAATCAAGTTTTTAAATGCTTAGCGATCGTTTTATGTTGATGATAATACATGATGAATTCAATACTATATGTCTGTATCTTTACATCACACACGATAGGAACTTATTTACATATAGTCACATTACACTACACAAACTACAGTTACTAAAAAAATGCTGATGTTTTCAAACAAAGGTACTATTAAATTATCATCATATATTTAATATAATGGACATTACACTAACTCTTAATTGTTGTAATATCACACATGTTACATACTAGTGAGAAAACGATGAAGGTTGAGCACTTAAATTATATTTTTAGGTTGGCTCGTACTGTCTTATTAGGTGAACCTTGTTGATGTTGTTAAAACTGTATAATTACAGTCTGTTGGCGAGTTAATTTTTTATTATTGAATTGAGCGCATGAGGATATGATGGGAGACTTTAACGTGTACTTAAGCTAGTGATATGATAGCGTCAGGAGCTACTTTAGAATCTGGAAGAAGAAGAAACCAAAACAAAAAATTAGATTATACATGAATGAGGGATGAAAATAATTAAATGACTATTTAGGAATACATATGTTACAACAGTGAGTAAAATTGATAAAAGGATGATCGATAATCAGGTAAAGCATTAAAAAATCTTGTACATGCCCACAAATTTTACGAAATTATATATATATATTTAGAGAACAAGAAAATGAAGCTATTAGCAAAAAAAACAGGAGTTTTCATGAACTAGTTACAAAATCTATCTACTCTATTTAAAAAAGTCAAAGATGAAAAAACAGATCCTGTGGTTGCATATTAAGTTGTTTATACGGGGTACTACATTTTAAAAACTGAAATTGAATTTTGACACACAAATTGCAATGTAATGGCGCAAACTCTTTTTAAATACACATTGAAAAAAGAGGTATCCATATATGAAAATACTTGTTGCCAGTATATCGACATTATGGATGCTTACGAAATGAATCAGAAAACAGTACTTTATAATAAGTATGTAGAGAACATGATTACTTGTTATGTAATGTTATCAAGGATGAGAAATATATATATATTTACATTTTAAGTGTTCATTATCGGAAATATCCGTTGTATTCAATTCAAATTGAGCTCATTTGTTTGAGGACAGGATTTTGGAAGTTTTGTTGAAAAGAGGAACCACAAACAATATAATAACGTAACAACAGAAAAAATAAAAAATAAAATTTGTTTCTTATAACCCCTTTGTGTGTACTATTGCAAATGTTATTTATATGGCTGTAACTCATCATGTTTCATTACATTCGTTCCGTGCATAAATGTCATATTGGTTTTCACCACCTACTTAACTACCATTATTGGATGTTCCTGCTACCCACAAATGTGAAATCGATTTGTCCCTCAGTGTTTTCCTCCGCGTGTCGTATGTCATGCCATGCAAATCCAAAGTGGATCGGCATTTACTAAGGTAAGCAAATCTAATTTGACAGCGGTCCACGTCTATAATTCTAACTTCATTCACACAAATAAAACATGTTGAATGACCATTCAGCTGAGTCTACCCTTCAGTTTATCAAACCACAAAAATTCAATGCAATCGTCAATGACCTACATCACGTCAGAATCATATTGAGCACCATAAATATTTTGCATCGAAAAACGTTATGTTATTCGGTAAATTATGCATATACCTATAAAGAGGATGCATTCGTCGGGCTGCCGGGCATGTTATGTTTGTGTTATTGATAAAACGTTGCATACAATAAATGTATTTAGACATTTAGATATACACACAAAAACATATGCATGCTGTGTAATGCGATTCCGTTAATTTTGTCCTTTTGCATGAGTCGTTTGTCAGCAACAGCCAAGCCAGGCAAGCTCAAGTGATATCACATTTATTAGCATTCAAATTCCAAGTGTAATTTAACAAAGAGCATTTTTCAATGTCGTGAGATAATTGAAGAAATGTAACCCTACGACACTCAACTGAACCATCAGCGTCTTGGGAGTAGACAACAACCTGATCATGCATCGTGCTTGTGTGTATATCTCTATGTTTATATTTATCCCGCATTTCATACACTACGGGTTCTTCTATTCTGAAGTGCAGAAGAAGACGGATGGAAGTCTTGTCATTAATAGTAATGATACAAATATGTGGATGTAACACCAGCTTAAAAATAAAATACGGTGGTAAATATTTTTATGCTGCGCGAACAACTACATGCATATACACACGAAAGCCAGTTCTTGAAGTCAAGAGAATGAGTAAGCTTCAACAGACGTTTTGCAAATTACAGGATACCAAGAATGAGAATCGGAAAGGATCGGTTGTTGTACTCTTTCTGTCCGTGCCGTGTGGTGAGTGTGCTCTGCTCTGCTCGCTTGCTTCAAATGATGCAAGATTAGTCTTCAAGTCTTGAAGTGCAAGTATTGAACTTTTTTTTATCTCAAGTCAGATGTAACAGGGTAGTTGCGTACCTATTTATCATCCATCTAATCCTCCGACTCCCTCTTCCAAGCATGAGGTAGTAGAAAAGTTGTAGTTCTATGTAGAAACTCAAAGCGAACCTCAATCATGATATGATATGATTCTACCCCTTGGTACTACTAAAATGGGATACGATGTCACAATAGCACACTCAAGAGCAGCAGCAGCTTATGCTGAACTACGGCTGCAGCTGCGTGAATGAAATACACGATACTGACTTCTTGTTAGTTAGAAACATCCGTCACATTTACCAATAAAAACTGTGAACGCATGCTGCTTACTTGCTGCTGATGCTGAAATCTAGCTTTTGCAAAGAAATATTCAGTTCGGTTCATACCACAAAAACGCTCAGGATTGCATTAGCAGAGAAAAGAGCTTCGTTAGTTAAGGCACACTCTAGTTTTACTCGCTCATCTTGTAGATCACTCGACTACTCTCAAGACAACAACTCAACGGACGAAGCAACGGTCAGATGTATTAGTATGAGCTACGCAGATGTAGGTACATGATGAGTTGAGTGCTGTGCGCTCTTTGTATAGAGACAATTTAACCTCTTCCGGTTGCTTCGTTAGCTGAAAGCTGAAGAAAATGAAGGAAAATTGTTTTACTGTTAAGAAACAATGGAGGAATTGTCAAGTCAATGCCACAATGTGCTGGCCACATTCTTCGTGAGTGGGGTTGATGTTGAAGTTAGTCAGTCACATCATGCCAGAAGCAGAACGGCATTGCCCTTAAAAAAGAAAGAAAAAGAGGCCTTGAGAAGTATGTTACCACATTTTGTCCCTCGTTCATTTCAACATTCTCTCATATTTATGCCCCATCATTGACGTGATGAACAAGACAAAGATTCGGTTGATCTTGTAACAAAGTGACAGTAAATGATTCAACAACTCAAACCATTAATATTTTGAAGCTAGCTCTGGGTTTATCCTTGGCTAAGCCGAGTCGAAAGCATTAAGCAGCGACTTTCTGAATTTATTTTCATATATTTTTTTGAGAATTTAATAGAGTTAGACGAGAAAATAAATCGTGGTTACACATTGAATTCGATTAGAATTAAAATGTTTTCAATTTCTCGAACTCTTGCTACATATATTCATTTGTATTCAGGGACGAAAACAAACCATTTTCCTTTGTGATGCAAAAGTAAAATGCATTAACAGCTTTGTGCTCCTCACATAATATTATTTTGACATCTATGCATTTTTTGTGTTCAGCTGTGCTCTGCTCTCCGAGTATATATTTACATACATGAGTAATACGATTTTTACTTCTCATTGTCAACTTTTGTGTGGATCAGCCTCTTGGCTGTACACTCCCTGTGATTCCCTAGCAATTGTTTCTCTCACATCTCTCTCTTGCAGATGATATTTACTGAACAAGAGCGACCGTGGCAGGAGAGCTGAAAATAAAGTAAGTTGGGAAAAACCAGAGAGGTGAGCGTAGCTTGTCACGCAACCGCAACAAACCTACTACATGCATAATTTAAGCAATGAAATTATACAAATTTATACTTTATTATTATTATTTTATTGAGCTTTATTTCAGATTCTCATTATCAGCACATTTGATATAATATTAATGAGCAATATGTAGTAAAAAACCGAAAAAATAAAATGAGAAATAGAAATATCCTAGTCAAGATAAAGATCAGGTTACGCACTTACAAAAGTCAAGTAGATCATGTTTATGATTAATTATGTTGCATTATTGTATACATTTGTCACTGATTTAATACTGCTTCATAACCATATTTGCCAATGACAACTTGGTTTATGTAAAAATAATACTAGTTTGTAATTTCTCCACTAATTTGCGTTATTTGCGCTCATAACTGCACCATTCCATGGTTGATATTTTCCAGAAAGTTTTAAAACTAAAATAGGATAATTTGCTGTTTCGTCTTAGATTCTTCAGTTGCAGCTCGTTGGACCAACCCTTTCACTCAAACCATATTCCTGTACTCCTGTTGTTTTAGCCCATTGCTCACCTCAACTAGGGTAGCATATAGTTTTGTGCAGTATGTTCTTTTTAGAGTGAAACTGTGTTCTCTCACACACTCATTCCGAGGAATACCAGTAATATACTTTTTATTCGTCATCCCCTTGCTACACATCCACACATGCATTTTGCCGTCTTGCCAAGAGCGAGTAAAAATACATGAAACATACAGATGAAGTCAACTTAATCCGTGAAGCAAAATGGATACCTACGTAATGTTAAACATCTTCCTCAACCCTAGCTTAGTTAGTGCTAGCAGCGCTGCATTGAACTGCATTATGCTTCCTTCCTCGCATGCTAAATTGCAGTGTATATTCTGACATTGTGATCATAATATATTTACAGATTGTTATTCCTGTTGCTGTCGGTTCCCATCGTAGACCTACAAAGATGTGTGTAGTATTTTCAAAAAGTGACAACATTTTGGTGACATTTAGAACCAGTTGTAATAACAAAACGAGACGATTTGCATCCAGAGACTGAATAAAATATAGGAATTTGTGTTGTGTCGTTTGTTTCCATACTTTGTGACCGTTTACACCTTTCTATATCCAACCATGAAAAACATTTGCACATAAATTGCAGATCCCATTCCATTGTTCTCAACGACGTTTTCCAAATTTTATAAAATCGTCTACTCTTTCGATACAAATGTAGGGGCACGGCAGCTCAAAGACTGAAGTCATCGCCTCAACATTAGACATAATGTGCACTTGGACCTCAACAGAGAATTGGAAAAAGACTGATCGTAGTGTATGAAACGTTAAGTAAGGTGGGACCGCATCGCGTGAGTATGAGTTATGTCTTGTGACTCATCATTAACTTTGATAAAAATGACAACGTTTGTCTCCATCAATTTGTGAGCCTTTAGCACAAACAAATCTATTTGCATAGATTGGTCCTTGCCACAAATGAGATGTGCAAGCATTACGGATTTGCCTTACCTTGAACAAGTTGCACAAACGCTGCTGAATTACATGGTTCTACATAGACTACATGACAATTTTGTACGGTTTTTGCTAAATATAAAACTGCCGACTCAGACCAAATAATTAGCAGGGTTGGCAAAGATTTATGCAACTGCTAGCCACTATTTTGTATAACTTTGTTACTTGGAATGGAAGCTAATTTTTGCAAACAAGCAGGCAGACACTCTTGTATTTAACGGAACATAACATCTTTATACCGCAAAAACCAATTTGTTGTATTTTTGTACACTTTACTACGCTGTGCAACCGCTAAAATCTATAAGTAACATTTTGTATCGCCATCAGTTTTGTATTGATATCATGTGCATAGTGAACGTGAACATTTACCCTTATATATTGTGCGTGTGTCAAAATAAGGTATACGACAACTCATTCTTGGAACAATAATTGCCTCAAGAGATGTAAATTATATGTCTTCCAAGATGAGTATTTGAACAATTATGACAATCTTTTATACGTTTTGATACAACATTGAATGTGTTCTGGAACAACTCAAAACAGTTTTTGCAACTTTTCCACTTACAATAAATGACAAAATCTGACTATAATTTTCCGCTCAATAAATTGCCAAAATGCTGAACGAATTTACTACACAAGCTGAATGTCGTTGGGACCAAGTAACCGTTTTTACCTAACATTCCGAAAACATACCAACTAATAAAGTGGAGCAACAATTGCGATATTTTTCAAGGAAAGCGTACTACTTTGCATTAATTTGGATTCCATTCAGAAACAGTGAACAACAGTTTCGGACACCGTTATAATGTTATCAGCAACGTGAGTTCATCTCCCCACAGAATTTCACTTTTTGTTTCCACCCAGGTACAGTGATAAGACTCAACTTCCGGTTATAAAACATTTTGCTTTATGTTCATAAGCATTACTTCCACGTAGTATAAAACATACAGACTTGAAGAATTAGTTTTGAGCTAATTACTCACGATCATGGCATCAATTACTTAGTAATATGAATGACTTGCTAATTTGGCCTCACATAAACAACACAAGCATGCGTTAGGTTTTTATCATAACCACAAGGAAGCAGCATTTTGGGGTCAGTGTTGAGTAATCTCCAAAAACATAATATGTGCACAACAACATTCTCAGTTTCCAAACATTATGGGCCTTTAATAGCGATCCTCTTAATTACCAATATTTTTACTGCTACACTTAGTTTATTGAGCATTGAACCAGTGTTTGCATCCTACATCATGTAGATGATTGCTAACCTTAGTATAGGATTTATTTATTTCAGTCAGTGGAACACAATATGTGCTGCATAATGTATGCACGTTTTGCTAGTCTTGCATTTGCATGTTGATCACCAAAGCCGTCAGTTGATCAAGGTGATGAAATTCATAATTGGGCTGAGTCAAGTCGAGCATATCTTTGGGATGATGACGATGACGTGATGAGGTGTGTTCGCGCACAGATCTTTGCAGAACAGTTAAGCTCTGGCGAACGCCATTCTCTTGAGTTGAACCATGCTAACATAATATGCGAAACGCGACACTACTGCAATTGTAACCCAAGATAAAAGTGAATTGAGCAGATGATAGGTTAAAAAGATAACAAAACTGATACTTATTTAAATGTTGAAACTTGAGTCAGCTCAGCACTTCGCGAGAATAGGGAAAAAATCAGTCTCATATCAAAAATCAAGAGTTGAGCATAATTGGTTATCTTTGTGCCTTGCACTCATATAAATTCATATTGTGATGTATTCTATTATTGCAGGACAAAATGCATACTCTTCACATTGATCGCGTTCACTTACTATTATGTTTTTGTGAGCTGAGCTTGAGCACTCTATCGAAAACAATTACCCAATGCTCAAAACCTGTATTATCCTTATTATTCGCTGTGCTATCCAATCCACAATCCACATTATACTTAATGTATCATAAAATTCCACTTTCATACATCATCGTCGTCAAGAGATTGATGCTCTGAATAACCAACATCAACACATATTGTCGTGCTCAGTCATAAAAGATAATACAGTTAAATCAACAAGACCAGGATAACAAAAAAATCTTACTTTTTGATGCATTTTATGCCTTTGATGTAATAGCAAATGTAGTGTTGATATGTGCATATTTCAATTTTAGTAGAGATAGACAAAACAAAACGACAGATTCAAAGGAGTTAGTCACAAGGATTATTTTAAAACAAAAAAATGAGTTCATATAACCAACTACGACGATAAACTGCTGCTGTTTTGAAGCATATCTGTAAAAGTGAGTTATCTATAATATGTCTCACGTTTTTTTGTTCTCTCATCGGCGAGATGTGCTCTCAAGCACAAAATATGGTCACCACCGAGGATAATGTTTGTTCTTCTTTCCTGAACATCTTTGTTCATTATTACATACGAGTGGAGAGTAGGGAGGAGGAGGACAGGATATACTCAGAAAAATGATATACCTTTGTCAGCCATTATGAGCACTCTTACTTTTTACTTCCCAATTGCGTGACGTTTTTAGAGTAACTTGAGCATTTTGTTGTCATTTTTTTGTTATTTGATTATCAGCGTTGAAACTTCATTTCTCTTTTAAACCATCCTTTTTTGTGAACTCGCATCGCATCGCTCACTGCACGAGCGTAAATGAAAGTGAAAGAGATGGAACAAAAAGAAAACGTCTGATTTACTGGTACATATTTTTAATGGTTTAAAAAAATTATCAATTTGTGTGATATTTCAATAGATTTCGGCTGACCATTGCGAATGAACAAATTTCTTGTTTATTGTGTCAGTTTTTGAGGCATACACATGATAAACTGAGATTGATGCAGTTGAAGTGAGTCATGGTATGAGTCTAGTTGAGCATTTCACAAGTAGACTACTATATTAGTTTAAAGACGTTGGGAGATGAAGAAGTAGTTAGTAATTTAGTAAAATGGTGAGCGTACCTAAAAGCCAATGGTGGGGGTGTTACGCAACTGCGCCAGTCTACTAAAGAGCACATCTTGTTATACATATTTCCTAAACAAAGCGTTCAGTTTTGAGGCTATGCTCTGTGATTCTTAAATGAAGCTTTGAAATACATGTTACACAAATGTAGATAGACTCAAAAACTTAATCTTGGTATGATTTTTGTTCTCACGAATTGAATGAGTTAGATGAGATGTTTGAGTAAAGGAGTGTTTTGTTTTGGCTCGTTAATTGAGAGCCTATGAATAGGTGTGTGTGTAGCCCTATATTTTTTGAGCATGAAAGATTTTTGATTGAAGACTTGTTGCAGAAATTTTGCGCAAGATTCATATTCAACAGGAGTTAAGCAGTGCATTGACCATAAAAGACGGTCGGAAGGATGGTGGAAATTCATAACTTTAATGGGTTTTCTTACGGCTGGTCCACCAACCTACAATTAAACCATTCATTACAATGGAAACAAGATAGGGATAAACATAACACATGAATGCATGCAACAATTCACAAATAATCTAAAATGTTACAGGGGCCCATGCTCATATTGCCGTTCAGTTTTGTTGTTGAGGCTGTGGAATAACATAGTAATTGATACAAATTGTGCAATATCTTCTTCATGAAATTACACCAGATATGCTAGCAGTCTTCCTCTGAACCATATCAATCAGAGTATTTCAATCACTGATAAGTAAACCATGTGCCTCATAATATCTGTTGCCTTTTTTATGTTTTCAGAATTAAAACTGAGAAGCACATGTCGCCTGCACACTAGCCTTACATTGACGGTGGATTCCCCTCCCAGAAGAAGCTATAAATCATGAGTGCCATCAACGATTTTAATAAAGTTTGGATTCAAAAGTTTCCAGGGAGTGAGCTTCCCCCCGCGTGGGAGGAGGATGTGAAGAATAATTTGGCCAAACATAAAAAACGTGTTCAGGAGCTTCAAAATGAGTTGAAACAGGAGGAAGTGTATGTTCAGTTTTTGGAAAGCTTATTAGAGGAAGTAGAGAAACGGAAAAAGGAATCTAGTGCTGGAGACGCGACAGGGAAACGTAGTTCAAATATAGAGAATCACGAGAAGGACATTGCCGACGTGATAAAGAACACGGTAGAGAGACGCTCCCACATCTCAGGAGAGGCTCTCTCATCAGTCGAAGATGGCAGTGAGAAAAAAGTAAGCTCGGCTCAGGAGTTCAAAAATGGAGATATTCAGAAAGACAGGTCAACCAACAGTTTGGACTCTGTTGGGGTCGCTGATGATTTGGCCAACATGAAAACCTCTGATGACTCATTGTCCGCGGATATCCGTGGCACTGAGGATGATGCTAGTGGGGAAGACAACACGGATGACTCCAAAGATCATTTTGTGACAGTTATAGAGGTCAATGGGTTTGAGAAGGAGAAGGCAGCTGCTCTTGCCCAGTCCAAGGCTAATGGTAACAGTGAGCAGCTAAAGAGGTTAAAAAAGGTTCCTCCTCGACCCCCTCCAAAAAATTTTAAGCGTCCTGAACCACTCACCGAGCGTCCGTCCGGTAGTACCAGACCGGTTTCAACTCCGGCATCAGTTAGTGAAGAGCGTAAAAATATTTTTGAAAAATTGGAGAATCCCAAAAGCAAAACTAACGGAGCAGATGCTAAAGCGGACCGTCCCGTAGTATTCGACTCAAGAAGCACGAGTGTACCCAATACAAATAGCAACAATGGCAACAATAATGACAGCAACAGTAGTAATAGCACAATGTCGTCGACGTCATCTAAAGATGCCGTTCCTAACAACTTAAGCGTGTTTCCGAGAGCTCCTGTGTCAAAAAAGTTTGAAGGAAGCAAAATGCCCCTGCCACCAACTGGAAATAATCATGAAGAGAAGGATACGAACAAGAACCACAGGAAAAGTTCATCTACCTCCAAGCTACTCCCTCCACAACATGAAAGCAACCCTTCTTCAAAGTCATCCCAGCCGAGTTCAAATTCAAATTCAGCTGAAAAACCTAATGTAAGGTCAAAAGTGTTTGATTTGGTGTCCAAAATGGAGTCTAGTAGGGCTCCCGCAGTTCCAGCCAAAAGTAATGATCCTCTCACCCCAAAACGATCTTTTCGCAAGAAGATTCAAGATCCTCTGTACTGTACGGCACATGACGCTGTCATTGCGGACTATATTGACCCTCTTGACGTGGAATATGAGGGGGTCACAGACCAAATCTATGACTGTCCTCCAGCAGACTCTCCGGAACATGTGAGTAGGAGTTTGGATAGGAAAAAAGGCTGCTCCAAAACGAGTACGATGGAAAGTCAGGGAAGCTGTAAGAGTGGGGAACCAGTGGACACAGATAATGAGCCAATGTATGACACAGTAGCCCCAGATCAGGATGACGATTATGTTGTTCTCCTGGAAGAGCAAAACCAGCCGACGGTTTCTCAAAACAACTCCTTATCTAAAACAGACAGCTCTCAAAGAAAGCGTGAAAGTGACTATGCAAACACCCCGATTGCGAATGACGCCGCAGCAACCATCAAGTCCCAAACGTCAGTTATTTCAGGGCATAGCATAGCGACTACAACGAGCTCCGGTACAACTTCAGATGCGGATGGGATCACTGGAAGCCCATTACCACAGGATAGTCATAGTGAGTCAGGGAAAACGTCCAACTACGTCAATATTGACTACTTTCTGGGGTGAGTCAGATTATTTACTAGTTTGGTTTTGTTTATCAGGGATTGTTATTGTTGGTTTGTTTGTAAACTTAAAACGAATGTGGTGTTGTTGACCACTTGATGATTACATAAACCACTTCCGCTATTTCTTTTTGCTGCGCCACTGATCCGTCAAAGGAGGTGGTAGTCGTAGCAAAACATTTTTACTCTCAGTTAGTTTCCTGTTTTCATTAAAAATTAACTATGCGTTTTTCATACGATGTTTCAATACAAAATGGGGAAGGAAGTAGTGAACCTGCAGCATGTGTGTCGTATTTTGATTTCTTAGCATTACGACGGTAGTAAAGTTTTTTTAGTTTTAATAATAAAATATTGGTAAATTTATTCCACAAATGTTTTAAGGATTGAAGTAATACTTTCCTCATTCTTGCAGGAAATCTAAGAGGAAAGATTCACGAGCTTCTGGAGAATCGGAGGATGATGAGCCAGTCCTTCTTCGTGCTATTTCTTTCGACCAAGACCAAGAAGGGAACGAGGCAGCCGATGGGGATGGCATTGATGGAAATGTTGAAATGTTTGACATTGATTCAGGTAGAGATCCATTAGGTTTTTAATATAATACATAATAAGAACGTTTGGGTGATTACATTGATGTTTTTGTGACATGTAGGGGTGTATGGGAGCTCAGTGGATTCAGCTGCCTTTGGAAACGCGTCTAAAAGCAGTTCACTGGGAAGGGATCCTCATGGGGACACTCCAACAATGAGTGCAGCTGATCAGGAAAAGTTTGCAATGTTCCGAACAATGGTTTCAAACATTGCGGAAAGTGAAAGTGGTTATGTTGAAGTGCTTAATGTAATGCTCCAGTATATGAAAGCTCTCAAGGCAACTCTCGCCACCTCCAAGCCAGTTTTATCCACAGATGAGTTCAACATCATCTTTTACAAAATTCCTGAGTTGTTCACTATTCATCAAGAGTTTCTAGGGGGCTTGCAACACAAAAGTTCAAAAACGTCCGTTGGAAAGCACTTTGAAATTTTGGTAAAACTAAAAGCTATTTTTGGAAGATTCGTTATTAGAGAAGTTAGAATGCATTGATTGACGTTCCTATATGCTTTCACTTTTTCAGGCAAAGCAAATCGAAGTCTATGGTGCATTTCTTCAAAACTACTCTCGTGCTGCGGATACCGTCAGAAAGTGCAGCCAGAGTAACAGTGATTTTGCTGAAATCACACGTAGCATTCGCTTAAGATCTCTCAACAAGAACCAGGCAGTTTCATTGGAAACGTTGCTTTATAGTCCAGTCTCTAGATTACAGAAAAACATTGAAATTATTCAGGTACTTAATCGATTCATTCGCGGATATAAATAAGTGTAGTTTTATATGATTGCGGTGTTTGTAGCAATTCTATTTTGGGATTTTAGGACTTGCTTAAATTTTTACCGGAAGCTCACCAAGACCATAAGTATTTAACGTCCGCTCTAAAGGAGTTCCAGTCATTTTTAAATGATTTCAAAATGGTCCAACCGGAACAGCTTCATCATGTAAGACATTTACATGACAAGTATTCGTAAACCGACTGAATTTTTATGACATTTAAAAATTTTTCTATAGGGCCAAGATCGAAGTCCTCGACACCTCGTAAAGAATTCCTTCATTGTAGAGCTCTCTGAGGGACATCGAAAACTACGGCATTTGTTTCTTTTCAATGATGTTCTAGTCTGTGCCAAATATAAAGTAAGTATAATTGGTGATCTGGCTATTCATTTTCAGTTTTGTTAACATTCAATGTTTCATACAATGTTTTAATTCTACTTTTCATAAAAGGCATCTGGAAGAAATGAAAAGTTCACGTTTGAGCTCAAATGGTATATCCCTGTCATGGACTGCATGGTCGTCGAAGAGTGTTCGGAACCACGGGAATCAGCCCCCATTAACCTTGTTGCTTTGCGCTCCCAAGCTTCTACAGTACGGGACCAAATCAAGCGGCAAACTAGTCGAGATGATCCAAAGGTACGGACATATTAATCATACCTAACAATTTACCCATGGCTTGAACTCAAGAATGAAAATAAATTATTGGATTATAGAAATCGAAGGCAGAGAAGCAAAGAAAAAAGCTAGCAGAACTGGAGGCTCAGCTTGTTTTGGCTTCTCCAAACCTTGTCTTCAAAGTCAAGTCAGGAAACGGTCGAGCGTATACCTTCTTTCTGTCGTCAGAATACGAGCGCTGTCAATGGGTTGATGCTATTGAAATCAATAAGGTATCTCATCTAAATAACATGGTAGTTTTTGAATTTTTATTTGCTATTTACTTTGCTATATACTATACTTTGCTAGTAACTATTTTGAACAACTTAACCATAGTATATATCGCTATTTTCATGTTAGGCAAGTCAGTCAGCTTCTGGTGCACAACTGAGCATGCATGAATTGCAGTCGTGGCTCACATCATGTAGAAAAGATTTGAAAACAAATATGGGCTCATATTTATTGCGAACTGGACGGGATGAAAATCTTCTTGTTGGAGATTTTTACGTTTTAATCGGCCAACTGAAAGGCATTCTTAGAGCAGCAGGTGAATCAAATGCGTTCAAATTTTCTATTTTGATAGTAAAAAATGTCAGTGACTTAACCCTGTGTATTAATTTTTCAGATTTATACATATGCGTGGAAGTTGATTCGTATGGCCACTTCTTCAGAAAAGCGAAGACGAAGATGATTTGTGAAAGTACAACTCCAAACTGGAACCAAGACTTTGTTATTGAGTTGGAGGGTGCCCAAAATCTTAGAATATTGCTGTATGAGGATCATCCTCGCAGAGGAACACTTATTAGGGCTAAAAATACAATTGAGGTATCTATACTGAATCCAACTTGATTATATTATGACGGATTGCATTTGTAGGTACATAAATAAACGCAAATGTTATATTTAAGTTAAATCGGAGCTGGCTGACGGCAACCACTAGTGAACGGAAAATTGAGCTACATGACTACGTTCTAACTGTTCAGACAAGGTTTATTCCATCAGAAATGACTATTAGACGCGTTCCGACAGCTAAGCCTTCTGGGTTGTTTGGTGCCAAAATCACCCAAGTTTGCAAGTAAGAAATTAAGACGACTTTAAATGACCTTAACATTGGGCATTGAAAGTTTTTACATGACTAAACCATGCATAATCTTTTTTCTGTAGACGTGAGAAGCGTCAGATTCCGTTCATTCTGACCAGCTGTGTTCGTGAAGCAGAGCGCAGAGGTATTAACGAAGTGGGCATTTATCGAGTATCCGGATCTGCATCTGATGTGTCACGATTGAAGAAGGCATTTGAGACTAGTAAGATTTGAACTATGTTTTAACAACTGAAATAGGTGTGGTAATACGCAGGTAAATAATATGATATGATTTTGTACACGATTTAGATTCATATGAAGCTGAACAGCTACTAAAAGAAGTGGACATTCACTCAGTGACTGGAACGCTAAAACTGTACTTAAGAGAGCTTCCCGAGGCTTTATTCACGGATGACTTGTACCCCCGATTTTTCGAAGCCTTCAACCTCCAAGATCAAGAGCTGAGAAAGACAACGCTTCTTCAGCTATTTTCGACGCTACCTCCATTGAACCAACATATCGTAGTATTTTTGCTTGATCACATGGTTCGGTAAGTGTAAAGCCTCATTCCGTTATATATTAATTCTATTCAGCATGACCCCACTGTTTGACCATTCTATTTATTTTTGAAAGGGTCAACTCTCATGAGAATCACAACAAAATGTCTCTCCACAACATGGCAACCGTTTTTGGGCCAACCTTGCTCCGTCCAGGCGCTAAGAATGAGGGTGCAAGCAATTTAGACCTTCTAGCAGCTGGAACAGTGGACGTAATGGCACAAGCTGGAATCCTATACTTCTTCCTAACACGCAGATGTAACAACGAGCCACTACAGCCAAGTCAAATGAACTGAATGCTATATATGTTTATTTTTTTCTCAAGTGAAAATTTTCATCACATCTACATCCCCATCAGTATGTCCTCCTCGTCGTATTTTATCGCAGTAGAAGTAGTAAAACTAAGTATTTCATTGTAACTCCTACATTTCTGTTCTGAACGTAAAATTTTATTAGCCATATAAATACTTGGCGTTTTTATGTACAAATAACTTCATTTTAAGTAGTTATAAGTCCTCAGTTTTAACTTGACTCGCGAATATGACGCAATTTTTAATATATAATTCCACTGACATTGCACATTTTAATACACAGGGCAAAGCACAGTGAACAAGAATTTCATTGTGCATCTCTTACAATTAGTCAATAATGTAAGACGACACATCATCACAAGACCTGGGAGTTGGGTATAAAGAGTAGTGGTATAGTCGTAATTTTAGAATCTTCCAACTAACGTATAAATGACATAGCATTACACTGATTGACGGTAACGATTGAAATACCCCTAGTTGTTATAGTCCATAGTTCCTTCTTATACTAAGCCCACTTCCCAGACAACTTAACATTGCCCGTAAACACTGCATCACACACTAAAAACAGAGCTCAATAATATACTTCAGGGGTTAATAGTTAGTCAGCAGACCAACTTGTGTACTGATTTTTGTGCTTTCCAGTATGTACGAATAATTATTTTTGTACAAACCAACAAAATATTGACTTTATCTTTTGTTTTAATCCAGAATAGTAATCAATTTTAAAAACGCAACCAGGAAGAAAGTGTTCTCGCCTGTTTTATATCGGTTTAAAACTATTACAAGTATAGGAATTTAGATTTTATGCATTTTTAAAAGATGGTTATTTTAATCCGTTGTCGGAGAAATTCGCAACAATTTTTAATTGCAGTTTATTCTTTATATATGTCGTTCAGCCAGAATGTAGTTTGAAAAATACAAAGCGGACTTTATATATTACTATGGGGCTCATGGTGGCAGTTTTTCTTGTTTTAATTGAGATGACCACGGTTTGTTGCATTTACAACTGTTCTTCCTCACACCATTTAATTGTTATCTTGTTATATTAAGTAGTTCTACTAGTATAGGTCCAGTTATGAAACATAAAGTATTGATTCTATGTAAATGATTAGCGTTATGATTCCTTTCAGTCACTGTCGCATGTTATTTGTAGAAGGGTGTTAGTTTTAAACTAGTTTATCAATTCCAGGGGTATAAGGAAGCGAAAAGTCCATACTTTTGATCTTTACAAACTTTTGACTTTTAAATTTATCAAATATATATGTATTCTATGTAGATATATATATCTCTTTCACCACCAGTGTTGTTTGAATTCCTGTATTTAAGCGTACACAATTACGATTTAAGGTGTTAGGGATGTGTCATTGGTTGTAAGAGCATGCCATTGTTTTATATAGATTGTACTTTACTTATTGCCTAGTCATTAAACAAGAAAACCATCATAGCATATATGACACATGTGCAAAACAAAATAATTTGATAAGACGTGCATTTGTTCCATGGACTTTTGTGGAACTAATTAATTAGGATCAATGGTATCTCGACTTCCACGGAGTGACAGCTTGAAACGCATTACATACTGAGAAATTTGTGAAGTGAAATATGAGCATAAATAAATACTTTGTTTTTGTCTTGTACAGAAATATTTTTACGGCAAGAGTTATTTATATTATCACATTTTTAAGCACCGATACCGTTCCTCAATATATATTAGATTAAGACTGAGGTAAGATCCTTCTATATATTAATTAAAGAATACTGAAGAATTGATTGAGATGTAGATAACAATCAACAAAACAAAAATAATCGTAATGATAGAGAATCTCATTCACAAAATAGGATCTCAAACAAAAGTAGAGCGTCAAACAACAAGTAGTACGTTAAGACAGGATCTTAAATACAAAATAGGAGCTCAAAAACACAATAGGAACTTAAACCTCAGTTGCAAACCTACACCCGTTTCTTTGATATGCCAAGAACGGGTTCCTTGGTGCTACCCTGTTGATCCGTATAATTACGCAAGGTCCGAAGGGTACGGTAGTACCAGATGGAAACGAGTAGGAGCAGAACATTGATGATGTATATTCCGAAACAGATGACACAGATGTCATCAAGCACGTAGATCAAAATATAGGCGAGATAACCAGAGAGGACAAGACCCACCGTTCCCATAAATACAGTTGCCTTTGCCAATAAGAGGAAGTTGAAACGACCTTTGGAATTAAAAATGATAATACAGTTATGCCATCTCTTACGTGAAATATTAAAAATGACAGATTATTTATAAAAAATAAAAGAAACTTACTAAGAAGAGCATACAGTGGATAAGACACGACACCATAAACTCCATTCGGTTGATTTAAAGTGGAATTTTCGCTAACAATCTTGTTCACCAACCCGAATCCTTTGCCCCATCTGAAAATTCCAGAAAATATATTTCCCGCAATATGCATACAATGAAAAGCCTTTCAAACCAATTAAACATTCACAAACTTACTCTGAGCCAAAGACAGCGGTGCAACTAATTTTTGCTGAGATATCACAAAGGGCAGTGTATTTTGGATCCTTTTCTAAGTTGATTTCGACGTAAACCGTGTACGCAGAGAGGAGCGTGCCAAACAAACACAAAAGTCCGACATATTTCCGAAGTTTTTCAACCCTTCTTCGACAATCTGCCAGACTCATCATCTTGAATACAGGTCCCGTAAAACAGAATATTACAAATGATATGACGCTTGGGGATATACAATAGCTTGAAGAAGAAGCCACGAACTAAAGTTTACACGTCGACTGGCACGTTTGGAATTAAACACTCTAAAAAAAACAATAAAAATATGATGAATGAAACAATGAACAATAAAACATAAAATAGTTATAAAATTCACTACTTTTCTATCAATTTTTTATTCACAGTTGATGGCTTAATTTGCTAAATTAAAAACATATTGTAAGTATGTTCCATCACTTAAATATTCTTCACCAGATCTTATCTAAACTGCCGGTAGATTAATGATTATCTATATCCCTACCCCTCATCAATGCAGTATTGACAACTGTGCTGGTATTTGAATGCCCTCTGCGTCTACCCTGTTCTTATGAGGTTTATGTAATATACAGAATAAACCTTTGACTGGGGTCAGTAAAACATAATCAACTCAAAAGAAGCAAATATCTAACCTTCAACAACCTGATTTATGTTGTTTCCCATCCAACATAAGGGCACGAATGGATTCATTCATAACTCTGATATATACATATATATCTGCTCCTATTATTACTTTATGCTGGAATCTATGCCCATTTGCTCTACCTGGCTACCCCTGTGAATAGGGTTTCTTGCACTTGTACGTCGTCTTAAATGCTGTACAACTACGTGTACTTTCTTGTCACTTTAGAGAATAGAGACTAAAATCCACCTGGGAGGTAATATGAAAACAGTAAGATAGAAAATACCTTGCAATCACGTCCCAGTCAACAGTAATGCACAACACAACATCTATATCTATTTCTCAACTACGGAGAGAAGGAAAGAAATATGCGTTTAATTTCAATACGACTTTACCATAAGAACGGTTGAGTTGACTTTGACAATAAAACAATGCCAGCAAATGTCAAGTCAACATCAACATGTGTGCACTAGTATTTACACGTTGTAATGCAAAATGTTATCTGGAGAATACTATATTGCGCCGACATTTACATGGCATGTATTTTGGATGCAGAAGCTCTATGTCGATTACAATATCCATGTCAATGCAAATGTGGGCTGTTTTGCTTTCCATGCGTGGTCTATTGGAGCAGGCTTAGTAGCAAAGTTTCAACTCAAGTTCTTTTTTGCTCAGCCAGTCACCACTGACAATACTTCACCAAGCTTGCAATACACGAGAATGGATGGCAGAAGAACAGTGAGACAAAGGCTCTGCATTTATTCACGGAAAGCACAGCATTCATAACCCAAGTCACAAGCTCTAATTTCTCGATACCAGCACTTTATTGTAGAAAAATAGTTTGAATATTTGTATGCTATAGCGATTTATCAAAATCTTTGACAAAGGTAACAACCAAATGTATGAAAAGTACAACACCATTATCATTGTTTGACTGGGTTGTTGAGTAGAAATAGCTTGCGTATCATTTCTCCCCAGGAAAAGCAAAAATTAAACTCCTGCTATTTTATGATTGACCTTAGTATCTATCCTTTTTTTTACTTTAATTTTACAATATACAAATATATTGGAAATGGAAACTGCATAGTTTTACAACCATGACAATTAAAAGTCGTTTAAAGTTTGAAATTCGTTTGAATACCTAATAGTAACAAGTATTGGTACTTTATCCATATGTTAGCATGCCTTTTCATAAAATTTTGGAAAACTTTGAGGGAATCTTTTTAAGTAGTGCACCTAGATTAAGTTAGAAAGGTTTCAAAAATTAGAGTTAAGATCCCTAATTGTATTTACATTCTGAGTAAATGTCCCACGGGAAGACTTCCAGAATATATGCACTGACTGTTTGCTGCAAGTTATAAGTTCTACCACACACTTTATTACGAAGGAGGGGAACCTTTTGGAAATGAATTTTCATTCCTAGATCGCAACATTCTGTTGATTCTATATCCCTAAGATAATTTTCATACTTATCAACGCTCCCAGTTACATTGAAAAACTTCAAAACCGATGCGGTGCAAAGACTATAGAGATAACCGGTGGGGACTACAACAAATCCTAACAACTTCTAAGGTAATCTTTGAAGTCGTAAGTGAATAACTACTTTGACCTTGAATTGTTAATATTCAAGGGTATAATACAATCAAATGGTCCTCTTCAAAAGTCGTGATGCCGACTAACACTTGCTTCTAATGATGATGTTAAGCTTACCCACTTGAAGGAAAAGCTGTCTACTTAATCGAAAAGCTTCATTCCCAGCAAGTCGGAAAAGAGAGCAGGTGCTCAGTTATAATTCTTAGTAACTACTTTATAGATAGGAAAGTTATAAACTAAATGTTCACTTACCAATATTGACTTCAATCGCGATGGCGTGGAGGGACGGGAATAAATCGATCCGCATTCGCGAGGAACCATATAATGAAATACAGCATCAAAATATCTAGGACCATGGAGGAAATAGCTAATAGCAACTGGACAATTGGGTTATCACCAGGAAAATCCATGGTCGCTCTGAGGCATTTATGAAGTTACATTAATCATTAATGGTTCAACCTCATGCCTTAAAATGACTCCACCTGCAATTTCAAAATAAAGAGTTTTTGCCCTTTCACCTTTGCTCCTGGGCTTTGCTTGCATTCCTATTCTTAGATACATGCCTACTTATGGTGGTCTACTTATCAGTCATATTGATTGCTTGAAACCTAGTCGTACATAGACGTTGTTTATTTCATTTAAATCATCATCAACTTTTAAACAAATGTGTTTAAAAATGCTGCCATGCTTTACTAATTATGCTTACAACTCAACTGATGCTCTTTTGAGGTTAAATAGAATCTAAATTATCCCTGAATTGATCGTTAGTACTTGTATTGGGGAAAACTACTGAAAATGCTTAATAAGCTGACTTTTCAATGAATGAATTATGAAACTGTCTAACCAAACACACAAAATTGATTGATTCTCCTAAACATTTAAGCTAACTTGTCCTTGAGTCATCGTCCACGAATTTACTTGTTTGTCTTTCTTTAAAACATTTGATTCCGGATGCAAATACTATTTATAGATTAAGCTTGAATAGTTTCAAAGTGTGATGGTCCCCAGTTTTGTTTACTTTCTACCTGAATACCTCACATGAAGATTACCTCCTATTTATGATTGGCGTTAGCTGTTTACTACATGTATGTTGCAAATTTTACAATAAACTTTACTGACGACGGAGACAATCCTTTGAGAAGTTAAACTTTATTCACTAATCCTAACATTCGATTGATTTTTTTTATTCCTAAGACAATTTTGCTTATCCTTAGACTCAGCAACGCTCCTAGTATGATTGAAAAACTTTGAAACTGCAACAGTGCAAGAGTAAATGTAAAACCAAATGGGCCTAAACAACACAACAAATCCTAACAACTTCTAATTTTTAAAGTTTAGATAGCTACCTTGACCTTGAATTGTTAATTTCCAAAGGTATAATACAATCAAATGGTCTTCTTCAAATACCAGGTTGCCGACTACCACTTTCACCTACAATTTAAAAATGAAAAGTTTTCATTTGTGTATTTGGACAAGAGGGTGTACGTTCTTTTCTAAAAGTACTGCTGATTGTACAGTGTGATTTAAAGGGAATCAGATGGCGCCGGGGCAGTCGGGTACTTAACTTAACCACACATACTGTGCCCTTTCACCTTTGCTCCTGTGCTTTGCTTGCATTCCTATTCCTACATACATGATTTTAAATTACTTGAATTTGTTGTAAGCGCTGCAAATGCTTAATAAACTGACTTTTAAATCAATCCATTATGAAACTTTCGAACCAAAAGTAGAAAATTGATTACATCTCCTAAACATTTAATTTACATCCAGTCATCGCCTACCAATTTATTTCATAGTCTTGGTTTAAACCTTTTGAGTCCTGATTCAAATATTAATTCTAGATTACGTTTGATTAGATTGATAGTGCGATGGTCCCTAGTTTTGTTTACTTTCTGACTAAATACCTCACATGAAGATTACCACCTATATATGATTGGCACTAACTGTTTATTACTGCATGTCATAAGTCTTACAACAGAAGTTTTACATAAAACAAAAGCAGATTGGCATAAATGACAGGATTTGCTGTTGGTGCGGGAAATAAAGTGTTAGTTTAGCTTTCCTGAACATTTCACACAGCATAATAAGCTGTCATCACCACCATTGTCCCAAAAAGTTCCGATTTAGCCGTGTCTTTAGCACGGAACAGAGTGACTGCCACCACTGGTTAGGAAAAGCAAAGAGCGTGAAAAGATCAAAATGCCTCCTGCAAATGTATATACGGTTACTTGAGTTGACTCTTTGAACAAGGACGA
Source organism: Orchesella cincta (assembly GCA_001718145.1). NCBI lineage: Eukaryota > Metazoa > Arthropoda > Collembola > Entomobryomorpha > Orchesellidae > Orchesella > Orchesella cincta. The sequence continues at coordinate 180,977 of LJIJ01000026.1, read as the reverse complement.
GAACCGAATAGGGCTATGCTGCTCATTTCATACGCTAAAAGCAAAGGTATCCTTTATTGTTGCTATATAGAAGAGGATCAGAATATGATACTGTTGTTGACTGTTTCGGTTAAAACCACTGAATGAGAACAAGGCATTTGACATGAGACTTTGATTGTTTTTGTATCAAGCCAAACCGAATGGAGGCTCAGAGGGAGAAGCCCATGCATCGTACCTTCAAAAAAAGGGATTGTCCCTGCCTTTTGGGATTCAAGAATGTGACTCTCTAGAGACTCATTGTCAACAAAATCTTTATAGTGTGTACTAAGTAACCAGCTTCAGTCAAAAGCCGATGTTTTTGTGTGTAATTTAGTGGAAAGACTCAGATGTCTGATGTGGTCGCACGTCATCGCTCCTTTTCTTCACTTTTGACTCTGACAGTTTGCAGTAGGTTTAGCGCAGTCCAGTCCAACTCACAATTTAGTTTAATAACACTTTTATATCCTACTGTTTTGGACACTTGTGAAAGCTGCAAACTAAACTTATGTCCTCCAGAAAACCAGTAAATCCCATATTAAATCAAGCCTCCCCCATGCTGTATAAATAATATATACGGCAACTGAAAGTTGGACATTTAAGTACCATATTGGTTAACTGGTCTCCTATGTCATACTTATAATTAAAGTTTACCCCATTCACGAGGGATTGTATGTAGAATATATATAACTAGCTCGCAAGCATAAAGCAGTTTACTATTTAAATCTTACTCCTCTACAACAATAATAAAAACTTCGTGCTATTTTACAAATTGTCCTTTTCAGCTTTTTCCTGCTAGGAACTCAAAGTCCAATTGAGATTCTCTCACCCAGTTACTGCTACTGTTAATAAAAATTAATAAATGACTTTGTTTAATAAACTTCCAAATATAATATTCGGGTTTTGTTTTTAAGTTGTTCGTAACTTTCGTAAGTGAGTGAATGCTCTTTTCACAAGCACTGCTGATTGTGCAGTGTGTTTTAAAAGTCAATCAGATGCCGCCGGGGCACTCGGGAACTTAACCGCACACACTATGCCCTTTCACCTTTGTTCCTTGAATCTATTCATACATGCGTACTATGTTGGTCTTCGCAGTGAATGCTCATTGCTGGGAACTTATTCGTAAATACACAGACGTTGTATTATTTCGTTTAAATTATCATCAACTCTTAATCAACGGTGGTTAAAAATGCTGCCATGCTTTACTAATTATGCTTAGAACTCAGCTGATGCTCTTATGAGGTTAAGTAGAATCTAAATTATCCCTCAATTGTTCGTGATTACTTGTATTGGGGAAAACTACTGAAAATGCTTAATGAACTGACTTTTCAATGAATGGATGAAACTTTCTAACCAAACACACGAAATTGATTTATCTCCTAAACATTTAAACTAATTTATTCATTGAGTTATCGTCCACCACTTTACTTGTTTGCCTTTCTTTAAAACATTTGAGTCCTGATACTAATACTAATTCTAGATTAAGTTTGGATAGTTTCAAGGTGTGATGGTCTCTAGTTTTGGTTACCTTCTGACTAAATACCCCACATGAAGATTACCTCCTATATATGATTCGTACCAACTGTTTATTACTGCTGTTATAAGTCTTACAACAAGCGTTTACATAAAACAAAATCAGATTTGCAAGTCTAATAAGGGATTCTCTCACTCAGCTACTTCTAGTACCAATAAAAATTAATAAATGACTTAGTTTGGTAAGATGCACCTCATACATGGAGACTCTACGTGCTGTGTAAATCTAAGTGAATTAAAAACTACAGATGTGGGTTAAGAAGTGATGGCAAACAGCTATTGAATTAATAGCTACCCTAATGATTTATGGCGATGACACAGTATCAACTGGGATCCATGATCTCCCTACAAAATTTCTACTCGTAAACAGCATTTGTGTGTGTGATATGTTAGAACATGTAATATGGTCATATACTGGAGGAAAATAATAATAATAATATACCACGAGGACCCTTGATGAGAATAATTTACATTATAAGACCGTCAACACCCAAACCCGAGCTAAAAGCCCTAGTTAGCAGTATCACACACACTTGATACGTATCAGATGAGCAAAACCGTTCTTTTATAAACGTGTGCTTGTGCTCAAACAGATGAATACTGCATATTGAATTGAAACCAATAAAGTGAAGATGAAAGGGAGCGAGCAAAGGGTCGAGCAAACCATTAATAAACCGCTAAAGGGATTTATACGATGGCAGCCACGATGATAATCAACATTACTTGCGTACATTTTATTTCATTCACATCATTCATACCAACTCTCAATTTTTTTCCCTTCATTCAGAGCCTCAAGTGGAGTACTTGTGTGAGGAGGAACCAAAACCAACCCGAAATTGAATAATATCAATGATTTTTTGTCACTTGGTCTTTTTCATCTTGCATTGAGCATCTCATTGGTACAACAAAGGAGCTCTCAAAAGTTGTAATGTGGACGTTTTGTACATGGACAAAGGCTGGCTACCAATATCGTATAAATAGGCATATAGTCTTGCGTCCTTTTTATCGCTCCCTTGTAAAGATACAAATACAAAAGTCAAGTATTTCTCTCTCTCTCTCTCTCTCTCCTATACACCAACTTTTACTCGACTTTTACTTTATATAAGATTCATATCCAGAATGGGCCAAAATTAAAGTATACTCTATAGTCAGCACAAAAATGCAGTGAAGTAAGGATACATTTTCATGCCCTTTGGAAGCATGTTACAAACTTCTTTGACTACGCAGGAGCACTTCCTCCTTGCCTTTTTGACTTTCCTCTTCTGTCATTCTCTATCCTTTGTTGTTTGCTACTCACTACTGCTTCTTGGGGCCCATCCATCAATACCTACATACTTGAGTGGATTGGGCACGGCCTGTTATAATGAATGAATGTCTCGTCTCATCCCAGTTATGGAACTTTTTATTCAGCTCACTCAGAAAAAAACCATACAATTCATTTCATAATGGTAAAATAAGTTTTCTATGAATAGAACTAATCATTATAATGCGGGGATTTGAGGTGAGTATGTATTTCCAATTGAAAAATTGCACACCTTCAATCCGATTCATGGTTGCCTCCAAAAGCAAGCTTTTTCTTCTTGTTGAGAAGCCCAAGTCTTTGCCTTTTGAGAGGAATGTGACATGTTTCTGTAATTTTTCAACGAAAGGCTGTAACTGTGATTACAACTCAGAAGGAGAACAGAGCTGCTATTGTTGAATGAGCAATTTCTTTCCTTACGCTGGGCTACCTGATAAAAAGTCATTGAAGGGAAATGGCCGATTGCTAAACTGTACGTGTCACCATTTTTGTGTGATTTTTAAAATGGACCTATTACTCATATTTAAACAATTGTTAAATAAAAACCCACTTCACTCCAGCTCCAACCTCTTGTTATGTTCGACTTTCAGTTGATGTTGGAAGATGAATGAGTAGAGGGATTGCAAATGCAAGCTATGTCCTCTTTGTTGGCAGACTCATCGGTCAACCAAAATCCAAACTGGTGAAATGTTCCCCACAGCGAAGGGTTTTCAATATTTTGATTTTTCATGACGCTACTGGATATGGATGAGGAACGTGATGTTTCACATTTTTTTGCCCACAAGTCAAAAAATGCGTTTTGTCATCATAACTTCCGTTTACAGTAAAACTAGAAACTCTAGTTCCATCAAGTGCTGAGATGATGCTCACTTTACATTTGTTAGATCAAAGCTTATGATACCCTAAATGGAAAATTGTGATTTCTACTACATTTCAGCTAAATTATGTTGATGTAGTTTTCAAGGGATTTCATTCTATAAAATACTTTCTACCTGTAATTAGTGACCCAAAGATATGGAACCATATACATATTAATGAAACAATTTAATTGGAAGTAGCGTTAACATTGAGAAACGATAGCAATCCTGAAGTGTTAATGCATAAATAGTAGTAGTATCATTCAGAATTTTACACGTAACTGTATTACGTTAATATTATTAGATTATGATGAAAATTTTAACTCAATATTTCTGTCTTTCTAAATTCTGGCGTGCCACATTTAATTCTTACAGCCCAAGAAGATCAGACTTCCAACTGAGTGCAGATAAGCAAGCTACTAAACTGCTAATCGTAAAACAATTATTTCACCAAGCATTTTTATTGAAATCCGCTTTAAAATTGAGAAGTGATTGAATTGTAGAATCGTCACATGCAAAAGTAGTAGATTAACAATGTAAATTATGAACTGGATTATGGAATTCTATTGCGGTTTAAGTCGCTATTATTCACTCTGGCTGTTGATGCATCCCGTGTTATTTACAAAGCTAGTAACTTTTCTCCTGCTTAGTTTCAATCTACGTGATATTTTATATACCTACTTATGGATTAAATCTCAAATGCATACAATCACACATTATGGGTTTAACTAGCCGGCGCATTTCTTGTATGTTGATATTGTAAAGTCACACACATCAAAAGCACAACTGGCCGAAACATCAAATCATATCATGATGCACATTTGTTCACAGATGCAACTCACACGATGTAAAATGTAAATGTACACGTTAGGTATGTAAACTGCAACCACGACTGGATCCTCTCATGGGATGAGTTTTAAAGGGCCCTTTCCCTGTGATTTTTCATTCTTCCCAGCCTTTTTGTCATCGCCATTGTCAACGGATGGGCAGACAGGGAACAACTCTGGTAGTGGTTGTGGAAATATATCACATATCACATAATCTAAGTGGGCACAAGTTGGCTAAACGCAATACGAAACCCCATGTATTTCCACTCTCATGAAAAAGTAACAACAAATCAACAAACACAGAGGCTTTGCTGTGGTGGCTATGAGTAGGTTTAGAGGTATAGAGCTAAGTTCATAATTCATGGACCCTTGAGTGGTGTGTTGAAGTACCTTCATAAGTAGTTAAACCCTCAGCAAAGAGCCATCAGTTGTGGTCTGACCTCCCTAAGCCTCTTATCGGATTACATTTCATTTGACATCACTTACCTTGTTAGCCACAAGTTTTATTCCCTTGTCATCTCTTGTTGAGTAGGGATCAAGTTTCTCCTGTTGACACTAATCTGATATCTCAAGTGCTGGAACTAGTGAACAAGTGTGTGGGTGTCCGAATTCAGTTTTTTTTCTGCTAATTTTTGATATGAAGTGTTAAAAAGCAGCCTCAACTACTTGTTTTGTTCGCTACTGGAAAAGTATCAGTTTACGCAAGTTTTTTAAAGGCATCAAAATGACCCTTTTGGGAAAGATATTCCGTCCCTGGGACTTGGCAGCTAATGAAACCTTTGTGACTAACTCCAACGATAGTTTGGATCCATGCTTAAGTCCGAATAATTCAGGAGTAGATTCTGAAGATGTGAAACCCAAAATCAGTAAAGAACCATGCAGTTCCATTTCTGCAAAGTTTGCTTCATCCAATTCAACCAGAGGAAATGAAAAATCCAGTAGTGCAGACGGAAAGCGTCATGCCCAACTTTCGATAAATCCTGTGGCAGCAGATGCTGGAAAAATGATTTCTAATCATATAGAGATGGACCATGCAAATTTTCCATACTACATTCCTGGTAGTCCTAATACCCCTACGACACCAAATTTCATGAACTCATCCTCAATCAACGAGCTTGCTAGCTTATCACGAAGCGAACTAACAGCAATGGGCCTTCTGCCACCAGAACCACCCGCTTCCATGAAAGTGAAACGACAAAGACCGAAACGATTTCGTTGTCCGCACTGCCAAGTTGCATTTTCCAACAACGGACAATTGCGAGGACATATCAGAATACATACTGGTAAGTAAAAATTTTATGGTTGAAACATTATACATCAGAGATTCACTCCTTCTGGATATCAAGATCAAGTTTCTTTCATCAAACTTTGACTTATGATTTGATTCTTTGGACTATTCCAGGTGAAAGGCCATTCCAATGTGATCATGAGGGGTGTGGAAAAAGTTTCACAAGAAACGAAGAGCTTACTCGCCACCGAAGAATTCATACAGGTAATGAATAATTCCTCAATTATGATCATTTAGAAATGTGAACTACTAAGCAAAAGCAGAGTTACTAAATTGGGGCAAATGTATACTTACAGTTTTCCTTTTGTTTTACGCAGGTCTTCGACCATATCCTTGCACTCACTGTGGTAAAAAGTTTGGACGAAAGGATCACTTAAAAAAGCATACAAGAACACATCAGCGACCAGTGTATACCGCATCATCCGGAATGATTGGCCTGGGAAACCCTTTTCATCCCTTTAATCCATCCCTTATACCGTCTCATTCGGCCATTACTGACTTTGGCTCTGTAACATCACCCTACGCTCTGCCTTTTATGCTCTCGATGCCTCCGCCCATTTCACATTTTCCCTTCTCGTGATATGGGGTGATTGAATTTCATAGTGAACTTTATAGTTATTACCAAAATGCCATAATCAGTCAACTTGTATTGACCTTATTACAACCTATATGCCGACTAACCGTTTATAAATGGAGCTTGTATTTCACATTACCATTTGAAAATATGAAAACCATACAATTACTTTTCACAAACTGTATTTATTACATGTGTGTACATAATGTCTAAACTTTGTGCTCCAATTATAAATTTACGCATTCCAAGTTAATCTCACGCTATTAGTCAATGCTACAGTATTTTTATATGTGTATTTTTTCTTGTACAGAGTAATAATGTAATCATTTAAATCAAAATGGTTAGAACTGAAATGACTTTATGATGTGTTCAATTAATTAATAAACCCTAAAGTTACAATAACTAAGTAATACTCTCTTCACATGTCTTACTGATTAAAGCATATTATACTACCAGATTCAAATCGGAAACTTATGCATTGCTCACCTTGAAAGAAGAAGATGCTTGATTTAATCACCTCTCAATTAATCGAACGGCATTGCAATACAAATGTGTTCAAGTTACACCTCATATGAAAAACACATTTGCGCAAGAAAAAAACATAAAAACTATTTACCTTCAAATAACATTGCCGTTCATTGTTTTTGAACAGACTCACTCACCATTCGTAAACTACTCTTTATTTTGATTCTGCAAAAATCCCATCATTCTAGAAAAGCACTGCAATTTCTGTGCAGGCAAAGTGTCAGTTATTATTATTTTCAAGTTGAGAATATGATATCTGTGCAATCATTTCATAAGTCATAATCATACAAAAATCTCAAAGTGTCAAAATTGAGGACTAAAAAGTGATCTGGACTTTCACAGTTTCTTGGTAAACTGGAATAGTTCAAGTTGTGATCGTGAGCAAAGGGTAAGTATAAATTTCTATTAAGTACCGTGTTCATCTTCAACCAATAAAGATTAATTACAATAAATCGGATTTGTGTCAGGTGACCGGACACTTCGTAGTTAAGTGATACTAATCAAGCTTACCATTTAACTTCGCTAATCTCAATTACAAGCCGTTAAATCAGCGGAAGTACTGTTTTCAGTTGTAAACAATAGTTTTTATAGTTTATACTGGGAGGGACACTGGTAGTTCTTAATTGAATGAGGGAAGCGAACTTTTTGTGAGTCTGCATCCTACTTCATTCAACCAAAATTCAGTTGGGTTAATATTAAATAGTGTAGCATATAGAAAACTGATCAATTTTAATCAGCTGACAAGTTTCTAATAGCGAAATGGTTTGATTGTTTTATTGAAAGGTTTTAACATCTTGAAGTGGTTGGTGTTCCTGCAACTGTCATCAGTAAACCGGTAAGTTTATAACATAAATAATGTGCATTATATTTGAATATTTTGGTATTACATCCACACAAATGATTGTAACACAATATATGGTTAAACGAACATGACTAACACGATAGGCAACCCAACCAAATGGGTTCATATGATAAAAGGGGCATAGACTGGGGCCGTAACTGACACTCCATGAAAAATGAGCGCTACACAGTTATAAATCTGTTCCCAGTTGGCTCAAATTAATTGTTATTCTTTTATCATTTTGATGTGCTTCATTTTCCAGACTCATACTTCTGTTTTTCCAAATGCTCAAGCTCCTCCAAACTTTACTTGAACACATGGGGAAGAGGGTGACTTAGCTTTTCTGGTTAGATATATATATATGTTTATGTTATGAATATATTAGAATAGGTCTAGATTTTATGAGAGATGTTTCATTTTTATGACATTTCACTACTATTCATCGTTAGTATTTGTACCCTGATCTGATTTGTGATCCTGTTACAACTGGCGTACATGATCGGGGATCATCATTTGTTTGCCAATAACATAAGCTCAGTGTGGTGCATCCACGCATAAATAATTTGGAGAGGTCCTCCGGTTTTTGTGATAAAAACGAGGAGACGACAAATTCACAGCATTCATTTGCATTGACGAAAAGGGTGAGATTTTTCACGGTTTCCATCGCGCCTATCTGAGCCCCAAACTTGCAGACTGCATAATATATCACATCACACAGCTCTCAAAGCACTTTTCAATAATGACTTTTACTTTACAAGCCACAGGGACAATGATATAAGGCTTCTAGTTTTTTTTGTATGAAATGAGCAACATGATACATCAGTTTATGGACAACATACATGAATGAATACAATAGAGTTTGTAACAAAATATCTGGTGCATCTCTCTCTCTTTCATCCACAAACAGAGTCCGAACCCAAAACACAATGAGTAAACATTGGATGAGAGTAAAAAGTCAGCTTTCGGTGTCTCATTTCATTTCATTATACTAAAAACCAAATGGAACATGAACATTGGCTCAAGTGCCACAACAATAGTGGGAAGTAACAGCTATTTGTATTCGATACTTGTAGTATTCATCCTAGTTAAGGGTGCAACATAATAAATTCAAAGCTAGCTCACCGCTTTAAGTAAGTATCGTAAGCTTTGATTCTTATTATTTTGCTGCGCCAACTTTGTCCCTAGCTGGACATCTCCACAAAATTAGCTTTTCTGTAGAGCAGCAGCGGCTTCTTTTTGGCCGATTCTGACTTTGCGTTCATTCTTCTGGCCACAACTTCAATTGTCCTTTGTGATCGGCACATGTAAGTAAATGTAGTGGGTGATGGTATATGATATAATTCTAGTAGGAGTAGGACAAAACTACATAATTGTTATGAATGTCGAGTGTTAGGGGCAGATCATCTGACTTTAAAGTCGTGTACGTCGTCCTCATTTTGATAACAAATGAATGAACAAGTCTATTGTGAAGTGAAGCTTGAGGAGACCATAATTTGAAACCCGAAACTCGGGCAGGTTTCTCACAACTGTACAAGTAGGCCATAAGAGTAGTGGGCAGGGCAGGAGTATCTGGAGCTTTAGCAAAGATCCCTTTGACGGTATGCACCCTTCAATCCTTGAATCCCACCCCCACACCTTTGATAGCATTCATTGTAGGCCGATGATAATGGAGCAAACTGTATTTCGAGCACCCATGTCTCTTCTTCAAGTGATCTGATTGTTGTAGCTGGAGCTGAATGAGATTGTTGTAGCACAATGATCATGTTATAGAACGGCGTTGATGAATAGTGGAGCTCACTGAAATAAATGTCATTTCTCATTCGCGACATGCGTTGTTATAGTTTAAAATATGACTTTTTGACTCATTCACGTTGCCGGCGCTGACTTTGTGGCTTATTGGCTTTTTGTTGACAAGGGGTTTCTCAAAGAACACAGTTTTCATTGACAATCTCGGCTTGTTATGCTTGTAAATATGGTTTGGTGCTCTGTAGTGGCTTCTTTAAGTAGGAAAAGCTGCAATAGACTTATTCCCATTTGTCAGTTACAGTTCAACTTGATTACTTTTATAAAGCTAAATACATGAAATCCGCCCGTGTCAAATTGACACAGTTGTTCACCCTAAAAACATTTACCGTTTGGAGAGGGCTCAGGAGGTAAAAACTTGAGAAAATAAGTCATTGATATGTCTCCTATTTTGTGGAATATCATTGAAAAACATGCATAACATGAATATGATGTATCAAACTAGTGCCCCTCAAGAAATCTATTGAATTGTGCAGCATTAACTAACTGTAAGAATCGTGATTTAACCATAAAACGTAAATTTAAACTGTATAACCCTGAAACCACGGAGTTGGTAAGAAAAAGGGGTTTGGAAGCTTAGTTTTCCAAAGTTTGGGAAATTATTATGTAAATCAGATGTTGATATGCTAGGATAAATGGAGGGGTGTTCACAAACGTCGTTTTAACATCTACGCAAGAAAAAGATTACTGTGATTCAAACCTCATGTGTGTTCTGTTTGGTTGCAGATAATCTTAAACATGATCTCTGCACTTGCGGTAGAACGCCTTGCGGAAGAGCGTCATGATGTAGAGGGTCCCACAGAAGAGCGTCCTGATGAAGACGGTCCTGCCGTTTGAAGGCCCTGCTGTAGAAGGCCCTGCTGTAGAAAGCACTGCGGTAGAAGGCCCTGCTGCACCAGGTCGTGCCGTAGAGCCTCCGTACGTTTATCGTTATCAGCCGATTGGCCCTCATCATGTTTTCCGAGACATTCCGGATCCAAGAGGCATCCCACCCCGTTTACGATTTGTAAGTGAAATATAATTGTAACTTGTCTTGTACACAGTCAATCAGTTACAGTTTCGCAAAGTCAACATATATTTACTTTTGAAACTGCTCCTGTAAAACTATTGTTTTCAGGCTCGCCAGATGCTACGTGGAGGGAAGAAGTATTCAGTCTGCGGGGTGATTATAGCTGCACTAGGTGGATTAATTGGAATCATGTTCTGTCTGTTATCACTTGCAAGAGTGACTGATCTCAAAGTATGTGATATAAGCATTCCTAGAAATTATTTTCCTTTTTATTGCGAATATTTTGATGTATTATAAATTTAACTGTTTGCTATGAATTTGTACGTTGTTTCAGGACCTCAAAGGAATTCTGTTACTGCTCTTGCTATTTGTCATGTGGACTGGTGGTGCTATAAGAATGGGCTTCATTGTCTATCGCTCACACTTGACAAAACACCATGTTGGTCACTTCCCACAGCCTTATGCAAACAATTAAAAGTAAGCCTTTTAAAACTTTTAATCTAAGGTTGTTACGTTACCCAGCGACTGAAATTATGTTAGCATTTGGTAGAGTTTCTTCAAGATCAGGGTTAGCATCATAGTATCAATGAACCATCTCAACCCTATATGCTGAAGCATTGAATTCATAGATGTATTAAAGAATCCTGAAGACCACCCAAATAACAACAAGATTCACTATTGTGTTTACGGCGAAAAGTCACCGTACCCTACATGGACATACAATGGACTCTGTGATGCACAGTTCTAAACCTCACATGCTTCCTTTGTATCCAAGTCCTCGACATTTTTGATTCGATGTCATTTATACCCTTTGTAATCCCATAAATATCTTTTCAAAACACAAAAGGAATTGCGGCCGTTTTCATTTGATAGTGGTTAATACATTTCTTCGGTTCTCATATCATAATGCCGTAAATACGAATGCCTACAAGTAGTTCCATCAGATAACCATCTCAGCAGTCTTTGAAAGAAATATTATAATTGAAAATCATTCACAGACTGAGTTCATGTTGATATTTGAACCTTTAAAACCTTCTAGGGTGTTCGGCAGTAAATTAGAGTGTTTGAATGTCCTTGCTTCTGTTATGTCAATTTATTGTTACAACCAGGATCGAAAATATGTGTAGCATTGTGAATGACTGAGAATGGAATTATTATTGAATCACTATCAAGTTTTTATGCTGAACTGAACTATTCATAAGTTGAATATTATCATAACTTGAATTGAAACGAGCTTCCCATAGTGCCCCAAAAATCATTTCATGAGTAAATGCTAGTTTATATTAGTTGCTATCTCGTGATTGATTGTAAATGATTTAAATTTTATTTAATTGACTTTTTTTAATGCTTAATAATTAACCTTGAAACTTCTTGTTTTTTCCAGATTCTCAGTTCCGATGGCTTCGTCATCAAATCGTGCCATTCACGCCCAAAGTCATCATGTCGTCTTTCCATTCTTCCTCATTTTATGAAATTATTAGTCTGCCACTATCACTAACTCTTGTTAGTTTGTAAAATACATATGAGTAATTCATTATGAAATTCATCTCATTTTTTCATTAATACATGTATAACCTTGATGTCATAAACGTTTATCCTTCTCTCTTTAACTAATAAACAAAAAAACGTGCTGATGGAGTAAAAAACGATTTTGACTAACGTTTTTTAACGACTATACATTGCATACATTGCTACGTAGTGAACAAAGACAGCGCCCTGCATTTTACGTTTATTTATCTTTGTTAAGTTTTATTAAGCAAACTAGTAGATCATCATTGGTCAAGTGACTTGAGAAATTTGGTTAACTTCATACCCTTTACACATACACTTTCTCATACATGCAAAGGTTTATTGCTCTCTCATGTAACGTTTAGTAGACTCAAAGCTTGGATTAGTTGTGCATGCATATCACAAGAGTATGACAAGCTGAAATATGCACCAACCAGGTTGCAACTTGTATAGCGTACCAACATTTCAATTCTCTCAAGTTTGTCGACTGGCTATCTCTCTCATACTTTCCTTTTAATAATGCACTGTACGCATACCTTCTCATTTACCACTTCTCCTTTACACCATGTCGTTCACCCAACAACAACAACTAAAAATGCTAAGAAAAAGCATAACATTTAAAGTAACTACTCAATTATCTTACTCATTGTGGTGATTATTGAAAGTGGAATAAAGCTACATTGTTATACTCCACAATGAATCGGTCAACAAAAGCCTCCAGTTCAAAAGGACACTCCTCCTCATCCAACACGGCGACCACGTCTGGAGGAGAAAATGAGGGAGTACGCCCGAACCGAAAACGCCCAGCTCCCTCCAGCTCGAGCGCCTCCACCTCCGCCTCCTCTTGTGCGATGACTCAGCTAGGTTGCAACGGTACCCTTACGGTTGAGCGCAGCTCTGATTTGGACACACAGGGCTTCCTCTGCTCAATTTGTATGGAGGATTTGAAAGAGCCGACTATCACATCTTTTTCGGGGTCATACCTACTGCCCCAAAAATTGTATATTTTATGGCTGCTTACTATTTTTGACACGATCCTCCAGATTGCCCAAATGTGTGTCGATACTTCACATTAACTGAAGCATTAAACTCCTTGCTCCAACTTCGCACCACTTAAGTGAGTTTGTTGATTGCCTCGAATAATTCGTCGCACCACCCAAACAGCCCACTTCAAGCACCCAGAGTGTTCGGCAGTCAACCTCCACTGCTTCCATCTGGTTAGCTTCCCCCCACCTCCAAACTGACATCGTGCTCAACGCTACTCATCTTCGCACAACTATATATATCTAAATTTGAACGGACCTTATTATATTGTTACTTCGCTAGCTATTAAAGCCTTCCGACGAGGAGATTTGCTGCGGTCTGGAATGGTGGGAGTATAAACGGAAGCCCTTATGCCCAAGAGTTCTTCTTGCCCGTCAGTTGCTTCAAGTCGCAAGCAACTCCGCATTTTGCGAAACAGCTTGGAACACGGCGAAATCTCCTTCATCATAACAAGGCACATTCACGCGCTGCCTTGAGAAACTTGTTATGATTGCGCCCAGCGGCCTTCCGACGCTTGACTCGCCACAATCCAACCAGCCCAAAGATTTGAAAGTTGAAACGTTGCTCAAGCATCTTCCGGCATGGGATTTAATACGCAGCCACTTCGCAACGTGGAAATGGAACAGCAGTCGTTAGCCGCCAGGAAGAAGCGAATGTACAATCATTTTGATGAGCTGACCCAAATTTATTTTGATACGAGGAGTTCGGAAGTGTTTGATAACAGAACGTTTGATGCAACGGTGCCCAATGGGCAAGTGGAAGTGGAGGAATTTGAAGTGTTGAATAACTTTGGGAGAACGTTGTCCCACATCACGCAGTATCATGGGCTGAAACCCCTAGCTACGCTGTCATACAGTGCCGACATGTTGTCAAATTCCAACATTGTATCCAGCATAGAGTTTGACAAGGACAATGAGTTCTTTGCCATTGCTGGAGTCACCAAAAAGATCAAACTTTTTGAATATATCAATGTCATTGGATCTGCTGTGGATATTCATTGTCCGAGTGCGGAGCTGTCGTGCAATGCGAAAATTAGTTGCGTCGCTTGGAGTAACTACTACAAAAACAATTTGGCAAGCTCTGACTATGATGGTTGCGTTTCCTTGTGGGATGTTGCAAGCTGTACTAAAGTTAGGTAATGAGTCATATCATACAAGTATGCATAATAATGAAATCATGAATATATTTTAGTAGTGGCTCAAATCTAAAATAATAGTTACAATCTCGTTTCATTTTAGGAGTCTCAGCGAGCACGAGAAACGAGTATGGAGTGTAGACTGGAGCAATGGAGACCCTAGATTACTGGCTTCCGGTTCAGATGACTCCAAAGTCAAGCTTTGGTCAACCAACACGGAGAGGTCCATTGCAAACTTGGAGGCGAAGGCAAACGTCTGCTGTGTAAAATTTTGTCCAGAAAGTATCTTATGTGGATTAGCATTGTCCCCTGCATCATTGTGTGCATTACTATGACTTTAGAAACCCGAGAGAACCTCTGGGTGTTTTGTATGGCCACAAAAAAGCGGTCAGCTATGTTAAATTTGCGTCGAAAGACGAGCTCGTCTCCGCGTCCACAGATAGTAACTTAAAGCTGTGGAATTTGGATGAGTCCATGAGTTGCGTCAGATCTTTTCAGGGTCACATCAATGAGAAAAATTTTGTAGGGCTGGCCACTGATGGCAACTACATTGCATGTGGTTCTGAAAACAACTCTTTGTATTTATATCACAAGTTCCTTCCGAAACCGCTGTTTTCATTTAAGTTTGAGAATCATCGGAGCATGCTCGAAAGGCCGAAGCCCGATGAGTCACCCGAGTTTGTATCCGCAGTAGCGTGGAAAAAAGGGTCTCCGATTGTGGTAGCAGCTAATAGCCAAGGAGCTATTAAGATTCTAGAGTTAGTGTAATATAAATATACTGGATGATTGCGTTTTTAGACTGATGGTAGTATAGAAAAATGCATGTAGCAGGGGATTTTTATTATTTTCTTGTTACATTCTACAAAAAATTGGGATGCAAACAGGATACAGTGAAGTTTGGAATATCATTAAAACAATTGATACATGTTAAAGTGTTTATGGCCCTTTAAAAACCTTATTAATTTTGCTTTTTGGGAACAACCCAAAATTTAGTATGACGAAACTCGTCCTAAACTAGCAAATTATCAATTTATTTGATAGTGACTCTGTCACTAAGTTTTGTTAAATATTCCAAAATTTTATTGCAGTTCAGTAAGTTAATCTGTTTTAAATTAAGTCGTTCCAACGATGTTAAAATGTTGTAGAGCTACAATCTGCAACCAATATTATGCATGCGTTATAAATATATATGCAATCGTCGTAAGTGGGTATGATCAACCAAGTGATATATATAAATATATTCATCCGCAGTTTTTGTATTCAGCAAGAAAAGGAAGAGTTAATCTACAATTTAATACTACTATTTGAAATTCTATGCATCTACTCTGGTTTTTATATCCATGAAAAGTTGTAGTGTCCGATTTCTCCAAAACTGATTACAAACGTTACAATAATTTTGAATAAATGACAAAATAACACATATTTATCTTTACTTGTCAAATTTATTTATATCCGGTAGTATATAAACTCATAATACATGATGTGTAATAGTATGTATTTAAAATGTAAATAGTCTCGCCTCCTCTATATTTTTCATTGCATATAAATTTCAATAACTAAACCGAATGGAAATCATTTCATAGGTAGTAGATATAAAGTAACTTTGGAAATTATTTCAAATACTCGGTATCAAATTTGAAGAGAGCATATGCAGAATCGACGTTGGAGTCAGTCACAATGTCGGAAAGAAGCTTGACGTAGTTGGCAAGATGCTTAATGCGAAGTACCGAGTTCTTGTGAAGTCTTTCCGCCAAAAAGTCAGCAAACTGAAATGAAATATGGAATCATAAATTGAGTCATAACTCCACTCTTTGTCATATGCCAAATGCGCATAAATGTTTGTATGCCTACCTCAGCATCATGTGGCACGCCTTGTCCATGGTTGGCAAGATGAGCTAAGTGCAGGGTTTTTGTGGCCGTTCGTCGTTCTTTGTCTAAAGCCTTGCTCAACGCCTCAATTTCCTTGAGCTGATATGAAGTTGTGGCATCACCTGGTCCAGGCATCTAGTTCCATCAAAAAAACCATTTTAAGTACAAAAATTCATTGCATGGGAAAGCATGTTATATATAAACGAGGTTCACATACTTCTATTTTGAAATCTCTGCCCAAGCTTCCACCCCGCTCAACCATATGAAGCATAAGGGAAATGGCTTCGTCCCAGTTGTCATCGGAAAGCTTGGAGAAGTAGCTGGCAAATCCTGGCCGGTTGTACTTCCATTCTTTGAAGTGGCTGGCCTGTTACACATTCAACAAGTTAATGTTATAAGTACTTGCAATTAGGAGATATTCGAAAGAAGATTTTAGCTGTTGTTGAATCAGTTCGTTGGTATCACCGTTGACCCTCGGGAAAGCACCCCATTCAGCTGTGCACCTAGCTTGATCATACGTCAGAGCT
The DNA here is from genome assembly GCA_001718145.1 of Orchesella cincta. Taxonomy (NCBI): domain Eukaryota; kingdom Metazoa; phylum Arthropoda; class Collembola; order Entomobryomorpha; family Orchesellidae; genus Orchesella; species Orchesella cincta. Next base: position 164,321 of record LJIJ01000026.1, on the reverse strand, counting down.
GCAAATAAAAGTGTATAAATTGGTTTAGCTAGAATTTTTGGAATATTGTTTGTAGCTGCTTACCGTTTCCAGCGACACATTGAACATTGTCATAGCATGAAAAAAGGTTTCCATGAGCTGTGCTCAGGAACACCAGTGAAAAAACTACAATCACGTTTGTTGCCCTCATCTTGGTACGCAAATGAAGCACCGATTGCTTCCTCAAATTATCCGTCAGCAGGACCTAATACTCACCTTTGAGCAAATGAAATAATGCACAATGAGTTAACAGAAGTGATGGGATTGATCACCTGGAGAACACTAATCATTGGTTCACAAGTAGTCCCTACCTTTTCCAAATACTAGTTGAAGCACGTAGGCTGATGATAAGCAATAATTTGTTCGGGATAACACAACAATGGTCTGTATCCGTCACTTCAATCAATGTACACAATTTCCTTGGATAAATGAAATGTATTCAGCACCACACTACATTTTAGCAGCACCTGCTAACTATGATATAGTATATGCCACCACGGACTGGCTTGGGTTAGTTTGTCTTGGTGGAAGAATGGCTCACGCACTCACTGCAAAGTGCAAAAACAACTGTATACTGGGGAAGCTTGGATTTATGAACGAAATTGTGTAATATACAGAGCATGCAGTAACGATTTCATGAACAAAGGTATCCTCTCTCGCCTCGCAACTCGTTTCAAGTGGAGTTTAGTTCCTCCACACAGCTTTTACATGGCGAGACAACCCAAGAACATGATCACCAGAAAGGAGTGTGGAGTGCAGTGGAAAAGATAAGATACCAAGTTTAAACCATCATGACAGCTTGAGACTGACATGACGATATAGTTATTGTATAACACACCAACAGCATAACAAACTCATATAGACAATATGTTGCATAGTGTAAGGGACAAACAGCCAATCCAGAGCAGTATGAAACGAAAACGTAACCCATTGGAAAACAAAAATGCTTGCTTTCATTGCCAAAGCAAGGAAGCAAGCAATATAGCATATAGTACAGTATAATTTACTTGGTGACAATAATACGCTGTAAAACATTTAACGAACATAATAACTAATAATGTATAAAACTTACGTATCCCATTAGCTCTTATGTTCTACGACGTTTCTTGGTTAAAACACAATGCTGTCTTTATTCAACTAATGGGAAACGTAATGTCGATCTCATTTCCCATCAAAGTGACTGCGTATTGACCGACCGTGGAGATGAATCGGGAAGAAAACAAGAGAGGTTGATTAAGGACAAGGAGTTGCAAACAAGAAAACGAAACAACTGCAGTATGAGGAAGATGGGATAGTGAAATGAACAAAATACGTGTATTTTTACACGTGATTGCACAACTCAAAAATAATTTCAACTGCGCACTAAAGAAAGAAAATGATTCATGAAGCTGATGTACTTTGCTTGCAACTCAGCAGTTTTCAATAAGTAAACACCAAACATGAGCAATAAACAGGAGTCGTGTTTACCAAAATCTCTCAAATGCACTGGCAACAACATTTTTTCCATGATAAGAAGCAACTTCGAGCATGTAATATCATCATCATCATTTCACCCTAATGCAAATTACGAAAATGAGCTAAATGCACACAAGAACAACGTGATTTACAATGTCAAATGGGTGGATTGGGGCTCTACAAGATGTATCTAATCAGATGCAAAGTTATGCAAGTGCTCAACTCTAACCTTTCACGCAGCTATAAAATGATTTTTAGAGGTTTTTATAATCAACCATCTTCGTAATAGCCACTTAGTTACTGGAGACTTATCTATATCAGCCAGACCGAGGCCGAGGGTTTTTAATTTCATCATTCTCTTGTAGCTCTCTGTCCTTACAGCTTATTGTACTTTAATGAATTTCATTTGTCATCGTTAGTTTTGTCACGAGGCATGGTTCTCATGGACAAGATGGCGACCAAGTTTTGTTCTTGACTCATTTCATATAGAATGTTCTTTTAGGCTCTCCTAGCTTCCAGTATTGTTGTCGTCTTTGAAGAAACAAATGGAATTTTTGATGCTCAAATAACAAGGGCAAATCAGTATGGACTGTGCACTATTAGTTGACTCATACTTCTTTATTCCCATGATTCCATGAACGTTTTCCATCCAAAAGCAATTATTTGTTTAATCAGGTTAAGTATACTTGACTTCTTTATGTCGTATTCATTATCATTATCAGTTTCATAGCTGCTTTGTCATCAGCGCCCAATTATGGTCATGTCAATCCAAACCACGTATGAATCTATTGACTCTGTTCCGCTCAAACTGAATCATCTTTACACATAATATCTTGCATGTTACGAAAGTTTGTGATCTCAAATGCTTGACTAATATTGAATATCAATATGAACTATTTTAGTTGTTAATAATGATTTCACCCTTTATCTAATTTATGCATGCATACATGTACTTGGGTGCACAACACGGCTTAAATGATGAAATATCAATCATGCTTCTGTACAAATCGTTGTTTAACATATGAGCCGTTGTCTTTTAAAGTTTACAGAATATCTTGTAGAGAATCCAGATCCAGGTACACTTTTCCATGAGGATATGATGTCCTTTCTTCAATGTTGCATTGACGTACATACATTAGGCACAGCATCATATTTACTGCGACTGTAACGAACTATTTTAAGATATGTTTGGTAGAAACGGCATCTGATCAGTGGCATCATATATATATGTACATTTGGGCTCAAAGCACGTAAGACTCTTGCAGCGTCAGCTACACATTCATGGACCCGACCCGACCGTATTTACTCTTTACTCACGAAAGTTGCAAATAGCACGAAGAAATTCATATAGCACCAGCGTTTGTGTATCAGTTTGACTTTACTCACAGCTCATGTAAGTTTGTGGTACATTTTTATCTTTTCTCCCCAGTACACATTGTGTGTACAGATTAGAGAGAGACAGAGAAAGAGATCTGTGTTTCTTTGTTCACACGAGTTTCCTGTATATCACTCATATCAAAGTTCAGTCAGTGCAGCATAAAATAATATCCATGCTGATAACATAAATTGTTAACCAACTCATTGCGTGTGATGTGATGTCCACTGCTAATATTAATAATTGTTCTGTTCTGACATGCTCAGATAAAGGAGACAAAATCCTCCACATAGATTCGTTGACATTGGGATCGGCAAACCAATTACATTGCACTTATCATACCCTCCTCAACTCTGACTAAGAGCTGCTGATTATCTGACACTGTGGAATTCAAGTGGCAGGTGGGATACGTGATATTTGATGTTTGAAAGCTGTAGACTGGATGAGACAGGGAGCTGAACGTTAAGTCGCATCAGTCAGTAGTAAACAGTATTGAACAGGGTTTTGTGCAAAAACTTGCTGTCTTCGTCGTAACGCGTGATCGGAAAACATAATGAAGTCTTTGCTGATTTTCGGAGTGCTCCTTGCTGTTGTGCAGCTGAGTACCCAGGCCGAACCAAAATGTAAGTTGATATTAAATCAAAGAAAAACTTCAAATATTTTATATTATTTTTTAGATTAATTTGTGCGAATGACTTTAGTGATAAATTTTACAATTCATTGCTACAAAAGGTTGGGTAGGCCCTCCAGAAACCATTTCCAAACTGCAATGGCCTGATATGGATGATGAGTGCATCATGGAAGTTAAGAAACACATTAAGAGAGAGCTAGAGGCTTCAGTAACCTATTTGGCTATGGTAAAAAGAACTCCTTATATATGCTTTAAGCTACATTTTCGACTCAATTTTAATCAATAATTTAATAACTAATTAATTTCAGGCCGCTCATTTCTTCAATTCTGCCAACTTTCGCCCGGGAGTAGCTAAGTTCGTATTGAAGCATGCGAGTGAAGAAAGAGCCCATGCACGAGCTTTAATGGACTACATCTTGATGAGAGGCTACGACATCTCAAAGGATGAAATACCCACCATTGTAAGTTATACTCAAAGTTCTAAATTAGAATGAATGCAAGTTTGTCCTTTGAAAACTGATCACATATTATGGTTACTTTAGAAACCCTTGTCAACTACCTGGGACGGTGTATTCGAAGCTCTCAACACTACCTTGACCATTGAGAAGGATGTTCGTGATTACTTCAAGAAAATTATTTTCGTTTGCGAAGGAGGAAGCGACCCAGAACACAAGAGTGTGGATTATCATGTACGAATTATATTTTCAACCGTATTTTATGTCATTAATATTAATACATATGCTTTTTGAAATAACTAATGTCATGATGTTTTTTTGTTAATACAGGTTTCAGACTTCCTTACTGGGACCTTCCTAGATGAGCAACACCAAGGAGTACGCGAAATTTCAGGAATGTTGACCACGCTTGGGCGCATCATTGCGAACACAGGTAATACTGCGTTTGCCGAGTTCGAATTCGACAGAACTCTCTTGGAGCATTAAGGATAACCTTTAACACATATCTTTTTAACTACTCGTGTAGAAGTTAGAGCTCATTCAGAAATTGTTATGATAATGAATATTTGAAATAAATTCACATGTTTTTGAACTTCTATATTTATATAAGTACATATACAACATACGACATAGATTTATTTTATATATTTGCAATCACGTAATAATTTTCATAGCTTTTGATCTAGTTTAAGATTGAGACTTCCGTAATATGGATTTTTCAACTTTTACCCACGCAGAGAATACATGTTTTGCATTCATAGTTTAGACTTGTTTCCAGATGGAGCTGGCACATAAGGAGAGCTTGCTGGGTACAAAAATTGTCGACGCTTCCAGTTTGCAACATCATCCACAATGGTCTGAAAGATTGCACAGATTTATATTAAAAGTGAACTGCTGTTATTTATGAATTGCTATAAAAAATTCAACACGTAGGGTTTACCTGCTCAGCGCTTGGTTTATTGTGTTCCGTCTCCTTGTGACCGGCACCACCTTCAGCCATCGACACAACGTGAATTCCAATACGTTTTGTTTTCTTTGAGCCAGGTCCCATCACGATCTAAGAAAAACACACAATGTCAATACTATAGCTATCCATTGTCAAATGTTCAGCAAGTTTTAATAGCGAACTTACAGCGAAATAATTTCGAATATCTTCAAGGGTAACATTATCTAGCTCAGCTAACTCAACAGCTTGGCGCTCAAAGTTGTAGAGCTGTAGAGTTATCTCATTCCAAAGTAGGTTTGCACGATCTATCATCTTCTTTGGCTTCTCCGATTTTCGGACAAACACAGCGTTGCGGTGCTGTAGAAATTCCTCCTCAGTCATGTTGTTCAGGATTTCCTAAAAACGTTTGTTTGCCAATGAGTATACTTGTATTCCTTCCGTAAACTTGATGAAATCTTATGTTTTTTGTTCAAACCTGAAGATTCGACAAGAAGTTGTCGATTCGGCCTTCAACGTAAACTGGATGGCGATCACTTTGAACCAGGAACTGAATTCCTTGGGTACCATGGGCACGTCGCACACCAGTGAAAACGATGTAGCCGAGCTGCTCCTTTGTTCGGAGCTGGTTGAAGCAGGGCTCGTTGGCAATGTGTTCAAGCAGTTCTACAAGAACATTTTGACGGGTTCCCTGCATTCCTGTTTGGAATAGTACAGCTGCGCACGAGCTAAGATGAGTTTTGTGCTCCGACTGGAAAAGATGATTGCTTCCTGTAGGACAAAATTACAAGAATGTTATCAACCCTAAAATCAAGTTGGTCTATTTATTGAAAATTGAAGCTTAAAAGGCACACCTTCTGGCAAATTTATCTCCCTAAGCCGACCGGTCTGTGATGGCAGCAAAGAACTACAGCCTCTTTTCTCAAAGTTTTGCTGGCAACTATTTACCAAATCTGTGGCTTCCTAATGACAGAAATTAAACAGTGGTTGAATAAACACAGACCAATGAGGAGTCATTTAACTATAATATTACCTTAGCAGTAACATTTCCGTGCACAAGCCATTCAAATTTGGCTTTTGATACAAAATCCCTGGCGTACTCATTAAGTTTCTCCAGTGTAACATCTAAAACAAACAAAAAAGCACAGTAAATATATGCAATATGTTCCTAAAAAGGCAAAGGATAAAAAACCTTAACGTACCTTCCATCGCGTTAAGCAATTCTTGATTGGACCATCGCCGCTGTAGGAATAGACAAATTTAAATTATAATACCGTTCAATTAGTAGCTATGATTAAATCTCTAGGTTTAAAAAAAATATTCGAAAACTAACCTCCCGAAGAAGATAGGTCATGTAGTATGAAGCATGGGAATAAGGTTGTTCATCCTCGAAATTTTTCAAAGTCCTCAAATAAAAATCCTTCAATACTTCAAATCGTTGGGGATCAACGTTAAAATCCACAATTTTCTCAAACACACGGTTGAGAAGCAAGCCAAGTTTGTGATCATATCCATTGACAACAACCTAAACGAGTGACAAGGTAAAATTTCTAGTAAAAATTTAGAAAAATCGTCTCGCATAAAAAACTATTAATTATAAGCTGAACTTACCTCAATTCCATAAACAGAATCAACAATCATGTAATGAAGCCCTGCAACAGCAGCTGCATAGGAGTACTCGGTCAAGACATCCTTTACGACTGCAACAAATAAGTGGTTCAAATTGGTTTTCAACGGCTCCAACAAGGGAAGTGGGCTAAATTCAGATACATAGAGTAATTTAACAATTGTAAGTTTAATGTATATTATAGCTATATGTCTTTTTATAATATTAATACCTGAAGGCTTCAACCCTCACAACTGCTTTTGGCATTGTGAATTCATTGTCCTGAAGAAACCACAAGCGGGACAACGGGTTTTCGGTGATTATCCGTGGAACAATTCCTCTCTAAGAAACACAATCGTCAGAGTGACGTCAAAACCTTCTTAAAACAACTCCCATTCAATTGTTTTCTGTGTCAAAATCTTACGTGCTCATCTCGTCCTTTGAGATCAAAATTGGAAGGAATAAATTCATTTTTGGGTGGCAATTTCAGTTCCGAGTTAGTACCACAGTTTTTCCATTCCTGTTTGCAATTCAATGTCAAATTGATGATTGAAGAAGAATACTTAAGTGTAATATTGCGTTAGAATTTTATATTGATATAACTTACGTTAGTACGTTCACCCTCAATCAGCTTGCGGTTATACTTTACTCCGTACCATTCTTCAACAAACTCGGTTTTATCAGCGAATTCCTTGGAGACGATGGTTACACTGTAAAATCGGAAGGAAGACGAATTTTTTTAGAAGGTTTTGAACTATTTTACTTTTTGATCTATTTGTTGAGTACAACTTACCGACTTTTTTCTGGAACCAAGTGCTCAAGAATTTCGGTTATTAGTTCTGGTTTGAAATCAGTCAAGATGTAACCAGCGCTTAGAACATCAGTCAATGGAAAATTCTAAACGAATAAAATATTCTATTACGTGGAATAAGTTGTAAACACATATCTCCCTAGAAATGGTTCTAAAACTTAAATCATCACTTACGTGCATGGAGCTAGAAATGTGAGTGACAAAAGATTGTGGACGTTCCTTGTCCTTGAATCGGAAAAGCATGGCATTGACATCTCTCATTTCCTCCCACACCCATTTTTGGGGCCCCAAATCACGCAACATTTGCAAATACTGAAATATACCACTACTTATTTTAATTTTGACTCATTGTTTAACTAACATATAGTATTGATATAGTAGTGCATATACAGTACCTCGAACATGTGGTGAATTATAACATCAGTATTCTTCAATCCGTCCGCGGTAAGGTCGACGGCAACTTTAAAAGTACCAAATCCTCTTGCCGGAACATGAGAACCAGCTTCCAAATGGTTCACCCAGTTTTTCTCCTTTAAGAGTGATAGTAAGCTACCAGCTCCCTCATGTCCAATTAAATGAGATAAGTATCCTTCAGCCTGTGCAGATAAAAGTAATAGTTAGGAAAATTCAACAACATCCAAAACTTCAAAATAAAGTTGTCATCCAAACATACTGAGGACTTGTAGTGCTTTGTAGTGTCCGGAATGGGAAACATCACAGAGAGATGACGTATATCCTTGATTGGAACCAGCTCAATTTTAGTTTGAAGTTCAGCAGCACCATAAGGATTCTCTGGCCAAGCTGGTGCAGTAACATTTGTATTCACAACGTCAGTAAAAAGAGACTCCACAAGTGCTTGTAACTCATCAAGTGTTTCAGATCCCAACACCGCCAATGACATAATGTTTGAAGAGTAATGCTGACGGTGAAAGTCAAGCAGAGATGCTCTCACGTCCATCTTTTGTTCCCTTGGCTTAACCCATAAAGTATCCCGGTTGCCTGTGAAGTAAATTTTAAGCCAATCAAATTAAACGTTTATTCATGAACAAAACTACTCAACAGTCGGAATTAGTTTCCTTACCAGTAGCAAATCGGGAATAAGGGTGCGACAAACTAGCTGTCCCAACTTCCATTTGGTGGCTTCTCCACGTATCACTTGGAATATTCTTTTCATGCTCAGAGTGCACTGCGTTTACTTCTCGCTCAGTGGCAGACTCGGTAAACAATGGAGAAATAAAAAACTGAGAAAATCTAATAAGACAATGAAAATTACGGTCAAAATTCAAGTAAACTTCTTTTCTCTTCAATTCTTGAGTTCAATGACACCTCTGAATCTTACCTATCTAGTGCTCCTTTCAGCTCTTTAGGGGAAACATCAAAGTAGTAGTTGGTGTGGTCTCTGGCAGTGTATGCATTTGAACTGCCACCATTCTCCGCGAGAAACTTTGAATAGTCATTTTCCTCTGGATATTTTTTGGTTCCCAAAAACAACATGTGTTCCAGGAAATGAGCAAGACCTGGGAGCTCCACTGGATCATTCATGCTTCCTAAAATTTAAGCAGAGTCAGTCGAAATCCTTTGCAAATTATGGTTGAATAAAAAATCAATTATAAACATGGGTTCCACTCACCAACAGCAACTGACAACGACGCGGCAGACTTATCTGTTTGAGGATCACTAACCAAAAAAACCTTCATGTCATTAGGCAATACAACTCCTCTATACTCCCTCTTATCAAGAGGAGACTTGACAATGTTCGAAACGACGCTACTTGGCTTCGCCATGTTGAGGACTTGTGCACTCCGAGAGTGGGCTTTCCTTATGACACTGTTAATGAAAATATATGTATTATTACTACTACATATCTCCACTTGGTTAAAATAAGCTTACATGTCACTATCATCCAAAGTAAAATAAAAATTCACAAAAACTTAGCTTAACCTAAGAACTACACGTATAAAAAGTTTTCAATTAAAGTAAGTAGTTTTAATTACTAACGAGCTAGGCTCTGAAGGAATAGGAATCGGTTTTATATTCTTATGCAATTTCACTATTTTCAAAGCAGTGCCCCCTAGACAAAAGTATTACTGCCATTACCATCCCCAAATACACGCAATAGAATTTGGTGCTTCAAGCCAATATTTTAAACGTTTACTACAAAGAGATAGAGGAAATTGTCGCGATCAAAATTGACCCGAGCATTAACTTGAGACGTATGTAAAACTACTATGCATTTAAAATTTGAAATAATATTGCAGGTCTCTCTGGACCACGTTAATACAATATTTATGGAACCCAGTATATGCTAGACTTTACGAATAAACTTGGAAAATGCTCCATGGAATCAATAATTACGTAACGTCTGAAATTAACGATTACCACAAGACACAACACTACGAGAAATTCCTTGAAAACAAAACACCAAGAGGCAAGGGAGGCTAACCCGTCTAAGCAGTTAGGTTTTTAGTAAAGACGACAGACCACCACATGATTTATAATTGAATATTTTGCATGCTGTAAACTCTGCGAGAAATAGAAATCCAAGCTTCAACGTACCCTATAAGAATTCCGGACTTTATAGTTCGGCCAGAAAATACAGCTATCGTCTTAAACGTTAAAGCCATTCAGTACTATGTACAATAATACGGTGAAAAAAATTAAACCGGGCTTCGTTGCAACTCCTGGTTATTCAGCTTATTGGTTGATTAACTTTCTCATAACACCACATACATTTAACAGTTTATTTTTCGGGATGGTGAACCGGGTTTAACGTAGTTCACTTGTAAACTGACATGTAAAATACTTTCAGTCTGATCAAGAAGTTAAACTAATCAAGTAAAAACAATAAGCAACAATATAATCATTGAACCGGTAAGGAATTGTGGTTTGCAATTGGATTCACCATCAATATTATAAAGCAAACTATTTAAAAACTTTCAATCACCACACCATCAGATTAAAACTTGGATGGCATTAAATGCGTTGTATCAAGCATTCACGCTTGTATTCAAATTATTTAAGAATTCAGTAACAACATCAAACAAATAATGTAGTCTGCTTTTATAATGTAACTGAAGTGACTTGCTATTCGTCAATTTGGCTTGAAAATTGTGTCTAAATATGATTCCAATTGCAAACCAATGCACCACAATCAACAAGGGTTCGAATAACGTATGTAGCGTACACAACAACAGTAAAAAGAAAAAAATAATGGCTCAATTACAAACTCTGTTTGACAACCAGCCAATACTGAGTGTTTATGAAAAGGGAAGAACGAGAATTAGACAGTGTCGTTATATGTCACTGTGAACAGTAGTCAAAGACATTCTCCGTTCAAAATTCCACCAAAACTACCCCCGGAAAATAGCAAGTGTACTTTTTGTTATTAAAACTCAATCAACTGATTGAAGACAGTAGTGCAGAAATGCGTGGATAGGAAGAGTTATTTACTTAATGTACTCTACACATATATAAAATTGTTTGCGAAGATTCAATCATATTTTACCAATCGAAGATAAGGTAAAATTATTCAAAAAAAAGTCAGCTGGAAAAGTGTATATTAAAGCCATACACATTATAACTTACGCACAGATGTATTACGAAGGAATTCAGAGGTTGAGAGTACTGCCCGCAGCACAAGCATGGCAGCAGGCAGCAGCAGCCGTAATATGTAGCGTGCATGATGAGTGGTACACAAGATGTTACACCAGCACACAAAATTTGGAGAAGGTAAAGGTGGTGGGTAAAGGTGAAGGTATTTGCATTTCCATCATATACGAATTACATGGATCAAAAGCCAACAATATCGTCATGTCACTCACCCACGCTTGTCTTCGTCCACACGTTCGGAAACAGAAGTGAAAAAAACCCCTTAAAAATTATTGATGACACCACCTTTGCGATTTCCTTTTGCCGTGTTTCATTTGTATTAATCGGGGATAATGAACAAGTGAAGGAAGTTACGCTTGTCCAATGAGAGACAATCCATCGATCATGATATGCATTTTGGTGAGCTTGTTATTCGCCTGCTTTAAATGTATCATGCGTAGACCAAAATTGGCCACCTGCTCCTTTTGCCACGCAACTGGATTGGAAATGCAAAATAAATTGACATAGTGTTAATATGTTTGGACTTTGACTGCTTTGTTTGCAAATGCATGAAATTAGGGTTAGGTAAAGGTGTTTTTCATGGAGAAAGCATTGGGTGGGTCCTGGCGGTGTTTCCTTTTCTTTTTTCGTGCTAACTTAAACATGGGTGGATGTGGGTGGATTAGTTGTGGGCGTATAGTAGAGTTTTTGAAAGGAATGGACTGAAAGGGATTTAATGAAAGTTTTTCAAGGAATTACCCATATTGATCGTTAGGGAATAAGTAAAAAGTTTCCTTTTTGGAATCCAAGAGGAATTAAACAAAATACAGCATCGGTGAGGATTCGCCTTTTCACAAACTAGGCAAACAAGTAAGCAAACTATATGCAGATGGACATTGTATATATCAACGTCGTGGGCTGTCATTGGCAGACGAATCTGTGAACAGCCACAACAACAGGAAGTGGGATTTCCACACCGTATGCATAATTTATTTGCCCTGACATTCATGAAAAACGAATTTTAAAATACAATTGTGCTCTGTCCAAATCAATTGAGATGTGTGGATTTGAAAAACTGGTTACTTGGTAATTTTGTTGGCGCAAATGTTATATGATAAAAAACGCTGTTCCATCTTTACCGGAACTGACTAGGTTTATTTGTTCCTTTCCTCCAGGTGTTACCTCTTTCGTCTCATATTTGCTTCGCTTCCTAAAAATGTTTCATACGATAAACTTGACATTTTTATTTCATCTTGCTCCTCCATCCTCTATCGCATCGTAAAGTTCATCCATTGTCAATATATGCTACACGAGGTTGATTGTGAGTCATTTTTTGTAACGTAGGTGTATCGTAATGGTATGTATTAGGGTAATAAAGAAGAGGAATTAGAAGAGTTTCTCATTTCCCTTTGTTTACACGCTACTTCTCAATGAGCTCAAAGCAAAAACGTGTGCACATGTAGCACGTGGGTTTTAAGAGTTAAACTATTGCTTTGCCCATAATAAGTTTAACTCTCTTCGTTGTAATTACTTATAATTCTGTTGCGCACAGTGCACAGATTGTTCGTAGTACGTATGATTCAACAAAGGTGGTGAATCATTTCTTTATGATCTTCATGTTTCTTGCCTTATAATGTGATTGATTACCATTGTGCTTATGTATGACGTGTAAAATTCATAATTTTGTACGCTTACGATTTATTCAATTTAATTTGATCATTTTATCAGAAATAGTATTCATAAAGTTAGTAATAAAGGAGTTTATTGTTATAGCTGCTGCACATTTGCCTTAGCTGTTGTCTGAATTTATAAACAAATGTTTAATGGGCTCAATATGTCTTTCAAACATGAAATTTAATCAAGTCTAACCATCTCGTAGACAACTGTAGTTGTAATATAAACACAGTTTCCTCCGAATTTCCACTGAAGCAGCAAGTAAACCATTTGTTTCCGAAATTGTTGAAGTGGTCCTTTCACCTATAAAAACAATTTTTCCCAAACAAGTTGACCGTCACCTTTTACCCTCTGCAAACCCAATGTCAATCGGTGAATGGTTTAAATCATCCTTTTTTTGAAAGAGCAGTATTCAACGAAACAGTAATTTGCACACGTGGTCTATGCAAATATTAGGGCAATGATATAATCAACATATTGGAAACTGCAAGGAATTATGATCCATTAATTTGTTTTTGTACCAATTTATCGAATTCAAATGTCTATTAAAGGAGATTTGTTACTTTCAGCCAAATTTGAAAGTGTAGGCAAGTATTTGATTGCTATAAGCGAAGGTGTTAACTACAATGCAACTATTTTTTTTGCTACACTATGATTATGTTCCCACTCCTGTTCTAACATAAATGTATCATGCTAAGACAATGGTTTTGGGGCTTCTTTTTCTGGCAACATAAATCTGTAATTATTATGACGCTCTCCACACCGTACATTATTAGCATAGCGCCAAGCTAAACGTTGATCATATAGATCTGTTCTGATACCATGACGCTGCTTTAAAGCTACAAGTTTTCATTGTTCCCATGTTGCCTAACAAGGGAATGGATGAGTTATTACGATTACTCATCAGAGTAAGTTGGTCTCAAAGTAAAACTGTAGCAAAAAGGTACCATGACGGCACGGTAAGATAAAAGTCAGCAAACTACTAGCTCACAGTAACTTAGGGTGAAGTGTGTCGTTTTGCACGCTTTTAAGTTTTCTCCATGCATGCCCGAATGAACAAGCTTAGGTGATGCGCCTATATGCAGAGTATATACGTTGTTTCAGGATAGTGATAAAGTTATGTTTTTTTATGCATCTACATTTACAGAGAATGGAGTGTGGTACAAAACAACACAATATTGTGCCCATGTCTGGCTTGGTGAGATGAGCAAAGGCACAAAGAACTTAATAAAAAGATAAAATTCAGATGACAGGATGTGTGTAATGAATGCAATATAGAAATAAACTGCCTCTGTTTCCATCCCAGTAGGAAGAGGATAAACGAATATAATACACTGCGATAAAGCGACGCTGACGAACCTGCGGATGAGATGGATTTACTACTCGCGTTCTCATTGTGGGCTACCCTCTTACCCTTTCCGTCATTCAGTGTTGTTGAGTTTCAATTCACAGCATGGACATTCGGGAGTCGGGATATTTATGTTATCGTGTCTCATTGTTAGTTTACATATCAACATCCAACCAGAGGGGCAGCTGCACCAAGTTGGGATTGAGTTTTTGGTTACAAAGATACGCTTGTCTGCTTTGCCACTTAAGCTTCTTTTGGGACAGAAGGCAATCGCAAGCATTCCCTACATTAAACTGATGCTTCGAAAAAAGTAGATGCGAGGAAAGCCATTTACATCACGTTCGTATATACACTGCTATATATCCACATACTCAGGTTTATCATCTTTATGTACATACATACAGCTTCTAGTTAATCATGAATACAGAAACCGAACAGAATTTACTGAACGAGCGTAACTTTAAAAGAAATTCAATTCAAATACAAATGTCTAAAATTTGCATTAAAACGACAAATTTGAGGCCACGAAAGATCATAATTTGAATTTCAAATAAAAATATGTCAACAACTTTTTTTTATAAATATCTATAAACTATGTTCTTAAATTTAGCATATTTGTTAAATTAAAATCAGCAACAAATTGCTTTTGAATCAAATCTGGCTTCTAAAAACGTAACAGTTACCTAACCTAACAGGTAGTTCATTTTGCTCCAGTATCTAAGCGGATGGACAGACAAAGCAGTCAAAAGCATTTGTGGGAATCCTCGTATTCATTCCATGCGTAACAAGTTTACCTATATGCTTATGGGCATACAAGTTTATGTCTTAAGCACACTACACTGCCTGAGACTGTGGACTGAGAAAAAACACAAAAGAGTGTAATAAAGAAGGCTTCACAATATTTAGATGCTTTAGGAAGTCTGCAAGATTTGTTAGCTACTTAGGTTATAGTCTTGAATTGACAGCTCAAGCATTTAGTTTTTAATTAAGACATTCCTTCTCTCTCTGTGACTCATAAGTAGCTGGTGTCAAAATCCAATAGTGAGTTAATCAATTCGTGTCTAGAACATAATCGAGCTTTATAAAAATAGCGTCTCAGCCACTCATTGTTATTATCGCATCGACAAACGCAGCCCATTAGACGACTATATGTGCTTTTGCAGGAACGGTGTGTGACTAATGTTACGTTACTTGGCGCTAGCTAGCTAAAACCAATTGGTTAGAAGTTTGACACACATGATAAACTACATCAAACTAAACTGAACAAGACCACGCTTGCAGTTCAACTGTGGACCAAGATCGTGACACGTTGTTATGGAATAATCAAGCTCACTTGCCACTACACAGGAATCTAAGCAGCAAGATAATTCAGAAAACATTTAGAATCTTGTGTGTCTAAAACGAAACTGTAGTAACCTTTGATTTGATACTCTGGAAATTACGCATAACTCTAGTATCGTGCATCGACTCGACATGTGCATTGATTCAATTAATAAGTGCTTGTTACTGGATTGGGACACCAATAAAGACTGAGCTTGTGAAGAGAACCATTAATAGAAGTGGTGGTAGTGACATGAGCCATGTGACCATTATAATGAAAAGCATGATTCAACTTGTATAAAATATGCATGGACGACGGATTCCACTGGGATAGTGATTTGTATTAGGCTTAACGCCTCTAAACTGGAACTATAACAGGGGACAATCAATTTGTTTATTAGTTCGGAACTTGTTTTATCACCAAAGAAATAAACTGACTTGGTTATACGGAATATAATTATCATAGGTCATCCCTACAGCTAGTGACTGTGGCCTGTGGCAATCGTTGGCTCTCGACTACTGCCTGTGTCGCGTTGCATGCATACTCAAAGATCACTTCCAGGAATCCTAAAAATATCAAGACATTATGTAGGTGTAACATGGATATAGAATGGAGGCAGAGAGATGGAATGGAATTCATTAGTTGAGTCTTGTATGTGTGTACACAAGTAGGTAGAGGATCGATTTGATCGATCGATGATGCTGGCATTCCGAGTGTTATGATGGTATAAATGTGAAGTTAAATAGAAAAGGTAAACGGCCCTAGTGCATGCGTTCTGTCACTGAAGGACTGACTGGCCGTTTATTAAGTCACATTTTACAACAGCCCCGAAAAAAATATTCCAAAACGTTCCCAGTTCAAGTTAGAGTTCACGTCAATATTTTATCCCTGAAGTTGTGAATTTCTCATTCATTCTCCAGTTTACCAAAATACGCTACAGATTCACACTTTTGGTATCAGTGACGGAAATTCGATAGCAATATCTCCAGGCTACTTGTTATAGCTTGTAAAGTTATGATGTGTGACGAAAAGTGGATCAAGTTTTTACGTTGAGTATTTCTCTACATTACAACTAGTATTATATTACTAGCCAAAACATAAGATAAGTAGAGTTTGTTGCCAACTGTTTAAAAACCCGTTGTGCACGTTGATGTGCATAGATTAGCAGTATCAAAAATAAACACGGTGATATACATAGTATATAGGATGTTTACATGCCAATTTCCCGGAAGGCAAAGCTAGCAACCTTCAAATCACCCTGGGTATTTAAAAACGTTAAAACGGCTACTTGTCAATGTGGTCCTTGATCTTGTATAATTATCTTACACCACATAAAGTTGCCGATAGCTAATATCGGTCAATAAACTTGAGTAGGTTCCTATGACTATAAGGTTACATGGTGACGTTTCATTGCTTGGTATCTAATTAGACTGTGTAGCAAAATATTTGCTAACTTCCAAGTAAAACATTGCAATTTTGCCCATGACGAGCTTAAGCTTACAAGGCTGTTAATTGTATTTAGACGGAATTTGAAAGTCTTACACTTACAGAAAGTGGCTTTTGTCAAACTTCCATAACAATAGTTTCAACGATTTCGTATCCTTCTTTGTCTAAAACGGGGTTGCATACTACTTGATGCTACCTAAAGTACACATTTCTATTCATATGTAAAATTTGATAATTTTAATCCAAACAAATATAAGTAAGAGATTAAATTTATATTACAGAATTCCTACGTTTAATAATAAACTATAGAGTAAAATATATCAATTTATGTAAGTAAAATTTAGTTACGTAAATACAAATTATATAAGAATAGTTGAGGAAAATTCAAAGCTAGTTAAAAACTCTTTAGCTCACTTGAAATTTTCAACGACTTCATAACAAAAACTATTTGAAGCTAGTCTTCCCAAGAGCTCTAGATAGTATTATTATATTATAGTGGCAGAAAAGTCTTTGAAAACTAAATTTTCGACCGTTCCAACAAGCAAGCACCGTCAACACAATTTACTTCCTTGAATACTTAAAACTGACCAAAATACCCGGATTTGGATCGACTGAAGGCCTTTACATTTTCGACCTCTTTATCACTAAACAAGCCTCTCAACAGCTACTGCACTGCAAAGAATTCATGCAAAAGGTAAGAAGTATGTCAATGACAATCCATATGTTTTTTGAATATTGATAGATTTATGAGCTTTGAAAACGAAAACTGTTTTTAAAACACTTCACACATGTTGCATGACGTCTCCAATAACCTTTTCCAACTTTCTGAAATCTCGAACATACATAAAGTCCCTATTAATCTTTGTATGGGGCAATATGGACTGCTAATTTTTCATTCTTTAACCTCAAATGTCACTACCACTCAACTCTGCTGATGAGTTACAGCTTGTAAGACAAGTAGAAAATTGTGAAGTGTGGAGCATGCTCACTGTTTATATAAATACTTCTGTCCTTGTTTTCAGACTGTTAAAGCCGAACCAAACCACCTACCTCAGCATCTTGCCAGAGGAGGAAGAAGACTTTTAAAATAGCAAAGTATAGCAGCGTGAAGACCGTAGCTTTGAATGTCAAGGGTGGACAAATTATAGTCAGCAGTAGGATATCATCTCATCTCTTCAATATTTCTACATACAAGAGCTTCGGCTGTTCCACTATAGAATATTAGATTGCTATATGACAGCAACGCCAGCACAGAACTCCAACTCAGTTTCGAACAAATCCCAAAATTGCACACCCAGCTCCCAAAAAATAGTATTCGCGAACACAACGTACGTATGTTCATAATATACATCGACAACTTGACGAATTAACGGAAACTTAACATCTATCGTACTAGTGGGAACGACATCAGATCACGGGAGCTCTTTTCTCGACAGCTGAATAATGAATTATATCGCAGCTTAGTAACTTGTCCCTATACACCAATTGTGTGTTCAATTCAAATTCCAAAATAGATTCACAGCGACGTATTTCTAAGTTGCGGTTCTAGTTGCGAGGAACACATTAGTACGCCAACTTTTTGTTTTACGTTGTTGTACATGCGACTTTCATTGGAGTAGCAACAACTTTGAACTGCTTTGCTTTGGTTGTGTGTGTATGTGTGCAAAGTGAAAATCTGTTATTCTGCAAACCACAATGTCGTCATCAAGATACTGTGAGATTCCTCGAGAGTCAACCCACAATTACGTAAGTTTGTCTTTATGAAAATAAATACGTCTTTTAGGTCTGACGAATGTGTAGCAAGAATGCCATTCACGGCGCCAATGTTATTAGCAGAGCAATTTGGGTTACAAGAAGTCATACGCTTTCCCTGCCAGAATTAACTATTTTGTATGTTGCCAGGAGTTCTTTTAAATGTTGATAACAGTGTGTTGGCGTTGATTTCCAAAGTCACAACATTCATTCATTCATTTCACTCCATCCGAGTGATGCAATGCTCTTGTAAACCGAAGTACCAAACCAGTTTTGTCCAAAGGGATTGTTTGTAATCAAACTCTAGGAACGTAAATGTGGAAGGATCTTTCAGTTTATGGGACTGCAGAAAAATACAGTTGGATTGTTTTTTATTTTCTGCAGAGTAAAACCCTTCGGAAGATGTCTTGCTTTGATACTCGACACAGCAATCGGGAGCGTCCCCGCCTGTCCAAAAATATTTTCAGCACAAAGTAAGTTGACCCGTGAAATTGAATAAACTAGTGTGTATTTTCGTAATTGCTAAGGTGTTTAATTATTTAATGGTTTGTTGTTTGGTTGCAACAGCTCCTTACCCCGGTCAGGCAGACACACCATATCTCACGTTTTCGAAGTGACCCGCATTCCCCCAGAAGAGATCGCCGCACAATTTACGCTAATTGACCATGAGTTATTTGTCAAAATAGACTTGGAGGAGCTGATATGTTGTGGGTGGATAAAAAAGGAGAAAAATGTAGTGGCTCCAAATGTGGTTGCATATACTAGACGCTTTAATCATGTAAGTTAAACGTTGTTCACGTAGAGAATAAATTATACTATAAATAGTCATATGTACTCAATCTTATCTGTGGTTTCTTTACATTTGCAGGTTAGTTACTGGATAGTGGAAGAAATTCTCAATCATGAAAGTACCAAAGTTAGGGCTGATGTTATTTCGTATTTTGTCAGAGTGTGTAAGCGTTTGTATGACTTAAACAATCTTCATTCTTTGTTCGCCGTTATCTCTGCCTTACGAAGCGCCTCAATATACAGGTAAGACCCTTGAAACATTAACCCGGAAAGCAGTAAATATTAGCAGTTTGCCAAATATTAAATGAATTTTAGTGAGTAATGATAATTTGTTTGTAAATAGATTGGACAACACGTGGTCATTCGTGCCAAAGAAAGATAAGCAGGCAATTGATAGGTTTGCTGATATATTTTCCGATAAGGATAATTGGTCCAAATTGCGGGAAATGATGGACTCTCTTAAACTTCCATGCGTCCCTTATATAGGTATAACTTTTTTTAAATATTCCAGTAGATACTATGCAACGAACGTTTGAAATAAAATGTATTATGTTCTTAACTTATAAATCTATTCTCAAATTGTAGGTGTCTATCTCACCGACTTGGTTTACTTAAGTATGGCGAACCCATCTTGTGGTCTGAGAGAAAATGCTGCCGCAAACAATATCTTCCGAATTTTAACAACATACCAGTCTGAATCAAATTACTCCACCTCCCTAAAGACTACCCTCTCAAATCGCAGCTGCTTTCAGTTCGCTACATTGACGAGCTTCTAAAATTTGTAGAAGACGATAATTTTAAGAAATCACTTCTGCTTGAACCACCATCAGCAAAACAATCACCTCAGAAGTTTGTTCCGGGTCACAAGAAAAATAGCAGCTGGGGCAATGGGTAATTAGTGAAATAATAATATTTCACAATTAGAAGTAAACCAGTTGCACTTTTTTACTTTCAAGGCATGTCTTTAACCCTCTCTATCTATCAATAGGTCCAAGTTAACGAATAGTGGGCCCGAGTCTTCTAGTTCGGAAAGTATAAGGAATCTGATCGACGATTCACTTCAAGAAAAAATTGACGAAGTCACTCTAAATATTGCACAACTTCCGTCCACGAATGAGGATAGCGTAGCTGCGGATATCATTATAGAAGGCTGTTTACGACGAAAGACTCTCTTAAAGAATGGGAAGAAACCACCAATGGCCGCTTGGCAGCGTTACTGGGTTCAGTTGTGGGGACCAGTTCTGTTGTATTATTCATCAAAATCTTTGACTGGGTATGGCATTTGGAAGCTGCTAAACAACAATTGATGCACGCATGACCGAAACCTAATCTTTGTTCCGTTTTCTATACATTGCAGGACTGATAGATCCGATTTCAAGTTGGAACCATGCAAAATGAAATCAATACTTGGCTGGCTCGTGCAGATGGGAGACGATCCATTGCATCCAGACTCGTTCCACTTAGCTGATCCCAACACTGGTATGCAATAATCTAATACACATGATTAAACAAGTGCTTTCATTTCTCCTCTAATAACAGATAACATTATTTACATTTTGCAGGAACAATGTACAAATTTCGGAGTGGAAGTACTCCCCGCTCTCTAGTTTGGTGCCGAAAACTGCAAGAATGTCAAAAGAAGCGGAGTAGACAAGGAAATTTAATCCGATTTGATTAGTTGTAGAATAATATCAATTTATATACTGGAAAACGCACGCCATGCCAAAAAAAATCGTAAAACGCAGTCAGCAATGTTCTTCTTCCTGTATCGATTGAAATCTCATTACACTTATTTATTCGAAATGTAGGTCAAACTTTAATGCCACCTAAAATATTATTGATACTATATAATGTGTTGTCTTTTGTGTTCACTGTAACGCTTGTTGCACATACTCATTTCTTATGTAACTTTGTACCAGTAGTAATTTACTGAATGTTGGAAAATTAATAATAAAAACGATCATCACAATCACATTCCCATAAATTTCAGCTTTACCCGTAACATGCTATGACTTCCATGATAATTTTTTATCAGTGCCAGAGTTGCGAAAAAAGTCAATCAGTTGTAACACCATTTTTTAGCTGTTATAAATGATTTATTTAATCATTGATCAACATCACCAACTAATCTGGAAAAAGTTGTTACAATTTACGGCGAATACGAGCAACATGAAAGATTTATTCCTTTTGTAGCAAAACTTAATAACTCATTGCTACCTTAACTAGGTACACATTGCGTAAAACAGATCATCATAGGAAACATTAAACGTTACGTAAAGGATTGCGTAAAACTAGAATTGCAAATTATGCGCTGCAAAAATTTGTTTACATTTGCATTGTTTTTTAAACCTGACTTTTTTAGTTTGCAGTTTTGATATTTATGTTTTTAGATAACTTTTTCATACGTGATAACTAACAATAAGGTTGTATATATATATAACTAATGTGCAGCTGTAGCTTTAAAACAACTCTCACTAAGAAATATACAAGTATTATTCTCGGCGGTTGAGTTTCCATCCGTGTCGTCCTGAATTATATCAATGTACGCTAAATGAGGAACGCACAGTCAAACAACTACTTAAATATTTTTCCTTCGCCCCATTTAACATTTGCGTGTGTATAACTAGAATAAATATATATTTGGAAACGAAAGATACAGTTTAAATATTGCGTAAGGATCCTATCAACTATTGCGAAAATCAAATACACTTTTATGCATAGACGATAATATTGCTTGTTGTAACCCATCAAATCCCTATGAAAGCAGCGAATTGTAATTTTATTGTTTTGTTAATATGTTACTTCGAACCGATCGCCTGGTTAAAGAGGTTTCCAGCCCATTATTGTATCAATACTATCGACAAGAGTTGAATACTGTAATGTTGTAGATTCGCAGCTAGGTTAACGTTTAGTTGGGTTATACAATTGGAGCGCTTTGAATTGCGTAAATGAATACAATATTATTACTAAAAACTAGAAGTTATTTCATAGTATAACATAACTGACCACATTATATTACGTTAGGTATTTATTTTGATGCATGTACACGATTGACTAAATTTACAACAAAGTTCAGAACTTCAAAAAAAACTAATGTTGTTGCGTGCCACTATTCATTGTCTGACATACCGTCGCGTCATCCTACTGAAGCCTTTTGACTGACGGGAAATCGAGTTCACAACTATATCGGCAACGTTGCCGACACTTTATATCACAAAATGTAGAAATCAACAAGAGTAGCGAGTCAAATTCAGAGAACTAAATCTTTGTCTCTGGCACCAATGATTCAGTTGTTCGAGAAATAATTTTCACCGACGATACTTTGGCCTGTTGATATGCAGAAAACGTATTCTGACCGAGGAATCTGGAAGTAAAATAAAAAGTATCATCAGATTGATTCCACGTATGTATGAATATTGAATGTCGAAAAGGGGTTTGCATACTTTAGGATGACATATGTGCCAATAATTCCAAACACAACTACCAAAATTCGGTATGGGGGTGATGGTAAAATGTGGCAAAGGGCCCAGGTTGACATAAAGATGCCGGAAATAGCCGCAATCATGAGTGAAAATCGCAACCAATGAGCAGCAGAGACCTCAGTACAGGCAGACCATGACAGAGGCTTTTCTCGTTCTAGTTTATATGGAGTCTTGCACACAGAGCAGCACGCTGGCCCGTTCTCAGCTGCCCGCTACGATTTTTGCAAAGATAGATCAATTAATTGTAATAATAATTTTTGGAAGGATTTCCAGTAGGCACAAAAAGTACACATATCCCAATTGCATACCTGCAACAACCAACGGCGCAAACATTCATGGTGTACAGTTGCAACATCCCCTCTACATTCGCACGGTTGAATAAGAGGTCCAGCATCTTTTCGCTCTGGGTCGTAGCAAAAGTAGCAGCCAACATTATCCGACAGACTATATTTCTCTTCTGGAATTGTAAAACAATACCCCCATTACTTCAGATAATTCACAGGCAAGTAGAAAGTCATAATATGATTGATGACTACATACCCTGACCATCAGGAGTATTCTTTGTGGGAGTCTTAAGAATCTTTTTGGGATTCAAGATCCAAAGCTGATCTGGTCTATTCACGTTCCAAAGACAGCAAGGGAACCACAATGCAACTCCTACCTCAACTGCTCGGAAAATGATATCATGGTAGTTTCTACCTTCCACTGGGACTCTGGAATTCATAAACGTTTTGGGTTTTAGTTATATAATATACTCTTTTGGACATTCCTAATGCGTAACAAATAGCTTACTTGCTCTTCCAGAATTCTCCCAAAATGTCAGAAAGTATGAATACAACCGTGACTAACAACATAGACGCCTGCGAGATAAGACCCAGTCTGGACTGATTCAGCTGCGAAATATCCACCGGCTGTTTGGAATCATTGACCTATGGTTTGGAAGAAAATGTCGTTAAATACATCTACACTCAATCTTAATCAGGTCTTTGCGTTAATGAACACTTTGAGCTAAAAAAAAGTAATTCGCTCCCTTGTTTTTATCCACCAACGCAAGACCCTACAAAACTTAGCTTCATGCAAGGCAAGCAATAAGTAGTAAGCTGATAATGTTGTGTTGCGCAACCGTGAAAGCAACTAAGTTTAATGCATTGCAAAATTCATAATAATTTTTATAAAAGCCATGCCTGTTGTCCTCCAACAAGTGCCATGGTATCAGCTTTGTTAGCTGACGTTCCAAGCGTTCTGCTTGGACTTAACAGCAAAAATCCGCCGCGTATCTGCAGATTTCACACAATACATGAAAGAAAAAAGAAAACCACATAAAACGTTTAGCTTGTTGTTGTTGTTGCTGCCTTCATCGTTGGAACGTTGGTTGGTTGGTTAGTCAGTATTACTAAATACAAACTATTATGTTTCCAGATTTTAATAAACGAAAAAGCAACATTCAGAGCAAAAACTATTATAGAAGCATTGCCTTCTGAGAGAGCAATTGTAAAATTTAGTCAGCCAATAATGTGGGTGACTAGTGATAGGAGGAGAAGCCTTCAAATCTTCAAAAATTGCACACGTGACATCATATCCGTGATATTCTACTAATAAATTCTACAACAATGTTGCAATCGAATGAAAAACTGGCTTTCATAATGAGCTAACAATTACTTAAAACCAAATCAAACTTCATTCCTGAAAAAGTATCCTTGGTTAACAGCTGCCGTTAATAGTTTCGTTCAAGTTGCTCACCTTAAAGTAGACTTCTACACCATATATTAGGAAGAACACCACCACTATGAACAACAAAACTGCGTAGCATCCATTGAAAACGTTTAAGTAATATCCCTGAAATTAAAGTTGCACATGACAATTAGAGCCGCTATCAACAAATCAATTTTTTACTGAAACGTAAATGCTCCAGGTTTATTATTACCTTCTCAGTTTCATTCCTATTTGCTAATACCAGTAACAGTTGCGCCAATAAAATAGAGTACGTTATGACGTTAAAAGCGAGAAATCCAAGAAACGACTTTGAGAGAAATCTGTGAGATTCAAAGCAGACGTTCCGCAGATGGAATACCTACAAAAGGAAGAAACCCAGAGTAAATTAGAATTTGCAGATTGATTACTGAATCTGAATCTTATCCTAGTCATCAAATCATAAAGAAATCTTACCTCAGCCCAGAAGCAGACAATTAGGGAGGAGCCTGTTAACAAAAGTGGGTAGTACGCACTAAGAAGACTGAGTAGCCAATCTGAAGCAACAGTCGTCTATAAATCAAAGATAAACACATCATTATCGGTTCTTCGTTCCACAAAGTGAAATACTTGATGATGACCAGAAAACTTACGGAAACAGCGAAATATGCTGCTCTCAATGATGCTGCCAGAAAGATTATTGCATATATCACTTTCGGAGTTGTTGGACTTAAAGCTTCGCGTATTCGATTTCCTTTACTGACTTGACGACAGGACATCGTAATTGCTACTGTCAGCTGACACAGCGAGACCAGTGCAACCAGAAGATAGACGGAGGCCAGTCCAATATGGTAGTTCATATTAACTCCACCACATTCGTCGCCAGCAAATTGTATCTGTAATCAAAAAACGAAAATGATAACTGGAAGCGACATTTACCAATTTCCGCTTTAAAATCAGATGGTTACACCTACCTCACAAAAACAGGTGCCATTGAGGCAGTCGCCATGGCCAGAACAGTTAGAGGAACACATGCCCCAAATTATGTCTGCATAAAGGTCCTGAAGAAAACTCGCCATTGAGACAACTGAGTCTTCCGAGGAAGGATTAGTTAGATAAACTAAGGAGATGGGCGAATTCGACTTGAAGTAGAGTAGTGTGCGCTTGCATATGTAACTGGGAATAGTCTGGAAAAACAAAGATATAAAAGTACCATAAAACAACTGCGTTCCACGTTTTATCGAGCTATAAGTATATTAACTTTATAAGTAAATGCTTTAAAGTTATTTCTATTTATTACCCATGATGAAGTTTAGGTTTATGTAAAGATCTATAAAAATATAATTTCAGTTCATAACCAAACCGAACACGTAATCCAAGGCGAGACACTAGAAAGCGAGCATTGTAATTATGAATGAGATAACGACTCGAGAAAGCTGTCACAATGGTAATAAATATCTGTAATCCTTGTCAATTGCTGATTTACAGCAGTATCGTATGTATACACAATACGTATTAAAGTCTTTGAAGGTAACGAAGTTGCGCAAGAATCAATCCGTGCTTTGTGCTGCACAAACCAATGCTCTTCTCGTGTATCAGTTTAGCTTAGCTACTTAATTGATTTACACAAGAAATATTAAAATACGGTTTGAGTTTTTAAAAACCTTGGATGAATGCATACCACGCCAAATATCAATAATGACCTACATTGACATGGCAAGACATTTTCTTTGAATAGCCAAAACCTGTTCGTTAATATTTATTGTTAGTTTTCTGAGAAATATTACATCTATTTTGCAGACCACAGTGTCACTTGCTTTTGACCTACGTCAATAATTGATAGATTAATAAATAAGTAAATAAATAATTATTTGCTAAAAATAACATTAAAAAATCAATCCAATGTTTATCTAAAACACGTCTATTTTTATAATTCTCAATTCACCCCATTATAAGAAAGATTCTATTCTATTCTCCACGGCGAGGAGACAACAGGAAGATCTGCTATTAACACCATTCATTAAGATTCATAGCTAAAAATATTAGGTACTGAGCATCACATATGCACAAGACTGAGTTGCTTTTGTCACACATGGCAGCAACGCCAGTTTCGTATTCATGAACGATTGGTATGCTAATGAGTCTATGAAAATGATATTTTCGGTCTAGATAAACATAAGTTGTCCATAAAAATGAATAATCCTTACCGTCTTTTTTAGCACTCAAACAATTAGTTAGAGCAGTAAACTGTAGAGGAAACTTTCCCAAGAATATAGAGTATATTATAGTAGGAAGAGCTGGTGTGGTAACTATTGATGGATGTTAAAACTGGACGAGCGGCAGTAGCAGTACTGCTAAGAGAAAGTTGTGTCAAGGGGTGTCGATGTTGTGGAAGTTTTTGTCCAGAGCTTTTTGTTTCTCCAGCCTTACTTCAACTTTAAAACTTTAGTAGATTTTCCTGCACATAAAAATTAAATTGAACCATTAGGTACTGATCCACGAGCAGAATGTAACAAGCCTCGTAAACAACCATTTGAATACAGTACAGCTGCTAAATAACTTACACATATTTAATCATTGAAGCTCTAAATCTTCTCTGCTAGACAAGTCAAGGTTATTGAAACGTCATTCATTAAACATGCTTTGGTTTAAACATTGATTTCTGTCGCAAACTATCGGCCATTTGACAAGATGACTCAATTATAAAGTTTCTGACTCCTTCACTTTTCAGTCTTATTTCAAAGATTCATTTCATTATTAATGACATGGTCGAAAATGATAGTTATATTAAAATGACAGAGATTGCATCAATCATAAAAAAGTAGCATCAACTAGGAAATTGTTATCCAGCTTAAGTTTACATTGTACAAAGATCCTACAGACAGAATGCAGAGCTTGTTATGACGCCTAAAACTAATAAGAAATGACCAGCTATGATGTTGGATTAAGAAAGGTAGCTTTTGTTTGGATAATTAATATCTTAGGATTTTTCACCAATCTTTGCCTGTAATTAACGTCGAGTTGTCGATAAATGAATACAGCAGTAAATGTTAACAAAAAACTCAACTTTAGTCCATGGAGAATCACCTGTTCGACATATTTTAATGATATTCATATTTTCCTTTTAGAATTTAACAACAAATTTCAGAGTCCGATGGAAAATTTTACTTTTCTTATTCCTTACAAAGACTTCAAATAAAAAATTAATGAATTAACTACCCAAGTTATCTAAGAATGGAATACTTACTTGAAGACGTTGTCACTGGAAAACGTACTGTAGCAGGGATGGTTATTCCTAATAGCAATGCTGACTACACAAGAGTTTGCTGCTGGCTTCTGTTTTGGACTTGTCAATTGACAAAATAGGAAGAACCGTAACAGCAGTGTGTCACCACTCACTCAGCACATTAATCAGTCAAGTGAGTTAAACTATCTGTGTTAACAATATTGTCCGATGTGTTGCAATGACAACCTACGATTTTCTTTATTGTGCACCATAGTAATAAACTGTACTCATTTGCATGTCCTAATAAGTTTAAACTGGTGTGGCACTATTGTTAAACTATTGAGTACCATGAACGATGATAACATAGTTATTGCTTCATTTACACTGCATATTATGCACTTGTAGAATTTATGCTAAAAAACGTTGCGTTTAAATGTTTGGAAAAGTTTTGTAAACTGAAATGTGGTGACTGGATAAATACTCCCAACACCTTTTCTCCGTTTTCTCATTTTTGATGACCAAGCAGTACGCATATGTATTTCATATTGCTCTAAATGTAATGATGCTCTCCACCGTGACTCACAATCAGTTCATGACTCCTTCACAAGAATAAAGCCAACAATCACAGGCCATTTGGTGGAAAGTGCTAATTTGATTCACACATTTCCTCCAGTGTCCAAATCACTGGAGATTTTATTCCTCAAAACGTTCATCATGGAGAGGTGGAAGAATAGATCTCAGATGATAGCGAGTTTTAATATTTTCATATGTGAGTTGCACGCTACACACAACACCCAGTTAAAAACAATGGAATCGGAAGTAATAACAAAGAGGAACTTTATAGCTTCCAAAAACCTATTGTGTGCAGCAACTGCAGCTGGTGCTCATGTTTTCACTTGAGTTCACAAAAGTAGTGAGTGTTGCAGGAGCAGATAACTAATCATGTTAAAGTCAACAATTCGAAAAACGTTTCTGGAGTTTATCAGCCACACTAACAAGCTTTAAATTTCGAAAGAGGAGCAACACGAAAAGCCAGATAATTCTTGATTTATTTAGTATAAGATATTTTCTTGGCACGACAACAAAACTCGGGATTTGGATTTGCTTTATTGCTGCTGTGGGATCTGTTGTGATGGTGCAATTGGAAGGAGTTTTCTCACCAAAAACTCAGGAGTAGTATTAGGCATGAAGAATGTGGGAGAAAGCCTTCAAAATAATAGTTTAGTTACCTATTTTTCTATCTTCTTAAAAACTGACACAGACAAAAGTCATTTCACTTAGTTTAATGTTGTTAAATATTTGTAGAACTAACTTTCTAACAATAATTTAGATGTTGCAATTTTGATTTGCTTGCTTAACTTGCTACAAAACTATTATTGTTATTATTGCAAGTGTTTCCCCCTGACGTTAGGGTTATGTGGGGTACATTATGATACAATATTATGTACCAAACTTACACAAGGGAACTCAGAAGATCTTCAAACAAACGAGAAGTCAGTGCATGTGTACTGGTCTTTACATATGTGCTTGGGTGCATGTCTATATAGATCTATATATTATGTATGTGGTTTTTGAAGCAGTCGTAATAATAGGTATTCCTGGTGGAGTCACGAAGTATAAAACCATATGAGAATTTTGTTGTTCATGCTCATCAATAAAAATAATAATACTCGAGTAGAGGTGGGCAGTGGATATTGGCACTTGTAAAATTTCAACTATCAAACATTGCATATTAGAGTTTCTGTTGCCAACATCCTTAATACTTTTGAATGTTCTTTCTATTACTCCTGAAAATAACCATTGCTGCGTAGGCGAAAGCTAGAGAATGAACGAGTGAAGTGTAAATCTGTCTACAGCAAAAATAATGTCTTAAATATTTACATGGTTTGAAAAAGATAAAATATATACTGCTACATTTAAACAAATTAAAACTGATCACACAGCCTTGCTTATGCCATTACAGATTATTTAAATTTTTGTACCCAAATTTAAATGCTAAGGGTATTGCATTAACCTATTGAAGTTAGCTTTAACATTTTTCGAGCTTAAAATTCGACTTTTATAAAATTACAAATGATTTGTTTTCATAATACGTTAACTTCGCTTACTCTATAAAGTAGTTAAAGAATATACTTACGACTAGAAACTTCAACGTACATGGTCTGGTTTCTGACTGCCAAGTTTGTGAGATCACTCACCCTTGTTTGTGGATTACTATGAGCTATGCATGTCCTGTGCACTACAAGGAAAAGTTAGCCTGATCTCTGTAGAAATCCTTGTTTGCGTTGTGGTTCGCTCTCAACATATTCTCTGCATGTGTTGAGAAGAACACGCGTATTTCTCACTACAGCAATACAGCCTCGTCTACACGTTCAGGACACAAAAGGAACGAAGCACTTACTTGCAGCGATCGACGGACGGACGCTCAATTTTATGACCGTAATCCAACCGTAGATCATTTGGTAGCTCAGCGCATGACTATGAGTATTGAATAGCTACACTGCTACGTACTTTCCACATGCATTTTTTGCATTGTATTTTGGCATACGATTCAGATATCCCAAATAATTGACTCTAAATAGTGAGCAGGGTTTGGCTAGGTTTCATTTTTTCATGGTGTTACTAATAAGATCCTCCTTCTATTTGTCTCTAGAAAAACAATGAAACTCATTGTCAGAACAGAATACAATATGGACAAAGTGATATGAATATGATAGCATCGTCGTTTTCAGCAGTAAGTATTCCGACACTTGAACTTAATTGCTACTTAAGTCCAAGTTATGCTAAAACTGAAATACTTGTCGCTTGAGATCATACCCACATATGGATTTGAATTGAGTACATCAAAAAATTTGTGGCAAACACGATGCTGGTAAATAACTCAAAACATACTGACATTGCAGTTCAAAAGAAAGAGTAATATGCAACGGATTCACTCAAGATTGATCAAGACATGCATTATGCGCTTTGTTCTATTGTGGAAATCTGTATATTCACTGTTGATTATCCTACTTAACTACTGGAACACAAATAGCGACCAAACCAAGAACCAGCATCACTCTGTATTATTCGGCATTTTTCGTAATAAATAGCTTAATGTTTGAAATTACGCAAACTAAAGACTGATCCAAACACCGAACAGATAAAACTAGCATTGACCCTGACTGCAATTAGCAAGCCCCGGAATTGGATGTAAAACAACTATTTCCAAACTCATCTGCATTTGAGTTGCATGTGTAAATAGTGCAAAAAATTTGGAATCAGTAAACGCTGAGTAGTTAAAACAGTTTATTATGTAGCGTGCATAAGCCACATTGCATTCGTAATGGATCAGAATTTTGTAAAAGCAGCCATGAAAAAGTCAAGTAGATCCTCCATTCTCTGTCTAACCGTCGTCTGGTTTGACCTTCAACTACCGCCAGGAATACAGCAAGTAGTTCAACCTTCATTTGGCAAAGAGAGAAAATGGCTCGTTAAAGCTTTTGAAACACGGCGTTAGTTGCATAACCTCAAAAATGCATTTACGATCAGCTAACCTAGAAAATACATTATGGCTCCATGCAACCGGAAAAAGAATGTAAAAAACTAAGACACGTTTCGTCTGAATAAAACTTGGCATTGCATTCGTCTCTTTCAAATAATAGTTTATGAGCTACTGTAACCCTTCCAGTGAGCAGAACAAGTATTGACTTTTGCAAATCCATGAAATCACATATATCATTCGCTAATTAGAGTTATGTAAGCGATCTGACTTATATACTTATAAAATCCCCTTGTTCTTTCTATTTATTACATAATTTCCAAATATAAACTGCACAGATGCAAACATTTAAAAAAAATATTATCTTCTTAAAAATATATCTTTTACAATGCATACACAGCATCAGCGAAGTAGAATGTTCCATGATTTGTATTAGACTCGGATTCTCATACGACTCTTTGTTGTTGCCAACGAAGGAAGAGAAAAACAAACAAACAGCAGAAAGCATATACTATACAGAAAGAAAGAGATTAGGATTAAGATCTGACTCTGAACTTTAGAACCTAAATGTAGCATACTATACTGCATACATGTGTGTGTGGGCAACGGCTATGCTATAGCCCTGTTTATGTGTTTTTGTTCATCTCTCATTTTATGTTCAACAACCACACAGCTGAGTAGGTATAGGAATCTCATCTGATCGGATTAGTATGAGGTTACTCATTTCTTTGAGGATTACCTTTAGACTCAAGACTTCAGGTGAATATATTTTACTGAAACCAATCAATACTAACCATTGTCAGGGTACTCCAGTTAAAACATTACATTGCAATAGACAGACCGCAAATGCTGACAGTGCCAGTGAAGTATATCAACATAATTTCCATCCATGAAAAACTGAAGTTATAACAGTTTAAGTTACCTGTGAAAGAAGAATAATGCGTTTGGGAGAATAAGAGGTGGGGTCATTCACTGTGACACTGGAATTATAGTACAATAACCATCAACCGAAGCCTCGTCAAGGACCAGAAAATGACGAAAATCAGATTGACAAATAGGAAAGCTGCAAACTCTCCGAATTCAGAGTACCCATCCAATTCCGGGTCTGCGTCCTTTAACAACAACAATAATGGCAGCTTACTGTACCGATCATTGTCAGGACAAAACTCCTCAACTACTAATGATGACTACATAGATTCACAGGTAGGCTACTTACTAAAATAAGCATTGATAATTCAATCGTAGGTCATGATTAGTTAAAATAATTTATATTGAAGAAACGAAATGTAAGTGTTTACTTGAAATTGTAGTTTCAGAGACCTCCGTCCCGAATACCAACTAGATCTATTTGCTTAGCATCATTTCTCTGTTTTGCTGGTTCCTCATTGTTGGTTTTTGGGCTGTTGGTCCTTTCGGGTCATTTGGACGCAAAGGTTAGTACGGTAATGATTGCGATGTATTACATATTGATTACTTATTACAAACATTTTAGTCTGGTGTTAAACTATTACAATCATAATATATAACTTTATTTTAAATCTCTCCCCAGTTCGCAGATCGTGCTTGGCCAATGATCATCATGGGGTTTTTAATGTTTATCCCAGGAGCATATCATGTTAGAATAGCCTACTACGCCCATCGAGGGATTCCTGGTTACAGCTTCGATGATATACCTGAATTCGAGTAACTTAAAGGTTGTTTCCACGTCTCCAAGTATTAATCTATTGTAATCTTAAGCTCTCGTATTTTTTGTACGCACTTTTACGCAGAAACCAACAGAATTTTTGGCTCTTTGCAGCTCGTGTTATATATATATATATCGTATTGAAGTTGTTTAATATAATTTTCAAATATACATTAAGAAAAAGCGTTAACAGCACTGTCTCAAGTCTCTCAGTTCGTTGTAATTAATATTGAAGAGAAATATCGCTGTCAAATACCTTGTGATCGTCAAGAAAGTAAAAATATAATGTATGCTTAATTTAAACTAAAATCGTGAAATAAAGAAGACCAATCATATCCAATTAATGAAATCAGGGTGTTGTCACTTGCATATTATTAATCAGTACATTAGTTCCAATTTTACTTTAAAAGGACCACATTCACTTTATTGTAAGTTCAAGGTAAAATATCAAACTCCATCTTTTATTGGTTTCTACAAAGTACTCAGTTCTAAACTGTTGAATGTATAACTAAGTGAAAGCACAACGGCGCCCTTCTTAGCACCCAAAAAGAAAGCGATAGGTGGTGCTTCTCGTATCTTACTTAGCTGAACGGGAAGTAAGCTTGAGCTTTCTACGATACGAACAATATCAACTTTTTACTACGCCGTGAGTAGCTTACTCCAAAGCCGTTTGATAGCAGGTCACGTATACTTTGCATAACATGATATTGTTTTCGCTGCAATTGTATAAAACGGAATTATGAAGCTACTCGACAAAATTTGTTACTCAGATTTCCAATAAAAAGTTATACACACCAGGGAAAAATGATACCAGGGATCATCAAAAATCAAAGTTTGTATGACTGTGTAGACAGCAGCTAGACACAATTATTTATGATGACGCGTGACGACCTGTTTAGTAAAAATTTTGCCATCTTATTTTCATCCTTGTTTACGTCTACAATAGTATATCGTATAGAATTACTCGTTATATCTAAAATAAGGATTTTGAGAAAAATACCAGTTCCGAATACACCTCCTTGAAACTAATATCGCACAATGAACTCTACACCAATAATTGCGATGAATCCAATACTAACGAGCAATGCAATGTATCTGGTCAATTGTTCCTTTGAAATAATGGCATTTTCCACCCACAACATATTTTTTCTCGCAATCTTGTGTGTAGATCATTTGTGACAATTTCGTAAGTGTCAACGAGTTTTCCATTGAATTGTTGAGTGTGCCATTCCTTATCGCAAACCAACTTTCAATATTAATATGCCTCTAGGTACCTAGCAAGTTAAAGTTGGGCAGAGAAACTTAGTTTCCGCATTGGAGCATCAACCTGTGTCCTGAAAATATTGTGGTTAATGTATTTTCCGTGATGAATTACAAGATAGTATGCCATGAGGCGGATACTAATGTAATATTAACCAACCGGATATATGATGTTACATTAGATGAAGAAACTTTGAATTGCGGGGGAGTCCACTTGTCTACAATGGGCTTTGAAAGTAGACACCATAAAGTGCTCCGTTTAATGCATGAAAGTGTCACCTCCAATTTCCTTACAAACTGTAGGATGCCATGTTTCACACTTAAAAAACCGGAGAACTCGGGAAGGTGTTGGAAAAGCAAACTAAATTATTGTCATCTTTGATATTTCACATTAACATTTTGATCATATTTCATGTTCTTCCGAGAAAAACGGTTAGTAGCTAGCTGCTTCTATGTGCATAACTAAGGTCACATTGTTTTTTAGACACGCATACCTACTTCTACGTTGGATCATTGATCAAGCATGAGCCAGCAACCAGCAGTTATGTTTGCCAACACGTAGGTAGATGGTCTGAATTGTATTCCAATGTAGTAGTCATACATTACCTTCATTTCCAACGAAAACCATCAACATGTAAAACGAAGAAAGTAGATGGATGCAAACAAGCCTACCCAGCACCGCATTATGTATATTTATTCTGCATGCAATTTTATATGGATTTGACTGGTTATGGCTCAACTTTTTTTTTGCCTCAAAATGTAGAGTCTGGAGTGTTTCCAGACACAATTTTATCACATTTTCTCCATGAAAGCTAAGTTTCAACACTCAACCCAACAGGAAAGGAGAATAGCGTAGAGCGAGGAAGTGCATTTTTAAATAACCAACTACTGCTTTGCTCTGCATCTCCCAGTTGTGTGCCGTTTATTCAATGTGTTCCCAAACGGCATGGGGTCTGGCGCTATGCGATGCTTTCTCTTTTTTGCATAATGCCTGACTACTTATTGCATATACAAACTAGATGATATTATTATATTGGTTGGTGGTGGCTACATATTTATAGGTACACTATTTTGGAGAAAAAGGAAGAGCGAGCTTTTGGGTCCAAAGGCTACTATTCAGTATTGTAAGGCTTCTGTAGCTAAAGTACTTACTCACTTCGTCAGTGACTTTCCTTTCTTTCCCATACGGTTCGTGGGTGGATCGATATTTGTGAATGAAAGAAGACGAACAAGCTCTCCTACTATAAAAAGCAGAGAGAGACAACGAGATAGAGAAATACAGTATGGGAAAGGGTGTACTAAGAAGTTTCAAAATCGTTTTACGTCAGAGGATCCCAGTGCCCTCATTTTCTAACACACCCGTTCCCTAGTGATGGCAAAGTCCCCATTTCATTGAAATATATTAACTGGTGAATCTTTGCTTAAGTTGAGTTTTTGCTAGGGCTTTCGCCATATTACATAAATAAACTTATTGTGACTGGGCTTTCCCCATCCATGCAAGCTAAGCTTGAGAGCTCACGTTCCATTGCTGCTCTTCATGAATGAAAAACTACCTACCTGCTTAAGGCTTCTTTACTTCAATTTCATGCAGCAGCTTGCTAATACTTTCGTTGAAATTGAAGCAGTTATAAAGGAAAGCTTCAATGCACGCAAGAAGATTACAGTGAGCATTAGGATGGCAAACAAAAAGTGAAAACCGTTGTTTACATTGTAGTCAGCAGATAAGTATGGGTTTCATAGAAGATAATTGTACTTCATTGACGCCATCTCAGCGCGGTGGTAGCCTCACATTAACCAAATATTCTAGTTTTAATATACATCCACAAAGTCCTCAATAGTTAAACATGTATACAAGCAGGGGGAAAGTGAGGATGCTGACGATGGTTCTTAAGTTTATCCGATCCAAGCTGAACATGAACTCAGTTGGTAATAATCATACCTTTATTGCTGATCGTCAGTTCTTCTTTTTACGACAAGAGTCGTTTGGTCGTTTGTACACTTTTTTGGTTAGCTGATAAACAGCTATTATTAACTCGTTGACCTTTCTGCGTTTTCGTTTATTTATATCACGTTGACCTAAACATTGAATTTAATAACAGCCAATTATGCGACTACACGTGGCTTACAAATTTCCACCTTTGCTTATTTTGGGTAGTTTATTCAAAGAAACACATTTTCTTCAAAATATAAAGGACATGGTGGTTTAAGCTGGAATGCTATAAATATAAGAATTACGACTAAACTGTACAAAACCCTTTACAAGAAGATGAAAAACAAAGCCGTTTTTGCCTAGCAATTTTTAATGGTCTCTAATTAATTCCACAAGATAATGGCGTACAAAACAACAGTACGTTTGTAATATAATCCATGTATGTGTATACTAATTATGTTGTCTCATATTTAGAACGCAATAATAGAACAAGGATATTTTGTTGAATTGGCACATACGGATTCAATTAAATCAAATCGTTTCTGTACACAGTAAAAGAAAATACCTAAACTAGCACATCCATTTCTGATCGCGTAGTAAATACCCTTCAATCCTTTTGCTGGCATGGTCTATATATTAAATATGATCGTAAACAAGAGTTGTGAGCCATTTTGGCAAAGGGCAATAATGGTCATATTGTGAAAGGATGAATACAGTCTCATGATTAACAGGCATATATATAGTTTTCGTCGTAGTCTTCCCTGAAAACCTCACGGAGTTTCCTGGTGTCCCTTCGATTTTCTCAATGTTCAACCAGGATTTGCACGTCTGACAGTGAAAAGTCCATAGAGCGTATATCACTTGTGATCTGTTGAAACCTGATTTTTTTTGCAAGTTGCAAACACAAGAACCTGTTGTTGTGTAACCTCCACCTACAAGTATAACAAGGGGGAAGGAAAAGCTATGGAAGTTCCTACGAGCTTACACTGGTGAAAAGAACTTGACTTGAGGCTTTGTGTTTGCTCATCGTACATACCTAGTAGGCCACCTATGTTTGTACAAGATGATGGTTTCTACACAGGTAGTGCATAAATGATGGAATGCAGCACGTAGGCATGAGTATATAATGTTGAATACGGGGAAAGCATCTTAGGCTTCTGTTACACGTGAATATAATCTATTATTCATATGTACATGCATACATAATAAGCTTTCCGTTAGCCACTATATCGAAGACGATTCCTACTGCTGGAGTGAGCGTTTTAAATATATACATTCTCCTATTGATTTCTGTCTAGGCTAACACCGCGAAGATTGTGACGTTTTTCATAACCTGCTCCCTGAACGTCACACGCTCTCTCAGATGACGTCAAGAAACTGGCTCAAAGTGTAAGCTATTGATTATTTTCCCCGTCTATGTTGCAGCAGAGTAGGAAAACATTGTGGAGAGCCTCGTTTCACTTTCCCTCATTCCTCTCATCTAAACATTGCTGAGGCAAAAGCTGCAGCCGTGTATCCCTCAAGTTTACTCTCAGAAAGGAGCAATGCAAAAACTACAAGTTGCGGCTCATAAATTAGCTCACTTTGGCAATGCGAATCCATCCTTTTGATCATTCTGTTCAATAAAATTCCCATGGCTTTTGTCTTTTATTTCGAGTTGTGTATTTCACAACCGTTTTCCTGGAAATCGGAGGTGGATCATGCTTGTTTGATACGGATATTATTATACCTTCGGTTTTATTTTCCTGCATGTATTTATTTCTAGATATCACATCCATTTTGTTAGGCAATGTTTACCTCATGTTGTAACAAACTTATAAAGTTCTTTCTTCCTCTATGCATATCAGCTCAAGCTCAAGGTCACATTCTTATAGTACTACTACTCAACTCATCCATTATCCGAATTACAAACTGCTCAGTATTTTTTCTTTCGTTTTTTTGTAGCTGACGGGGTTTTCGTGTAACAAGTGTTTCCGTTTTAGTTGGCAATTCTTTGATGAATATACGTAGGTGTAATCAGGAATGTGAAAGAGCTTACTATTCTTTCCCGTTGCTCAACGTTTACGATGCGATTGATGACTGCAAATGCAAGCATGAAAGTTTAATTTTACTATTGACGTTTCGCTTTACTCTCAAAATTCCAGGTTTTTGGGTGAAAGCGTTGTTGCATAGAAGAAGAAAGTTGTGACTAACATATTATTAGACTATTTGTCAGAAGTGGCAAATTGGCCAATTGTGGCTGAAGCATGTATTTTGTTGTAAAGCAGCCATTTCAGTTCCCCAATTACCGTGTTGAGAACTACCAAGATTAGAGGTTATTCGTCATGATTTTTTCAGGAAAAGTGGATTCTAATGTATACTATGGACTCACGATCGGATAAAAACTTTTCTGAGTTGGCTCATTAAGTGTTTTTTGTTGAGTGCAACTTATTCTGTCAATACAAAAGAGGTACATTTTGCTACTTCTTCTGAAACCATTTTTGAGTTGCAACCACGCTTTTAAATAGTGGCTATTTTAACGTTTATAGATGAAAATGACAATATTTAGTTAAAACTAAAGGCACCTCTAACGTCTTGGGCTGATGTAAAATGTGTAAATAATATTGAAAATAAATAAACAATCATCTATTTCCCCTATCATGACTAAAGCACATCCAGAAATGTACATGAAAGGGAAGAAATCATAAACAATATTTATGTTTACAATTTACGGCATCAGCTTCAATGACGATAGAAACGTTTTTTTATGTATACAAAATTATGTAAACTATCCAGCACTTTTGTGCACAGATTACTTACCTAGGATTAGATGTCAATATAAAAACGTAGTTGTTTGCTACCAGCATTCAAATTATGCAACTACCGAATAAGTATTACTGGAAGAAAGTCGATCTGTCGCGTCGTATCGTGTTACAGTTACTTAATACACTCCGTGTGTAGGAGTACAAAGTCAGATGCTCCTCACGTCCTACTACTTACGCACTTCCTTCTTTTATGTATATTCCAGCTGAACATGATAAATCAATAAGAATCCAGCTAAAAACAAAGCCAAAGCTTACACGAATTATAGTATGAAGAGAATTTTGTCAATGAAAAAGCTGTTCTTAGTATAGAATTATCTATCACAATTCAGGCTATCATGCGACAGCCAAATCAAGTGGACTTTCCATGCCAACATTTCGTCACTGATAGAGGGCCAAACGCCAAATTTACGCAAACAGTAAATAGCCAATGAGTCAATGGATCATTTATCATCTATTAATAGACAGAGTAGCGAAAGTGCTTTATTTATCGTATTTGACTTTTATCTGGTGGCTGTTAAGTTCACCACCCGTTCATGAACACTGTATGAGATTACTGATAAAAATAAAGCCTTTCACCTGTACAAATAAAACGAAGGTAATCGAGCTGCGAACCTGCACTAATGATGAGTAACTCACTCCAGAGAAAGTAGTACGGTAACATTTGTGATGCTAATTCGTAATCTGAGACAACTCGCGAGACATTTGTCGGCATGATCGACGATGACTAACCGTATTATGATAATTCTATGCATTTAAACGTGAATGTAATATAGTTTGTTATAAAATAGAGCCCATTAAAATACCAAAAAGGAAAAAGGAGCTGTAGGCTCAAATCAAATGTAAGTGGAGTTTTTTAGATGATGTTTTGGAACTTGCAACCTTCCACAGATATGGAAAACAATATTTAACCGGAATTGCCTAAAATATGAAAATAACTCGCTTATGAAGAAATTTCGATTGCATGAAAATTGACGTTCATAACTTGAAAAATGGGTTTAAGTCGTAATAAGGAAATCTCCGAGACACATGATCACATTATTTATAGACTGCGTGGTTGTTCCTTGTGTAGACTTATAATAAATCCTTCCCGATAACTTTCAAAGGATATTGTAAAATAGGACCTGTCTAGTATTTGAATTACATCAAATTTGACCCGTTTCTGGGAAATCAAATCAAGCACATTATATCCCATTCAAGATTTCCACTGATTTTAACTGTGAATAATATGGATATTTGTTGTGCATAAATATAATACGATTTTCAACGAATTAAGCATTTACAACTGAATCCCTTTGATAAAATAGCGAGTGGGTTGACCTAACTTAAGCTTCTGAAGCTTGCAATTTTCACAAAAAACTCCCCTGTGAGTTGAACAGGAAGTATGGATAAGGCTTAACTAAAATGCCATACAATTCTGTACTTTGTCAGCAGTTGGAAAGGAATAGCTTCTACGATAATTTTAATGTCATTAGATAATATGCATGTCGTTAGTCTGTGGTATATGTACCTGTTCTCTGCCTCACCTTTTTTGAAGTTCGTGGACGTTTGCATGCAGCTCGTGGATGTCACATACATGGAATTGTTGCCTGTTGCAAGATACTGCAAACGCTCTAAATTATGCATT
The DNA here is from genome assembly GCA_001718145.1 of Orchesella cincta. NCBI lineage: Eukaryota > Metazoa > Arthropoda > Collembola > Entomobryomorpha > Orchesellidae > Orchesella > Orchesella cincta. The sequence continues at coordinate 123,929 of LJIJ01000026.1, read as the reverse complement.
ATATTTGTCGATCGCTACGCTAGCTTATCAGCAGTTCCTGCAGTTTTGGAATATCCAGGAGTGTAGGAGTATTAACCAAGCCCAACTTTGTTTTAGCAAACAACTTTCTTTCTTGTGACGCAACAAACAATTGAAAGTCTCACGCAGACTTCAACGGATCCCAACGATTGCAGATGTTAACAGCGTGAAGATTCAGTTGGTTTTGACAAGGGATTTTGATTACCAAGCAGTTACATTTTAGTCTGAGCTAAAGATCCAAAGTATCACTTGTGACATTCAGCTGTTGCATATTGCAAAAGAGGAAAAATAGAAATTTGATACATAATACCAAATAGTTGTAACAGTAGGAGAGAACAACTTGAGCAACAGCGAATTCTCAACATTCTAACTCATTCATTCCACCCACACTACAAGTTTCACTAGCACCGAAAGTGGTTTGGCTCGTTCCACTGGAATGGCTACAATGTTTACATGTGCACCTGATGAACATATCGGCATTACGCCATCACATCGCCACGTATTTACACACACATGTTTGTATATTTCAACCATGCACATATTAGCCTTCCTTATTAGCTCGGCAAACTCATTGTTAGTTATCCGATCCGAATCATCAAGCTGTCTCTCGGTATTTTGCCCCATACGGTAATTATGAACAGAAGCTTTTGGAGAAAGCATATGAATTGAAACATGCTGGATGATCATTTAATATTAAAATTCAATATAAATTTAACAATAAATGTCCAAATGTATTCGTAAAAAATATATACTAGAATCCATGGTAGGCAGTTGAAATTGCAATACGAATATATATTCAGTTAATGCTTGCTGGTATATGAATTTACAGTACAATGCCCATTGGTACAGACAACCATGAATTTCCCGTTTTGACGGCGTGTTAAAAGAAAGCTCGGTATGTTCACACAAACGACAAAAAAATCTTTTCCAGTCATTTCATCTGTCAAGCTTTCAGTTGTCACTGTAAGTGTATAGCTATCCTTGATTTCACGAGTATGTTCCACCAACACGCGATCACGTTTCTGTTAGATGTTCTCCTGCAACCAAAGTTGTACGTTAAAATACCCCTTAAGATTAAGGTAGATAATGTGTAGCTCAACTCAGATAATGCCTAATGGTGTGTTTAATTAAATTGCTCTATGATGGCTCAAATGTTTGAAAAATATAAGCATTTCAATCCTTTCATTTCCACTTTTTCAATAACTCTGGCATTATTTATTCAAAATTAAATGGGTCTAATCAAATTTTCGAAAAACCTTTTGCTTTAAAAGCGATAAAAACAATAGCAGTTTTAATGTTGGATACATCTTTAGTGTTAATGTACATAGTGTCGTTTATTGCAGAAAATTGCACAACTTACAAGAGATCTCATCAGTCAGTATCATTTAGCTTCCTTATGTATTATTTTTTGTCAACTGAATTCTTGAATGTGAATCAGCATCTTTGATTACAAAGAAGCCGTCTTATCTGCTCACTACAGTCTCTATTTTTATGTTGATTTGCTTTCATTTGGTTGAACCTCATAAAAACTTTTGAGTTGTAATCCAAACCACATGCGTGTAAAGTAGTTTGTACTTGTAGTTTCAAATGCTGCTTACTCATTTACTCAGGAATTGACCATTGGCGTTTCCTCTGTAGTGACAAATAGGGAATAGACCTTCAATAAATCTGATGTAGTTTGCGAAAGATGAGTAAAGCCAGCCATACAAAGCAAGTGCCACCATCATGCTCGTCATTATTTTTATTAGCCATAAAATCTCTTGAGGTTTGCCATGCCTGCAGTGTGGTACACCGTCGCATGAACGGATTTGAGTTCACAAATTCCTGTCAAGATGATGATGATGATGATGATGTGCAATGCTGGGTGCAACAGTGATCCTCATTTCGGAGCATATAGAATGAGTATGATGATGGTTTCTATCAATTCTAAATCCAAACTGCACCATGAAGGCATTAGTCAAGCTGTAAAATAGGACAGAGGTAATAGTCGGCTTGCATGAATGAAGATGATGCACGTGGAAATAATTGAAATGGGAGGAGATTTCCAGTTTGAGTAGTTAATGTTGAAAAAATTAAAAATTTCTCGGCTCACCACCTCATTATACCCACCAGCATTCGAAATGTACAATCAAACCGGGAAATTAAATTCGAGCATTTAGTAAAATCAATAGAAATTGTAAACAGGTGTGTGATTTTATTTTTTATCGTTGCATCTTTTCCACGCAATGTGAACCATCTCTCTCTCTCTCTCTAGATTTTACTCACTCATTCTTAGCTTCAAACCTGACGTCACCTGAATGAATGAGCGAGAGGTACGTACAATACAACAAAACAACATCGTGATCTCCAATGACTGAATGAATAGGCAAGCACACACGTTGTGTAATGAAATAATATACCGTTCAGACAGACAACACCATCATTTTTGCTCACCTAAAGGCATGTAAAAGTGCTCATAATAAATGTCCTTACAAAGTTGGTGAACTGAAGGAAGCAGTGATCTTGTTCATCCTCTTACAACTTGCCAGCAGCTCAGCTCAGCGTCAAGTTTAGTACAATGATTTTGTAATGAGGAGTGGAGTCTAATATACTCTCAACAGTATTGATGATAAAGTACCTAGAATAAAAATGTATCAACATCAACCTTGCATTGAGAGCATTTCTCGTCTGATACTAATGATTCAGTTTGAAGCCACTTTACCGGAATGCGTCCGGATGGATGAGCGCATCAGAATGCCAATGCATGCTCAACTCACGTTTTGTCTCAGATTTTGCGAATGATCAGAGACCAGGGCTCCCAAGTCTTCTGCATGAGTTCTGCGAAGGAAGATCAGTATAGCTTGAAGTTTTCTCAGATGATATAATTTGAAGTCTGGTGGCTCATTTGCAAAATATTCGTCGTCCATCCGGTTGAATAAATTACGAATTTGTGAGTCGCTGTCTTCGTCCACCCACAATTTGCAGTAAAAGTAAACCCATGACAGTGGTTGATTGTGTAGGCATTATGTAAGTACTGATGCTTAATGCCACTTAATAAGTACTTGTTGTCATATTGGAATCACACAATTTACTCATGTAATTCTTCCAGGTGGTTAACTCGAGTTTTCTGAGCATGCACTTTGCACGCTACTCCCACTTGGGGTGGTGGGTAACTGATCATTGATTCGAATTAAATTCATAAATTTTTTTGTAGACACATTTAATATTTGTAGTAGACATGACTATTTCCTCAAATACGTGGAATTGACATCAATGGAATCTACGAGACTATTTCTATTTTCAAACTTTAATAAACCCGACAATCCGAGATGTAGCGATGTACCTTTAGCGGATGTAATTTGCGGCTTAAAAAACGTGTCATAAGTGAAAATCCTCATGGACTAGCTTTCGAATGATATATCACACCCTAAGTGTGTCATTTGAAAGTGCATGACTTTGACCTCGGTTCGAAATTTTTGATTTTTTGTCGCTGCATATTTATAATCAGCACTGGCAGTAGCTTTCAAATGGTGTATCATAAGCTATGTTGTTATTGAAATATTTATCGTGACCTTTGACCCCCGTTAAAAACCTCTGATTTGAATTTGCAATGCATATTCATCATCAGCACAGCAATACCTTTCGATTGATAATATCATAAGCTATAATGCGTCATTTGGAACATTAATCGTGACCTTTGACCCTGTTCGGAAGTTCTGATTTGAATTTGCAATGCATATTCATCATCCAGTAGAGTAATACCTTTCGAATGATGTATCATAAGCTATATGTGACGCCTTATCAATTTAGTTGCGCTTATCATTTGACCTGTTCCGTGACCCCAGATAACCATCTCCGAACACTCATCTCCGCTTTGACTTATCTATCGATAGGTGAAAAGAATTTCAAATGTCAAACGGTTCGAAAGTTATCGTGTTGACAGACAGACGAGCAGACGACAGACGACGGACGACGGACGACGCGATACAAAGTCTTCTTAATATGTATAAAGGTACATAATAAGCTACCTTCAATACAAAGACGATGCTTGAAGAAAAGTGTTTACCCAAAAGAGGATTCCAGCCAATTCTTTGTGATTTTCCCATTATTATCAAGAATAGCTTGTTAATATTATTAGTCTTCAGGAGTAGCAGATATAGGGGAACCCACTCGAGTCGATTTTTGTCCCAGGTTGAGCTACACGTAGGAGCATAATTTGCACAGCAAATAAAAGTCTTTGTTTAGTCAAAGTGCCTGTTTTTTTGGTTTGTTGGTTGCATTATTTACCAGATCATTTAAGGTTGATGTATAAAAATTTACAAAGAGTTTTTCTCAAAGCTTCTGGAAGCCTTACAAATATGGCTAACTTGAACGGAGATCATCATCAATTATTTTTACCAACTCATAAATGTACTAACTGACGGGTCCATGGGGAAAATCTTTGAGCTGTCGGCTGAAGCATTGGAAAATGCATATTGTATATTAAAGTTTGCATGTATATGGAGATACACATCAAAACCACATATATTCAATGAAGTTTATAAAATAAATGTTTCCTCAATCAATTCAAAGATTTTGGACCGATACGAAAGATGTGGAAATTGTGAATTGAATTATCAACGATCAGGTAGTTTACCTAATTACAATGCGGTTTAGAGCTCTAACTTGAAATCTAAGATTCAATTGAACTATTATATACGTGTCCACCAGTATCTGTTGATGATGATGGTGCTGGCTGGTCTCGCCCCAAAAGGGACAAAATTCTCATGTTACAGTCGATATAATTCGAAACATGGCATTTCTTCAATCTGTTTCCATAAAACGTGTACAAAACATGCCTCCGCTTTATGCAACTTAGTTAATGTGTTATTTCTCATCTTAACATAAAATATCAGTTTTATGAACTTGACCAAAAAGGGAAAATGTCTGACTATTTGCATTTGCATACTGCTCAGAGAATAGCTTTTTTGAGCTGGGCGAGAAGCAAACTCAGCGAGAAAGAGAAATGCATGTATCCCTCTACCCGCTAATGCATAAATACGTACGGGCTTAGTTTTATGGGGAATTGTATATATGTACAGGATGATACGGCTTAGGAAAGGATTTCAAGAAGAGAAACTTGTTCACTTTTTCCAAAACTCTTTGGCTGCTCTCCTTGTTCTATTCTTGTTGGAGTGAACTGAAGGAATGTGTGAGCTGGCTTGCTTGTAGAATATCTGATGATACACTTACCATTTGATTTGATGCAAAGGTAGAGCTCTTGAGAATCTTGAGGATTCTATTTTTTTTGTTTTTTGGGACTTGGACGGACGCAAGCAGAAATGAACATCTCCAAATTAAGCTTTCGTAATGGTTCTTCAGGTATTTGACGGTATTACAACCTTGTTTCGTCCACATATAAGGAAAAGATTTTTTTCCAAGGAATGCACGAGGAATGATGTACATGGCAGAAATCACAGCTGGCTCTACCAAGGGTATCCTGTTATTAAATATAAAACGCGCTGATAAACCTTAGACTAGTATGTTACAGCAAAGGTTAAACATTTATATCCGTTGACGCTTGACTGGGACACTGGGAGGCAACTCACACAGTTCCAAAAACTGTATTGAATTCAATTACGTTTGATATTGAACATACATGGAACTCTACTACGAATGGCGTCATAGCAAAACATTTATGAGTTAAAATCGAAAACAAAAACTTGTTAACTTTATTTTGTACTTGCTCCCGCTAAAGTTAAAGGCATTATAAGGATGCGCGTGCAAGAACCACAAATTAAATACGAAGAATTGCTCTAGGACATTACAATGACTTCCTTCGGAAGAAGCGAAAATACAGACATAAGTACCATGCACACGTCACTTACCTCGAGTTAAGTACATAGCCGACGCAATTGTCCCATTGCTGCGGTTGATGTATTTATTTCCTATAATTATTACCGATAAAACGAAAATTGGTCAGTATTGGTCACTTTCTGTCTCTGCCTTTTCCTTGCCAATGCGAAGTAGGTTTGCACAGGTAATGCTAGACTCCCGATAATATCCGTTTTTGTTTGGTAACATGCGATAGGCTCGGTCTAAAAATAATAGTGTGAGTGAAAACGTGTCTGACGTCAGTCCATTTGATGAATTGGATGACTTGATTAAATTGATAAATGTAAAAGTCAAAGCGCCAACAGAAGAACCATGTACGTTCTAGAAATCCAGCTATAAGAAGTAATAACTAATTGAGCTGCAATAAGTCAAGTCAAGCTCACCTTGGCATTGGCACGTCTAGCGAACGTCCCAAAAGTCATTTTAGTTGCTTTTAATCACAACTACAGTTTTTCTCCAATGTATCCTCCCTGATAAGCATCAAAGCATTTAGGTTCCTAGAATCACCCACCTGGAATACTGGCAGCCCAACCAAGGAAAATTTTTACACATCCATTCACCGATTTACTCCTTTTCTCACCTTGCTGGCTGACAAGAAGGATGCTCCAATGTTGCTCTTACGTAGAGACGTACGTCTGCTCATACGTCCATCCATAATGTCCACAACAACTTGATTCCTATTCCCCATTATAGCATTTTTCTCAAATAAACATAATATAATCCAGAAGGAATTGGATGGAAGGAGCCGGTTCCCAATGTACACATTCAAGGGAAGGAGTGAACGTGCTTCGTCATGACGCTAGATTGACGTGACGGACGTCAACACGTACATTCATAATAAACGAGCGAAAGATAATGAAAGTAGTGCGATATAAAAGAAACTATGACTCTCCTCGCTCGCCATAAGCATATCACTTTTCCCCAGCAGATAGGGTATATGATCGATTTAGCACGAGCTGTAAGTGTGTCTCTGTATTTATGCTTTCACTTGATTTCTTTTACAAACTACTACAACAACAAGCATATTACAAAAGGAAGCAGTAACAGCTACTCCCATTATCAGAGGCTTAACTGGGTGCATGCATATACATATAAATGTGGATAAATAATAAACTACGCGAGTGCAAACGTATATAATTATCAATGTTTTTACATAATGCTTGTACATACTTTTGAATGGAAGCAGACGTAATAACAACTCTCATATTACGCTACACAACTGCATACATATATGTCAGCAAAAACATACAGTAGTCATGCATGCATATATAAAATGGTGTCGCTTTTGTGTCTAGTAGACGCATTCATGTCATGATAATATTATGCACACACACTCGACCAATAATGTATGTACGTATCAACATCAACTTCTCCTCACACAGCAGTGAGCCAAAGTCAATATCACACATCGGAGTGCTGTGTGCCTCCATTGACGACGAGAAACTGAAATGGGAAAACGTTTTATTTTTAGGATGATAATTTTCCCTCATTCAAGCGTACGCAAATTGTTCTCACAAAATAGAAAAACAAGATCTAAAATAAGACCTCAGAACATGACTTTTTCACCCGAGGAATCTCATCAAACATCTTGCTCTCTCTCTCTCTCTGTTCGTACTTTCTTCCCATTTTTTATTTGGGGAAAGATGTTTTTGTGATGCCTACTGAAGATGACAGATGACGGAAAATTCTGATGTATATATACATGTACATTATCAATGCGTGCATAGTTGCTTGTTTCTTCAATCTCAACACGTATTCATGACATGATGCAGACGCGCCACGTTGTTTTGTGTGAAACTGCTTTCTCCAATGTGTGAGCGAAAGGAATGAACTTTCAGTGGTTGTTTTTGGTTACTGTTAGTGCTTTGTCGTCATCTTTCCCTTGTTCCCAGTGTTATGGCAATCGTGTGGTGTTTCGAATACTTTTTATTGGTTGGGTTGGAGCGTGCAAAAATAAAATCAATCTGTTCTATTACATTCTGGAGGCACTTTTTCGATTTTTGTTTTTGCTTCCACTTTGCCTAATTTTATTTAACAACTTATTAGCTTATATATGATCATGAGGTTGTTATGTTGTCCTTGTACTGCAAGAAAATCACATTATTTGGAGATGTGACCCATGAAATGGGTTACGCATGACTTGTTATCTACTTTATTACTTTTGTTTGTGAAATGATTGCGTACTTTACTAGTTAATCTTCAAATAAGTACTTGATGATATTGTTAAAGTTTTTATAACAAATCCATTTGTTTTTTCATTTCATCAGTGTTTTTTCTCGAGTAATGTTTTTCCACTCTGGTCAAATGATGTGATTAGGCCCCTTTTGTTTACAAGAAAGGGCTCAGTCTTAATGATATAAATGTACCTACATATGTGTGTGTGTAGTCACAGCTCATTTTTTACTTCATCATTTTCCTTCCAAAGAAAACGATGATTGGTTGGTGTATATAAACATCCCATCGTGATCACGATCTGTCAATAGTGAAGGATCTCACTGTGTTCTGCAGCGAAAGATCCCCACGAAGAGGTAATTAGGCGTTTTATCCGTTTCGACATGTATGGCAAAACATGGGCTGTATAATGGGTTGAGAAGGCTGAAGTACGGTAATTATGGACGACGTAATACGTCCTCTTTAAAAACTTTTTGAATGTTACTACGACTTGTCGTAGGAGAAATGCCGATCTCCTCCAACATTTTACTTCACAAAAAGTATAACATGATGATGATGTGATGAATTAATTTCGTTTTGTTGTTGCAATACTTTGCAATCCACTTTTGTTCTTGTGTTTAGGGAGATTTGAGTAAAGTTGAGTACAGGTGGGATATAAGCTTACTTTGCTTGATTTGATTGGCATGGCAGAAGTTGGCTCTTCACTGTTCTCTGGATATGGTCCTTTTTTGAGCAGCACTTCACGCTGTTAGAGTAACAACTGGTGGGTACAATATTATGTAAATTAATATGACAAAAAAGGTTTTAAACTATATGAAACCATTCAGAATGTGCGTAACGCTATTGTGTTGTGCACACAACGACAAATTCAATGCAACTCGTTGTTTAGCATTAGCAAAGCTCAGATTAGTAGGTATATAAAACGCTAATCCTGTTCATTCTTCATGGTTGATCATTCCGTAGTATATGAAACAATTTCACGCTCATTACGCTGCATTACGTGTTGTGACTTATCCGTCAAAACGATGCTCGACTTTTGCCTTCATTCATATCAGCCATCTCCTATTCTGATGACATGAGTCTCGTGTTGCCCATACGAAATCGATTGGTTGTGGTTTGGAACTGCATGGTGCTTGAGAAATTCATTCTTGCTACAGATATTCACATTGTGTTTTATCAAATTGTTTTCACGCGTTTAACTCAGCCGTATGGTTTAGGAGGAGTTTTCACCTACCGAAGCTGAATCATCGTCAAAATAAAACAGTCCAGTACCTAATCACCTCTGTTTGATGCTATTGTGCTGACTATACAGACAGTAATGGTCTGTCATTGTTCCACCTGCTAGTTTTTTGTCGCTGGACGGGTTTTCCTCTTTTCATCAGCATGGTAATAATAAACAAATGACATTCTTTTGAGGATGTAATGTGTTTTCCAATATTGTGAGCATGAACCCAATGAACCGTTTGTGTACATTGTTCATCCACTTTTTGATTGATAAGCGCAATTTATAAAAGAATTAAAGGGAGAGTTTCCAACAAATAACTGTTTCTTCTACCATCGGCAATACGGTTGTGGAAGTGATAGCTGACGTGATTGGATTCAGGTGACAATTGCGTAAATATGTTAGACCCATTATATCATACTGAAGAAACGTCTTATGGCGACTCTGCATGAGTTTTTCCTGAAAAGTATTTTGAATTCCTGTTATTTCTATACTCATCTATTTTTCGTATGTGTCGACCATACAGAGAATGAAAAATGAAACACTCCAAGTATAAGAACGAAGGGACATCAGTCTTAAGTTTAGCTTTGGAGAGGAAAAACTGCATAAAGATGGAACGCGTACAGGTTATATAGTATCTGCTGTACGGATGATATGCCAGGAAGACTTTTGGATCAAAAGCTGAAATATATGTAATCGCAGCTTACCTGAGAGAGAAGTATCATGTCATGATCGAAGCATTACAAAATTGGGTCCATATAAGTAGAAGGAATCTATGGTGGAAAGAGTATATTATAACTACAGGCCAAGATGAAGAAGAAAATCAAGGCATTTTTTCAAAAAAGGCGTTGGCTCTTGTAGACCCAACAAGCAAAATCAGATAGATTTGAGTACATCCCCCTCTTCAAGAAAAAAGAAGAAAAAAACGCCCTATCACCTTTCTAATAATGAAGTCACCCTTCTTTTTTCTCTTAAAGTTATCTGTAAGTTAAAAAGTGTACATGTGGTTGCATAAATACCCATTATGTGGATGAGTACTGCACACGCGTATAATGAGAATACCATGCTGCTCCTAATTTGTTTACCGTATGGTCACTGAAACCCACTAATTTGTCCTTTGACAAAGGTCCACAAACATTTAATGCATCTCAATGAGTTCCTCGTCTTGAAAATCATATTGTAAGTCACATCCTGAATCAGTTTGTCGTCCAGTTGTCCGCAGAAAATTTCATATTTCGACAGTATATTATCGTGATCCTCATCATCCCCGGTGTTTCTCTAGCACAATGATCCTTTGTATGCATAGGTATTTGTTGTGGAAAAATGTTGGGATGTTTTTTACCTACAAACAATACATTTGGGGGTATAATGGAACGTAAATAAAAATAAAACTCAAAATGCAAGAGTGGAAGATGGTGCACTCAAAATCGTTGACATTTAGCTGGCGTGCGAATAGGAAGTTTGCTAGAATAAGAATCTTACACCTTGGTTGAAACAGGTACGAAAAACCATATGGATTGAATTTAGCAGCGGCAGTGAGTAAAAAGAGAATAAGATGATGCATGTAATGTCCATAATCGTAGTAATTGCTATCTGTCGGACGGATATGAGTTGTCTGCTTGCATGAAAAAATATGGATTTCTTAAGGAAGACACATATATAAGACTAAAGAGGGAAGTTGTGAGATGGGATTATAAGAGCAGTCATTTCAATAAGAAAAAGGAGTCATCTCAATAAGAACGCATAGTATTCTCATTGTACCCATCATAATGCTTCTTTAGCACTCAGAACTGGTTGACCATGCTAATGCAATACATCTTCAGTGTTTTTGTTCTTTACTACACTAAAGCATACATATCGTGTGGAGTGCGATGCGATGATGCATCCTCTCTTTCGAAGCCAAGTCAAGTGTGATTTGGACAGTTGAAGTACTAATGGTTGGGTACTCTAGCAATTCCTTTGCAGTTTTTGGTGAAATGAAGATTTCTCCACCATCGTATTACATATATGTGTCCACGTATAGCTTCAATAATGAAAGTACTTTCGCACTGTTGCATATTGGATGTCGGTTGGAGATAGTAGCCGGCTGAAAACATTTTGCATCTTGATGTGTGGGTGCTAACGCGGGAGAAGGTTTTGCAGCTGATTTGTCTGCGTGAATAGATTTCATGAGGTAATGAATCGTATGCCCATGGTCAAATTTAATGCTTGAGATCAAAGAAAAACACTCACATTTCCTTTGCAATCACAGCAGTAGCTTCCATTCGTTTTTATGAAGCAATGAAAAAGATTTTATTGTGCATGAATGCCTTACGCAGTCCATGGTAGCCAGTAGTAAGAGAACTTTTATGGGTTGGTAAATTTCGAGGCCGAAAGCATGCAAAGGAGAAAGTAATTGCTTTCTTATGTTCACATTATATAACTGTATCGAAATGGATGATGATGAATAAATGAATTGAAACAACAACACTTTCATTGAAATTTAGATTTTTTGGTATGAGATATAATATATATTGTGACACGGGCTTTCACATTTTGTCTTCGACAAAAAATGGACAATAACGAATACATACAATAGAATATGTGTTTTCTGCATCGTTACACATTTTTTCGCAAACATACCACCACGATTAACATTTTTGGTTGGGATTCACACATGACTGTTTGGATAAGACTAACCTGAGTCGCTCATCATTTACACACGAAGAGACACGACCTAATAGTAGTACTACAGTGCTGAAATCTTCAAACTCTGCATAATTTCTACAACAGACATCGTTGCAACTTCAGATACGTATATATTTGTGATATATAGTTTTAAAGTATATATTCAAAGGTAGCACAAATAGTATTTCTCAACCATGACAGTTTACACCGATGTAATTGTAATATGTACTCGATAATAATAACTTACACTCAACAGTTGATAAAGTTTGTTTGCAAATACATAGTCACACTTTATATAGCGAAAATAATATGGATCAACAATATTTTTCTTTGAGTTTAACCATTACAGCAACAAGTACAATATATAGATAATACGAGAATACATAACATTTTTACAATAATCATAATAATATATAAGTAAACTGCGAGTTACGTATATTAAAAACAATGTTCTACCAACGTACGAGTTTAAAATATTTCAATGGTAAGTAGTTTGAGGATTGTTACCAGAAATAAAAAATATTAATTAATCAGTCAGTGGGAACAATCATAAAGCTGTAAAGTTGTAATAATAACTAACATAATTTAACATATTCGCTAATATAATATCGATTACTTAATCATAATGTTTGTGTCTATGCGGCATTAAGTTTAACAAGACGGTTACTGAAATGACAAATAAAACTTAGAAATGCAGCCTAATATTTAAAAAAAATTATTAGTAACAGACTTACAAGCAATTGTGATGATTGTGTGGTCTTCCATAATAACATGATATCAAAGATTGTGTATTGAGTTGTATCGTCATCTAATCGACTGACGCTAATGTCATAATATCATTTTTTAAGACGACGCGTCTTTCATTGTTTATCAAAATATACATGTAAGAATAATAATACTATTTGAATTATATATGGCATACATATATATACCCATATAAATTATGCACCTGAATTCCAACAAAAAGTAAATAACTCATGATGGTGAATTAGTAATAATATCATACTTTCCATAATACTAAGCAAGTTGAAGCACATGAGAGTAATGGTCCGAAGCTCAACACACCACCAACGGTACACTACACACATTAATATAGGGTTAAGAATGCATAAATACTTACTCCGTCCCCTGTTCCCATCTTTTTCTTTACACGCTCCCGCAATTCATGAACCAAAAACAACCAGTTGTTTCAAATTATTAAAATATTCACCCGTTAATATGACAGCATTCCACATGGTCACAACAAGGTGTGCACATTGTCCTGTAACAGCGTTAGCTTCTTTAGTATGCGGCGAACTTATATTTTATGAAATACAATAAATTAAAAAATATATACTGTAGGTGTACACGATGAACAAAAGGATACCCTCTACAGGGTAATGGTCAGTGAGTACTTAAGCCTATGTTTCTTAGCAAATATATAAACTACTAGCTGCATTACATTGATTAATTGACACTAACGTTACATCAAGTACTTCCACTGAAAGCTTTTGAAATTCCTAAACTCCCTGGTTTGGGTCTGCACCAATATTAATTAATGTGTCATGTACTAGCACATCATAATAAAATGTTCTGACGAGACACAAAACAGCTTGTCTGCATCATCATCGAATATTATCATCATACGTTTCTGTTTCAACTGTCAAAATTAGCACTCGTTCCCTTTTGCTTGATGAAAACGAACGTGGTATAATGAAATTAAAGTTCATACAACTTCGTTCCGTCCTTTCCTCTATAAATGTATCAATCGTCTTCCCTTTCCCTAGCTCTGCTCTCCTACTTCAGTTTACTCTGTTTTGCACCAAGTACCAGTTTGTGTACTATGAGATAAGCAACTTGAAATACTGACACTGACAATGAATACATAATTAGTTTTATATGAGTCGCATTAGACCACTTAATTTGCACTATAACTGCATTTAGCCAATAAACTTAAACGTGACACAGTAGAAGATATTAGGTAAGTGACTAATTCATTAGTTGATTCTTTCACCATATTATATATATCAAGTAAGTCCAATGAGCATTTACCACTTACGACTGTAATGACCGAGAAAGTCTTTTCTCATAAAAACAACATCGATTAACCACGAAAAACACAGAGAACAGCAATATAGTGACTGATTATTAATATGTAGTAAACTTGTCAAGAAGATTTAGTAGGTAAATGTAGTATTAGTATAGTTACGTTTTTGTGGCAGAAAATGAATGATAGTTTCAGAGTATTTTACCATGCTACCATCCATCTCACACTCATCAGTCAGTCAAAATCAGCTACATTTGTTCCAACCATGGACGAAGACATGCATACCTAGCCAATTATTATCAACAAATGTTTTTGTATATATATATATATTGGTCTGCCATCAGTTAGTCACATACATCAACATGACAACAAGTGTGAAGTTTACTGAAAGTGCAGTAGAAAAATGTAAACGTTTTCCACAATATGGCTATAAAACGGATAAAAATTTTAAAGTTGACAATGTTAACATTGAATATAAGCATAAGCTTCTCTTCAAGTTCAAAAATCACCGTTTTGTATCACAAACTACAAAACAGTTTGACTGAGAAAATTGAAAAAATCTAAAAAAAAAATCCGCGTCTCCATTTTTCCACAGTCAGCGACGCTGATGTAATAAAGACGGTTGAAGTTTCTATCAAGGTAAAACATGCTTTTTACTAGGACTTTCATTCTACCATACACTTTGGGGTAGGGTGAGATTTGGGCATTGGCAAACTGAAAAGTTGATTTTTCTTTAACTCAATGTGTGCTAGTGCTGTTAGCGCTGCTATTAGTATCCACTACACATTCACCCACCTATAAAACATATCATTGGGTTTTGATCCACGAAAAAAAATGAACGGTCGTGTTGACAAGAGATGTTGGATAAACTAAAGAACATGTCTAGCTAATAACATTCCTGCTCTAAAATTCCAGTTTCTAACTGATAATGTCGTAATGGTCATACCAAAGACAGTCCCTTCAAACCTTTGTCAATGCGCCTGAATCTAACAATATTACTTTACACATCTGTGATACTATATCTCTGGAGGTACTTCAGTAGTCATGTAGTTAGTTTTAAATTTAAAAGTGTAATAATATGTGAGAAGAAAGCTCATTTCACAGTAAAACATTTTGCACATACATTTCTCGTACCAAATATGCATTTTTGTCATGTAGATAATAGATATACAATTGATTTCACGTACAAATGGTAAGGGTAGAAAGTTAAGGTTGTAAAATTTGTTTTTAAAGAGTAGCTACTAGATAGTTGGACACAAACCGAGCCCAAATCCCTGCTCGGCCATTAAAAGTATGTAATTATTTGATATCACCTGAACAAACTCCGTATCGAATAATTTAATGTCCTAACTGGATCAATTTTTATGTCCCTACTTTTAACTCTATTTTCATTCCCAATTGTGCACACCTACCCATTTTCAAAGTGAGTAATGATTTCAACATTGAAATTGAAACGACAACATATCTTTTACCGTACCTATCGATTTGGCTAGTTATTATGAGAAATATGATGATACTTGTTAATGTACCAGGATACCAGAATTTTGTTTTGTAATTATTGGTAAATATTTTTGTGATGTATCAACACACACTACTACTCTTATATCTCAACTATTTCCTTTTCACTACTTTCTTTTCAACACCATTTCCCAAACAGGTTCATTTACACCTTATCTCATTCGAGGGATTGTAGAAATATGAACATCACTCCGTAGGTTTCACCTTGATTGTGATATTACACTAATTGTTACGTTAGAATAATTTAGGTATGTTGTATGTACGTAAATATATTGAGTAAGTTAATCTATTTGTGCATTTTAAGATTTTTTTTGTATGACCATCCTATCCTTAAATTTGTATTTTTTTGTAAGATGACATGTTAAGATTGACTGAAAAATAGGGTTTCACAGACTTACAAGAAAACTCACGTTGGTTTACAAACGAACAGCGACGACAAATGTTACGGTGAAGACGAAGACAACGACAGCGAGATAACATTATGTAGACATGTATGGATACTAGACATTATGTTTAAGTAAGTAGATGTATTACTGTACCAGAATTATGATGACGATGATGACATTGACGAAGTAGATGTAGAAGACCACATAGTGATTTTGACAACATTACTATTAAACGGTGATGATAAACACAGTACGGTGTGTTTCTAGAATATATTGAGAAGCACCGTAAAGGAAGACCCCCACTCCCATGGTGGTTTGGTTAACTGGATACTGAGGGATGTTAATATTGGGAAAACATTTAAATATTAGAGATTAGCTTGAATAAACACATTCCACAGAGAATGTTATTGTGTATCCTATAACCACATATATAATTGTATTAGTAGAATTCTTCTTGTTGGCTACTCTGCTACGTATATTTTTCTTTTGTTGTATATCATATAAGCTGATTCGTGGTTTGTCACCATCATGTTTTCAAAATGACCCTGTAGTTCTTTCTAAGAATAGTGATGAATGATGATATTATCATTTAGAAGATTCGATTGATTTCTTTCTTGATTTGTTGAAGAAATGACATTGTTTTTTATAATATGATCACGAACGACTAATTTCGGAGCACCTTCATTGTATAGTTTTTGGTTCATCTAAATTGGAAGGAAATCACAGGCCAGATGTGACAATTGGAAGGTCCTCAGAAGTAATAGTGTGCGGTAATGATGACTGAGCGAGCCTTTGCTGTTGTTGTTGCTGCTGCTGTTGTTGCTGTTGGGTTGAAGCACCTAAATGGTGAAGTTGGTGCTGTTGTGGCGTTGCAGGTTGTTGTGGACTTGCAAGCATGTGAACTGGTGTGACACTACTGCTTGGACTTGGAGCAGGTGCCCCTGTAGCAGCGGAAGCGCTCGTAACAGTACTACTTGCTGAAGCGTTACTTGTGGAGCTTTTCTCTCTTCTGGTTCTGAGTTTTGTGTGAACTTTTGCATGTCTCTTTTTTTCATCCGAGCGAGCAAACTTGCGACCACAGGTATCACAGGAGAAAGGTTTCTCCCCTGTGTGAGTGCGGACATGAGTTGTGAGATGATCGGATCGAGAGAAACTTCTCATGCAAATTCGACATTGAAATGGTTTCTGGCCAGTGTGGATACGAATGTGTCTAGTGAGTTCATCCGATCGACTAAAGCGTCTGTCACAACCTTCTACTGGGCAAGCATACGGCCTTTCATGAACTGGGGTTTTGCTAGGTCGGTTTGGATAACGACGAGGTTTTACTGGAACGAGTCGGAGGGGGCCGGCCTGTTGTGAAAATTCAGGCAAGACCTTCACGATTCAAATAAAGAAAAAGGGAAAACTTCATTTAGTAAATGCTTTCACATGTTTTAAAAGAATTGGTTAGCCAAAAGGGAAATTATTTGCGTGGTCAGTCTATAATCTACAGATTTGTGCATATGTGAGCAATATGATGAGATAATTTCAGATGAGAAAAGTTGCAATCTTACCTGTGACAGAATTTCATGTCCTTTGGACGTGCTGGGATTGTACTCTGCAAGACCAACCGAAGCTGGTCCACCACTGGCGTCCTGAGTGCTGGAAGTTTCAACTGATGGTGGACCACCAGTGCAAAACTCTGAGAATGGTTCTTGCTTTGGTATGACTGGTAATTGATCCTGAGACGTTTGTTCAAATTCTGGTGTAGCCCAAGGATGATACTTAGGTTGAGATGATTGGGGTTGTTGTTGTTGCTGCTGCGGCGGCTGCTGCTGCTGGGGAGGTTGAGGTTGTTGTGGGGTTTGATCTGGCGGTTGTTGGGACTGAGGAGGTTGCTGACGAAAAGGGTCATCCGTTAAAATACACGGATCAAAGTTAAATTCAGAGTGGGAACTGAACTGGGATGCTCCCGCAGACTGAGGATCACTAGAAAAAGATAACTGTTGTGGTTGGGAAGTGGGAGTGAGAATCCCAAACAAAGGACCGTAAAACGATCTATCGGGAGAAGGAAGGATCCAGTTTATCCCCGATGTGGGGGACCCTGCTGACTGAGGTAACGGTGTGTTCAAGGAGGACTGCTGCGTCACAGTTGGCATTGTCACCCTCAGTCTCTGCTGTGGGTGCTGATGTTGGGGTTGATGATGGGGATGCTGTTGTTGGGACTGTTGTTGCTGTTGCTGCTGAGCCTCATCCATAGGCTGGTGATGGGAAGGATGGGATGGAAACATTTTTGGGCTGCTTGGAGGACTCGACGCTGGAGTGCTATTGTGAGAGGAAAGTGTCAAGTCCGAATCCAAGGATCCTACATGGAAGCAAGTCAGAAGGAATTCAATTATCGTACATTGCATCATCACGAAAAGCGGGCAGCCCAAGCAAAGCATCTTATTGAAAACCAGACAAGTTGGCATTTTTATGCATTTAACCTTTCCCTACTACCACCAACACCCATTGCTAATTGCTTTCAAGTAAAAGCCTGTTTAAAGGACATATATGAGGATGAGGCCATAATAGGTATAAATTCGTATAAGTGAAATCCAGTTGATCAGTAAAACAAAACAAACTGTGTTCTGCCAGCATGGTCACGTTATGGTTCTAAAAGAATCGCATGCTGTGGCTATAACTGACGATGAGAACATCCTCAGTGCTTCATCATTCATTGTGGCACCGTTTTTGTAACAAGGTTTTAACAATTTTCATGCAATATGATTATTAACACATTAGCATATGATTGAATCATCAGGTTGTGGAGTGGACCCAGTGAGCAAGAAAGAGCAACAGAAAAAAACCACGTCAGATCCCAGAGTTATGACCAAGGCAGAAGTTGCCTGTTTGTATACTTTCTTGTTGTGGTGTGCATGAAGTTGGGATGATTACTGGGCACTCACACTCTCCGCTTGATTCTACTTGTTAGTAGCTGCCATGTGGTTGATTGCGATGATGACGAGATTAAGAGATGATGTGATACTCGTCATCTTCAACGACTTGTAGAATAACAAAGTGAGAGCGAGTTGAAGACTCCACACCAAGCAGTGCAGTGGAATCTTAGCACAAATGTGAATCATATCCATAGGTATTCGTACTTCAGGCAAGGATTGCTGCTCAAATAGGTACCCAAACTGAACCAAGGTAAAGCTTATATGCATCATCTACTACAAAAATGTTCATGAATTCTCATCTCTCTTACTCCCTAATTATATCTTGCATGTTGTTGTTCAATGCTTGGCTAGACTAGGATGAGCATGCCTCGTGGTCTGTTTCATCTATGTACCATAAAGTTTTCCTAAACAAATTGGTGAACCAAACCAAGGTGCTCGGATATTTTCATTATATTGCACAGCCAGACTTGGTTTCCTTCAAATGACCAGTAGCTACATATCGATAAGCCTTATTTCAACACCTTCTTCCTTTAGTTTACACAAGTCTTTCTTGATTTTATGATGTCTCATGTATTTATACAAGCACACTTGCGCATGTAAACTATTTTAGTATAATAAACAGGGATGATGACACACATAATTTGAATTATTTCCTGACGCTCAAGTGGATAATTTCTTTTGACACTTGAGCCATGTCATGGGTGGGTAAACCCGCAGCTTGCATTGGGATGTGATCACAGCAGCAAATGTTTGCGTTATGTAATGTTTCCAGGTGCTCTATTGCAATGAGTGAAGAAAGTTGTACAAAGTCAAATTTGTCATGCATATTTATTAAGTTTTGTTGTCTCTCAGACTTCATTAATTATGATCCCGTTCCCAGATTTCTTTGTGTGAAGAATGAGAAAGCCTTCAAGATTGTGTTTTCATTTGGCATGCATCCCTACCCATACAATACATCTTGTATTCAAATCTTTCCAGCAAAAACTTTCCTCCGACTGGCAACTCCCTTGTGCGAGCAGCCAAGCCTGTTTCGGAAGTAACTGGACCTAATGCTCTGCTCCAGTCGTACTGGAAAGAAGCTGGAGGAGCGATTATAGTATTGACTTTCCATTAGGTTGGCTTCCTCCAACTATTCGTTATTAATGTTATCTTTAAAATGCACATGCTACACTGGACTGGGTGGTACGGAGGTCGACACAACCTACTGGTTGCAGAAAGCATGGAGTTCCTGCCTGTAATAACGCACAATATGCAATAATATGTAGTATACCTAGTTCCCTACTAAATTGGTTGACTCGTTGACTCCAAGCCTAGCATTTACACTGCCCGCATTCCCTCCGTGATGGGAGTAAGCAGTATGCTTCCTGGCCTCGTTGTTCCCTGTGTCTTGAGATAAGCTATATCATAACATCGAATCTCTCCTCGTTTTCTGCTCGTGGCAAGCCATACCCAAATGCACTCGGTGCATTTAACCTTCTGCTCACTTTTATCAACGTTCTCTGCTACTGTCTCCATATGTACGGAGCTAGTCAACGTATAATAGGGCTGTGCCAAGCTGAACTGATTCAGTTAGCTTCAGTCTCAGCTGAACGTTTTTTGCACAACCCGATACTCTCCCTGTAAATCAGTTTGCTAGTGAATGGAATACTGCACTTTGTGTACACAGACCCGTGTAACAATATACCGTTGAGTATTAAAGGAAGTGAAATATATGGAATAGCGACACCAACTTACACTTCTGCCTTTCGTGCTCGGTGTGAAACTTGTCTGTTGTACTGGTGGCATGTTATTATGAATGTATGTATGTTGTGTATGTACACATGTTCATGACGCCTACGCGTTTTCCCTATGAGACATGCCTGAAAATAGAAAAGCCCTGTTGTCCGTGTTTCCAGTATATATTATTAAACGATCAGTGACGTCAAATCATGTATGTAAATGTTTGCCTTGTATCCAACTTGAAGTTGGTCCCGGAAAATGTGTAAACACATGTTGACTGGCGTGCTTTTCCCGGCATTATTGCAGTTTATTGCATGCATGCAACATTTACGATGCAGCAATGCTACTAACTTGGGGCTTGAGAAGGGATATCAACTTACTTAGCGTGCATTCTGGTGTGCATTGTTATACAATATGAATGGAGACGACACAGAAGCTGGTTAATTGTGAATTCTCGACATGTTCCTGTGTTGCATGGTTGATTTATGAATTTTTAGAAGAGCTCCCACCACTTTTCTTTCAGTTTGTCAATGGGTCCATCGCATGCCGTGCAAACCTCTTTTGTTGACATTATGCACATGTAAATAAAGATAAAAGGAAATCCATTTGAGTCAGGCTAGTGCTACGGTGAAGTTTTATGAAATGCAAATGGTGAAATGGGAGTTATTCATGAAAAACAAGTCTTTCATGGAGATTACAACAATAATAATATGCACAATTAATGCAATAAATTATGAGAGAACATTAACGGCAGTAATTTAGCGTTGGCAGAGGAAACAAGAGTAAGGCAATAAAAAATTGTGGCTTACCGATTGGTGGTGGATCAAGTAGGGGCACGGTTGTGCCAAAAAAGCTAGCACCTTCTGCAGCCGTTACTGGAGTGTTGAGGCTGTCGTCAATCTTTTCAAATTGGCCTTCGTTGTGAGCAACCTTAGATTTTTCCAGTGATGAGGTGACGGAAGGCAGTTTCGGAGGACAGAAGATATCCCTTCTGCTCAGAGTAGGTGATGATGGTGGGGAAGTAGCCGTAGGAGGTGAAAAACAGAGAAGACTCAATGAGACACAGGGTAACACCCGGGATTTTTTCCTTTCAGGGACCTCCGGGTTAGATCCCGGGCTGGGGAAGTGACACAATGTCAACACGGGGTCTTCGATCATTCTCATATTGGACAACTTCTCTTCCTCTGTTCTTGTAGACGACTCGGACTCTGCTGAAGACAGAGAAATGGTAACGTCAACCGGACTCACCGGTGAACCTTGTGATGGCAATGGCTTATCCACAGTTTAAACTATAATAGTCCTGACTGTGCCCCTACATCTATTTTTTTAAAGTCTCAAATAACACTAATGACAACAATTCTACCAGTTTCTCCCTTTCCTCTAGTTTATGTTCTCCTCTCTATCTCTTTCTTTTATTTACTCTAGTAACTCTACTAAAGGTAACACCGAGTCAGTATGATGCTGAGTTCAAACTTTGGCTTCGACAACAGGTTTTTTTTTGCACAGGACAGTATCAGCAGGTAGCGGATACGATCCCATGAAGAAACTGCAACTTGTTGTTTGTTTGTAACTGTCGCACCTCAGTGAACCAAAGTACTTGATAATGTTATGAAGAAAACTTTCAAGAGTTAAGTATCATTACGTGTTTGCCCATTATATAGATAATTTGCTGGATGAAACATTAACACCGGTTGTATTTCACCATGCGGCCTCTTCACTTCCTTGCAACACGAGGTTTGTGTAAGGTACGTTTGCTGCCTTTCTTCGTTTCTTTCCTTGTCTTCACAGGTACTTGATAATCAAATGCTCAGTCGGTATTCAGTAAACAACCAAAGTATTAGGTTGTTTCTCCACAACAGGAAATGTGTAAAAATATGTTTGCTTTCTCTTTGGAATGTTTTGTATGACTTTGAGTTTTTGCCAAAAACTAAGCAAACCCCTTATAATAATAGTTGAATAGAGAAAACTATTTTGCTTATGTGTGTCAATTGTCAAACTAAATGGTAGTGTGAGATGAGTGAACCACAACGGGTTATTCTCCTGTTGCTATTTTATCTGCGGAGAGTGAGTAGCAGGAGTCACGTCAAGTTGTTGTTGCTGTCGTATCCAGTGTGTGAATGAGTGAGAGTAGGAAACAGCGTCCCAACTATATATGTAAGAGCCAGAATCGAGAATCACACAAAGCGTAAACGAAGAGGTGCTTTGGCTAGCACGAGAGCTTGCGAGTTGTAAGTTGTAGTAGTAGGTAACGAGTAAGTACTGAGATGCTATGCTCTCATCTACGAGCAACTTGCACTTCTGACTAACGATCCCACCACAACTCTGCTTTTGCTTGGAGCAGCAGCAGCGATGATGATAAAACGAGTGGCTCTCTGTGTGCTTCCTTTATTGCTCTTGCTAACCGATAGACAATCTCCTTATTTTCAGTACTTTTTGTGTATTGACACAAAGTACAACCGAAATCAAACACTGAATGTGGAGCTAATATATATGGTCAAGGTAGAAATGCAGCAAATAACTTTCTGTTGATTTCCATGCAGTAGTAATGGTGATGGCAGATAGTTAGAACTAACTTTGCCTTTTTCGTAGGTTATATCTGAGTTAAGTAGCAGGCTGAAGGAACAAGTGTGAGTGTACAAAATGTGTGTTCAGTGGATAGAGAATGTTTGGTTGGCGATGTGTAGCAACTCACAGCTCGTTGCAAACTGAATGAGTTAACGCAGAAGTGGTGGTCCTAGATGAATTTTATGAATGAACTCACCCTATTGCCAGTGCCTCCCTTTCCCTCTGCTTTTCTAGCAAGAGGGGCCATGACGTCAAGAGCCGGTGACGTCTTGAGTACTCTAGCATGGAGCTCCTAGCCGCGAGCAAAGATTCCTAGCTATCTCCACTACAAATATCTAGAAAACCCATGTGATTTTCTCATGGGAATCCAGATACTACTATATACTATATACTACAGTCGGCATTCGGAGTAAATAGAAAGCAGGCAGGCAGGCTAGGCTAGCGTTTTCTCCTTGCCTTGCAAAATACACACTCCAGCATACGTATTGTAGTGAGGCTTTGGAACGAAGATACTTTCTCGAGACCTGCCCTGCGTGAGTTGTCCCTCGCTCTACTCGCGTTTCCACTTACTCACTACTGCTTCCCTGCTTGGTGTTGAGCTCCTATACTTCCCATGGTTTCTTATTTCTCACAATGTATTTACGGACACTGCAGTTTTTTTGTCCTCTGCAATGAAAGTATGTATCGCATCGTATCACATAACATGAATAATGCTTCAGTTCACATTACCTTCCTGTCTCCACTCTTAAAGCTAATATTGCAACATCGTCAGCAACGGATATATACATTGTGGACTAATAAGGAGCCTCAAGTACAAGGTAATGTTTATTTCTTCATAGATGCATGACTAAAATCCATAAACCGTCAGCAACTTTCTATTCTCACTTTCCCCTCGTCTTCACCTGATTAGCTGGTGAAAGCATTCATCTTCGTGTGTAATGCTATATAGCCAAATCTAGCTACTTTTAATCTTTCGCATCACCAACTGTCGTGCCATGCCACACTGGGCTCACACAATCGACACAAGAACAAGGAGCTTTACTATTAGAAAAAAGGTTGATCGCAAAAATTATGACTCATTTGCATATGAAATAAATTCCCATTTTAGGACTTTATGAGTAGCACGTCGAATTTTAAGCATTTCCTCTCTGCACGACAACGACGTATCATACTGATACATTAAACTTTCTCTTTAGCTCATTTGTTGGTTAAGTTTCTCTCGTATATAACATGGATTTGGTTTCCGTGATATAATTCATATCGATTTACAGTTATGAGCAAAAGTTCTTTCAAAACTTGGGAAATTCTAGCAAAAAATGTTTCGAAGGTGCAAGGTAAGTACTGCAACTGCCTACACATTTAGAGGTCGGATAAGTAAACTAGACACGTTGGAGTGTAAGCTGCCCGGAAGCAAAAATTTTCTTTGGGTTAATATTTTACTTTCCCTTCCTTCTACAATGCTCTAATGTGTGTACTTCTATACTTATTATTCACACATTCAATAAATTCGGAGAAGCCTCTAAGTGTACTGTACAGAGTTTGCAGAAACTGAATTTGGATGGGGCCATGCAACTTATTTCTTTAGACCCTGAATTGTATTTCCCTGTGACTACATACAAAGGTCGGTTTCCATTGAGTTTGAATTAACTTACACCCACTTTTGTAATGAATAGCTTGCGAGTTATGAAACCTACCAGTGGGCTGTGGGTTCAAACACCCTGGAACTTTGATTTCACGTTTCTACGCCTCAGACTACCTATTTCATTGTTTATCCTCAGTGAGTAGCAACCACCCTCTGTGTACTGTAACGATTTTCAAGTTAGATGCTCAGATCTGCTTGTTTCCGTCTCAAATCCTTGGAATTCCTGGTAGGTAAGTTTTATTGCGAGTAGGTTTTGCAAGAAAATTGTGCTCTGCAGCGGAAGACAAGTTTTTGGCGGATTCGTCTTTTCCCACCATTCTAAAAATGATAATACGTGCAATTTAAACTTACCACCACAGGCTATTGTAAAACCAAAAGAGACATTTTGACATTGTCATAAGTCGTCGAGTTAGAACAGGAAGCCACGTAAATATTGCACGTTACATTTAACTACATATTTGGGCCCACGCATTATGCACACATTTGATCGTGAAGTCAGGCGTAACAGCAAGAGATCACTTTACAAACACAACTACCACTAGACTTTATTACTCTAGTTGTTTGTCGTTGTTGACTTTTGTCATTCGACTGTATTTACCTTTAAAAATTTAAACGCTTCCTACTACACATGCACACTTACAGTTGAGCAGGGGCGTGTGTCAAAGTCAATGAAAGTTTGTGATTTTACAAAAGTTTAAAAACGTCAGACAATTCGTATTTTTGTACAAGTTTCTGTGCGTGTATCAAGGATACTTGAAGTGTTCGAGAAGTACCGAGTCATGATTGCTTTTCTTCAATTAAATGATACTTTGATGTCAAATTAAGTGGGTGTCTGCTGTCTGTTTTCTAACGTTTGCTTTTCTAAAGAGTAAGGGCATCTCCACGCTTGTGAGGCTTAATTTAACTTCAAGATGCGAGAAAAGTCTTTTACCAACGCCTGCAACTAAAGTTTAAAAGAAATAACTTCAATCAAAACTACATGTTGATGATTCATCAGGAAACGGTAAGGATGTAGGAGTAAGAGGCTCCTGGGAATTATGTAAGCATAAGTATCAGTTGTGAGAGTACCTTCAGGATTTATAAGTTCAGACAGGAAGAATTCAGAATGCAAACCTTACGTTTTATTTCAGAAAACTATACTAGTAGTTCCACGCATTTCTCTCCCACGCTGCCGCCATCAATAAACTGATTTTAACTTACATTCAAATTTCCACTAACGTCCATTGCATATTGGCAGTTTGTGTTTCTATTGCACAACAAAATTTGCCTTCCACCTGCGTATAATATGAATAGTTATTATTTTGCTGTGGTCGAACTTGAGCATCTGCGACTTCCCGGCTGTTTTTTGTTAGCCTTTTGCATAAACTTATTCGCGCATTCCATTTATTTTTTAAAGTAGTTGGAATTTATTTATTATAAAGTTTCCTGGATTTGCCTTAAGGCTTGTACAGACGGAAACAGAGGAATCGTGCATTGAGTCAGACACATAACTGAATAGTTTATGATTCCACGAAAGTCTGAAAGAATTTTAAAGTCCTTTACGATGTAAACTGTAGCGTACGACTATGCATATATGCAGACATTTAAAGTGGGTGCCTATTTGTTTTAAGCAAGTACATAAGATAATCTAACAGGTTGCTTTTCGGAAGTACCGCAGAAAGGTTTCTACTGAAAAGGCGTAAGGTCGTTGCTATCCACGATGATACTAAAGTAATTGCACTGTTTCCTCCGGGGTGAAAGCAAGCCCAACTTTTACTAAGCTTATATGATTTGTTTATCAACCCACGACCTTTCATCATTATGAGTTATAATACTTGACCGTGAAAGTATCAAGATCAGATGTAACTCCTTCATGTATGAAAATATATATGACATCTGCACGTAGCATACATGATGCACAGCATACTACACGCATTATAGGTGGTCGTGTTTTTGTGTAACAACTGCTTGATGCAACACGTTCCTTTGCTCTGGCCATGTGCACTTTACCGTCATGCGGAATGCATGAACGCTTCGCAAGGAAACATGTGCTCCTTTCCCACGCCCTAACATCCCAGTGATGACATGAGAAAAATTATTGGCACTTTATCTCCACCTTTCTAGCATTATAGAACAGCTTCACATTGATGTAGGCAATCATCTCCATTATCAAGAAATCTCGTAGGAGACTCAATGTTTCAATATTTGATGTCTGGAAGAATAAGAAGTACGCAACCAGGGAACGAACAGTCAAGTCAAGGTACAACTCGGAAATGCGTGATTTCCTGGTAAAGTACGGGAAGTGTTGCAACTTGGAGTGGAGTAAAGCTAGTTTCTCCCACACATTAAAAGTGACGTCGGATTGAGTGCAATGAAACATTGAAATTTTTAATACAAATTTCATTGAATCTCATCCACCTTCTCACATTTTACTAATTTGATTTTAAAAACACAATTTTTTTTCCATTACGACTAACAGTGTTGACATTACATGGAGAATCCTGCACTTTAGGTTTTTGTTATTACATATCTCGCTCATTTTTAAGTTAGTTTGGGGTTTGGAGCAAATTTAATTCGTGCGTGCAGAGAGGAGGCAGAAGGATTTCCTGTTACATAAGGATCTCAATAGTCCTTATGAAATGTCACCCACGCATTTTTAAAACATAATCGTAAGCCTTTATTGTGACTTTTGCATAAGTATGCAACTAGTATATACAGATTAGAAGTTGCAGGCGAATGAATGTGACTCAGTTAACACTCATAATGGATATGTAATTTTTCGTGCCGTTCAAATACAAGGAACTTATTTACATACTGCACATATGTCAAGTCTTTTACCTGAGCACTTCAAAGCCATTTAATTATTAACCGAGTTTTAGTACCTTCACCTACGTACAATAGCTGACCAACTTTTTCTAGTAAGTCTACACATTTGAACGCTTTAAGTGCAAAGCAAATGGATTTAAATGCCAACAAAAGGAGTTGATGCACGCATCGATTGTATACATTTTTATTTAAAACAGTAAAATAAGTTTAAAGGATCGGCTTGTCATGTGAAATTCGATGATTGCAAACCAATCGCACAGGTTTGGTATATTTGGATATAAATAATTGTTGATTATTATTTAAAAGGGTTAGTTTCATGTAGATCGTGGCTGCATTATAAACTTGATAGAAAAAAAACAAGTATAAACGTTCCAGGTAGTAGACTTCAAGAGAAAAAAATATGGGGCATCATGTACCGAGCGAGAGTGGCATTTCATGAGCATCTCAACACCTTGCAGCTCAGCCGCGTACTACTCTGTTTGGTACAGAAGATTATTATAATTATTACCTGTGTGAGCGCAACATAGATATTATTCATGCACAAGTTTGTCTGTATGTTGTTGATGCGGCCGTGTTGGATGTTTACATGATCTTTGGTGCATGCATGCCACGAACATATCTGTGTGACATGTTTGTATGGGCATAGTAATGGGAAGAGAGGAGTCTCATCATCACCTAAGCCATCCATATGGTCCTTATAAAAAGAAATGTTGTTCTTGAACTTGGCCATATAAGGTAGGACGACAAGTACCGAGGCACACCGAGAGGATTACGTCAGCTCTGTGAATAAATCGGAACCTCGAACCAAACCGAATACATGAGATAATGAGAATATCCGTATGAGTTTGTCTTGTTGAAGCATCATCATCATCAGGAGCAGCAGACACACACACGTACAAAAATACATATATATACATGGATGTTTGTGTATATTCATGAAGAGAAACCACACAAAGATTACATGCAACCACCTCAGCCCACTTGATCGCTTCTTTGGAGGAATCAAACTTGAGAAATTTCTTAGCTTCACAAGTTCAAACCTGGCCATACCTACTCCTTCTGACAGACACAATTGTCATAAACGTGTTTAGTGCAAAGAATAGCATGCACACGCTCTCAGTCTTGCACTCTTCTCTTGGAAGTAGGGAGTAACGCATGCCAGTGGAGTTTAAATGCTGAAAAGCTAGAGAACAATTCCACATGAATACCAAGCCCGTCATCATTACAGACACAAACCATAATATTTCTGGTTGGACAATGCACTGCTTGATTATTATGAATCAATTGTGGGGATTCGAACAACAACAAAAATCACATAATAATGCCAGCAAACTTAATTACTACCCAGGACGACAGTCAACATGAACATCTACCACATTTCACTTCTCCATTGTCTTTCAGCCTTTTAAAATGCAATTGCTAATCAAGTTGATTGCTGATTGTATGCTGCTGACAGAAAAACTACATTTTTTGCGTTCATATTTTGGGCCAGTTTGTTTAGTTCATCCAATTAAAGGCCAGGTATATTGTGTTATATGTGAATTTGCTTAATATTCAATGATTAACCGTTCCGTGTCATTATATCCCAGACAAATATATTACGCATATAATTACCCACACAGAATACAACTTGTTTTAAGACCAGCCATCATTTTAGAAGTTTTAGACACATTCGTCAAAACTCTGTGACCTGGAGGATTTTACGATTGGATCGCATCGCAATTAAACAGTTTGATTCACGTTGACTATATATCATGGCTACATGTTCTTCACATGAGTGAGCAAGCTAACCTCACAACTTTAGCTTTCAAAACTCTTGCAATATATTGTTTATCCCACTAAAATACAGAAGAGTTACAAACACGACCTTGAACGCTAATAAGTGGCCCTTTTCGATTTGTAAATCATAAAAGATGCTACATATAACAACATAATGTTTACTTTAGGAAATAAATCATATCAAATCAAACTATTATTAGTAAGATGTACAAGAAACGATCCAATATATTCAAGACGATGGACATATATTCCCTGAAGGGTAAACAATATTGATAATCACTATGATCTGAAACATGTATGGATGTAATCCATTCATTCCCAAAGATGAAGCGAATGTGGAGCAATGCAGGTTTTTAGGTAGACAAGCCTACACAAAGTTGAGCACTACTATAGCATCATGATGATGTTGATGATGGCAATGATGATGTCATCTTTGAGAACCAAGTAGCTATGACCGTCAGTGCGAGCAACCTTACCGTACGAACGAAGACAACAAAAAGGCACAAAAAATATTATCAACAAATAAATGCAAGAAACCTGAGCCAACATCGTGGCGGCACAAGTCATTTCTCTATCAGTTAAGGTACTTAGGGATTTAACCAAATATGATATATGCGTAGAGGTACTACCGAAAAAAAATGAAGCAGATAATATGTATGTTCGTATAAGTATGCAAAGCGCAGCGGGATCAGGTCAGAAGAAATATTGAACAAAAAAGACACGCAACCAGTACACATGTTTGGAAGTGAGTAAGTACAAGTTTGAATGCATCTCCGCATAATTTTTATTCAGTAGCAGGAAAAGTGGGGTCTAAGATGCTGTCTGTTTATTCACCTCCATGATGATTATGATAATCATCATTAATGTAACTATATCTGTACTTATAACTTGGATGGATGTGAATTTATTTGATCATATCGCGATGTACCTGTAGGCTAATGGGCATAAAAAGGTGTGATTATTCTGCTACTCTGGTGGGATGGTGACTTCACCCACACACTGTCACCTTAATAGACTTCGTCACCAGATAGAGAAACACTGCTGCCTCTTCTGCAGCTCTTCTATTGCCATTTCTTGGACTTGAGTTGTCTCCATTTTTTTTATTAAACACGTTGTTACTTGAACAGACAAAAGGTAATGAAAATGACTGGGGTCGCATTCATGCCACTATGTTATAAGTGATGTGACATGTGGATGAAGCTGAACATAAAAAAGTGCCTAAATATCAGTAGAGGACAATGATTTTTGTTTTCAACGCGATTTAGTATTATGGAGTGGAGCATCTAAATCATCTAAAAAAGGAATGTAAGGGAGAAAAGTAGCAAGTAATAAGTTGTCTTCTGTGCCACCCTTTTCATACACGTGAATAATGTAACTTAAGAGTCTACTGCCAATCCGAAATATAAACATTTTGATGTGATTTATAAAAGGCGTCGAATACTTTTTTAATTCTTAGTAGCAGACGCCGCATTGGATATCGCTCAAAGAAATTCGCATTAGTCTTAAAGAGTATACCATATCGAAATTGTGTGAGAAATCACTAACTGAATACACTAATGAAGCGGGTTTAACTAATTTTGCGAGAGAATAATTGCCAACACAACGAAACACAATAGCATTAGGAATATTATGCTACCCTGATAACTTTTAAATTCCAGTATTAGCAGTATTAGCTCAGCTAATTTATCACAGAGTATAAAGTCCTGAGTTTACTTCATTCCGTTGCAGAAGTGTTACTCAAATCGTAGCTATAAATACCTATGATACGATGATGATCTCTGCAAACAAATATAGCTCAAAGCGAGCGTATTAAAAGGTTTGTTTTGGTTCTTGATTTTGATTATTAATGCATGATCTAACATTATGCACAAGGGCATATTATATGTAAACTAAACATTACATAATAATGTGTGTAATTCAGAAGAGCAACTCAAGTTCCTTATAAATTGCACTGTCCATCGTAGCCCCGACGAGGTTCTCTGCTTTGTTAGATTGTACACGCTTCGCATAAACACGTGTGAATGTATATGTTTAGTTGAACATGAATGCAGAGTCTAGGCTGAGCATTTGTAAATTATAAGACATGTCTTGGTGAAATCTCATCGGAAAATTAGTTATTATCTCCCTTGGGGACACAGGTATTATATAATTCGACGCCATCAACCAAGTTTATTATGATGGGTTATAATAATAATGTACCTTTAAGCTCAAGCTGTTCTGATGTTGATCAAACCATGTCAATTCCCGACTACTTCGAATCCGCTCTATGTTAAATTTAAGAAAGACAGCTGTACTTGTTTAAAAACCCAAAGTTTACCCAAAGACCCAAAGTTGGCAAAGGGCTAACCTTTTACGTTGACAGTTTTCGAAAATTACTGGAAAGTTCACATTTTTCTGCGGAAAAATGAATCAAAGTCTGAGTTGAAAGTTGCAAACATGAGATTTTCAAGGAAATATCGTAGCATAGAATACAAAAACAATATTTTTCCTGAATGATAGTAATAAAAATGAATGATAATATCATATTATGCATAATATTAGCCTTAAAATCCAGACCAGGCATTGTTTTCCATCATTCAGCAATTAAATATTTAAGCTTTGCCAACTTCCAACATTGAGTTATTTGTGTAAAGATGGAAAAATTTTCCAAATCAGGGAAACTCTTTTTTCCAGACCAAGACGTTACGATCAAAAACTGATCAGTAATGGTAATTTCAAATTTTCCCTAGTCTTATGAGGCGTAATCATGACGATTCACTGTGTGTAGCTCAGATCGCTGGTCCATATAAAATATTATGACGTGAAGGAAAGGATGATGAGCCTGGGAGGATAAATGAACATATTTAACAATTCCTGTCTTCTTACTCTTCTGCAGTCGATTATTTGAGACTAGCTTCCAATATATCGTCTGAACCCAAGCTACCAGACTTTGATCGTCAATTTGTGGTTTCTGTAATGCTATCGAACTGCCGTTCGTATAGACTACTGTAAGAAAAGTACTACGGGCACAAATTTTGCACGTTCATTAGCTCGCCTCACAGGGGGATTAGATCATAGTAAATCGTCGCATTCAATATCCTTAGTCAATTTTTAAGCGGAAACAAAACAATCAACAAATATAATCGCATTTATTTTAACTCGTATTTCAGCGGTCTAAAATAAAGTACAGCAATTTTAAAAGTGAAAGTGCTACCTTTAGACTTCAATCTACCTACTTCTTTCGGTATAGCTTTGAAATATACAATTTTATTATGGAAGATGAAAGCTCTGACACTTTGGTTCAATTGTATCCGCTAGTGTTTTTTACCATAGACACGTTGTACTGAAAATCAATGCTAAGTCACATTGTGATTCTAGTGTATTATTTTGTTGTGTTTCCGTTAGTGTCACGTTCACTATATAAATTAAACTTAACATAAAATATGGAATAAGTGCAAACAAGAAGAAGAAGAAAAACTCCTACTTAACCCATCGGCTTTTTTCGCAGTGTTATTTGTTTTTCTCGCAGAAACGGCAACCAAATTTGGTCTACCGTTTTATTAATACCGATTTGAACACAAGATCAATTGCGTCTACGTATCCTTGGAGAGTGGGGCTACGTGAAAAAGTAAGTAAACCTTTAAATACATATTTTACTCCCAAAACAAATATGGCATCCAACAATAATTATTTTAGACATTTAAAATTTTCACCGTGGTTTGATCAACTTCTCAGCTTGTTTTTTTATAACTTGGGAAACTCAAAACCATAACTTTTATTTCAACTGGAAATATTTAGAATGAAATGATGCATGCTTTTTTTAGTATTAATGTGACGTTCTATCTACGTCGAAAACGTAATGAATTGCATTTGGGAAACCCCTGCTGTGACCTTTCAGGCATAGCAATAAAGTAATTCTTAAAAATCATTGTGATATTACTGGAAATAAGTCAAATGTGAAAGTTGTGATCACATACAAGTGTGGAGGTCTCAAATTACCATATCAAATCTCCGCAGTGGTAAATCATTACCTCTCGAGTTGTGTTGTGACCTAGATGGCTTAATTTGAAGAGGCTGAGTTGACGAATGTATTCAATTTCAAGAAACAAAGTATTCACGCAATGTGCTTGATTGTACGTGTTTTACCAGCCTTTGCCTTTGTATTATTCTTAGCAAATAATGAGTTGAAGTCGCATATACTGGAGGTTATGATCTTATCGTTTTTGCAATAATACTAATGATATGAGTCACATTTCTTTCCGAATTGAAGACAGACCTTTCGTATTTAATTATAAAGCAAGTTCCATATAAACTAAATAAAACGGAACTTACTGAAATGGACCAACTGATGAAATAACACAACCTCTAAACATTTTCTACGTTCTATCTTTAGCATTCAATAATGATCGAAATCCGATATTTTTTCATGGTGTGGTGTCAATATCTTTCCGAATTTAAAAGAAATTAGCCACGGTTTGTTTGTTTAGTACATCTTTGTCATTCGTCATAATAATCGTTTTTAACTCAATCTATTGTAGGTTAATGCAGATTTCAAGTACGTGTATAAAGTCGCCTAAAATAGTTTCGTCATTTTTGAGCAAACAAGTCAACCAAGGCAAAAGTTTGGGGAAATGAACCATTAATTAATTAATTTACAGTTGTCACTTCAAAAAAGTAAGAATGTCTGTAAAAGTCAAAGTTAAAACAATTAGGTAACCATTATATCATCAATATTTTCAACGAAGGACGTAAACGCCAACAAGTCACTGACAATGCGCCAAAAGAGTATTGATGAGTAAGCCTCACAAACTGTTTATATCCATGTATATCCGTTAACGGATGAGCATCGTCTGCAGAAAGATACGCAATCCCAGTTGACACAATATATGATTCACATGCTTGCATTCGTGAATACTTCTTAAGACAGAGACAAAATCAAGGAGTCTGCCTATATGCACATACTTAAACCCAAGAAAAGCTTTGAAAAATGGTAATACCCTGTAAATAGTGCAAATACAAACATTTGTTCTATCAGCTATGCATTACTTCGTCAGATCTTAAGTACATCAGTATGAGAATATAGATGACACTCGTCTGCAGTGAAAGTAATAGTTCATAAGAGTGGCAGCGAGATTGGAGGTTGAGCTATATAAGCTTGCATTGCGTACAGTAAAAAAGATAAACCTGCCGGATAGGCCGTTGTTGTAAGCATTTAGTTTTAGTACGGAAAACTAAGAGCAATCTTTTCCTGTAAAAGTATCATGACACTGTCGATATATCGGGTATATGTTTGCTCCGGATACACTGCAATGACTAATAGTCCTATATATAATTACATGTATATTTTGTGCTACATAATCTATGCTGTATTAAGACGTGGATTTATAAGATAACTGGATGGCGTAGACAGCATCAAAGCTTAAGAGCGAGGGACGCTAAACTAGAAAACTGTTCACTAAAAATGTAGGAGAAACGCAGTGTTCAAAGGAGAGAGATGGAACTATGTACATACTCACGTTATTCTCAGCATATAAGATTCGTGTGATGTTGTAAGAAAATAGAGGCGCCTTCCAGAAATAGTTTTGCGAATCATCATAGGATATTTTTAGGAATTTTTCGCCCACCCAATATGGTTGCTATTTTTTGGCTCTAAAATTAGTCGTTATCTATTTATAAGCCGGCGAATTGAAGCACGTGGATTTTATAAAGATTTTTAAAATTCTCAATAGCGTTGCGTGTGCAGATTGAGCACATGCAAAATCCTATCACTTATGTATCTATGCTGATATAGTAAGTAATGGTAAATAAATACGGTATCGACGAAGTATATTGACTTTTATTTAAAAATATACAGGATGACTATACCGAATGCTTGTAACATTTTAAGAATTTCGTACACATTTCCCTCTCCCTGCCATTTCCTTCTATACTTGTGCATGCATGTATTTGATAATTTTTGTACAAAATTCCAGATTAACTCACTTAAGCACGTTTGTAAGGTTTGCTTTGCTGCAAAAACAAAATTACTGTAACAGAAACCATATATAATGAAACCGAGACCATTTAACTTTTGTTTGTAATTCACAACTCGAGTATTTTCAACTGGAACCGTATAGTTTTTCAACAAAAGGGCGTGAGGCTGCAGTTTTATTATCTTTTTGAAATCTCATTGTTCCAGTCAGCCTTTCTTGGGATAAGAATAATTCAGTGCATTCAATGGACGCGTAAAGAATTGGTGCAAATGTTAGATAAATGCTGTTGTGTAACTTGTCACGTAGTCCCTGTCTCTAGCTTTTGTTTACGTTTCAAAAAGATTCTTCACAAAAAATGCACACAGGGTTGACTCCGAATGCGCGTAAATATGTACCTATCAAGAATGCAACAAGCAAATATTTTGAAACTTTCAATCAATTCACAACTGCTCTCCAAATATTTGATACAAACCAGTAGCACACACCCACCATTAAAGTATTTGTAGTGTGAGGCAATTTATACTTCAATCTAAGCTTTGAAGAATACTGAATATGCAATATTTTGTAAAATTCGTATAGAACTGGCAAATGTACAAAGCCGTTTAAAACTGTATGCTTCTTATAATGTCCCCAAAAACCGTAGTACTTAGAATTTTTTTTACAAACGAAAAGAGCAACGTTGCATGCACCGTAAATATTCGTTATATTATATATTATAATCAAACGGGCTAATTCAAAGGTGGGTGCTTCACAAAAGTTTACGCTTGTGGACGATTGCACAAAATGTACGCCTACACGCTAAATTATTAGAACTGCTATCAAGATCGTCCAGTAAAAAGTATGCATATCAAGCTGCTTTATTGCTAATGCAAATGATCAATTAAGAGATCCGATGGGGTTTGTCAGCATTTCTCATAATTTAATTGATGTACGAATTCGACTAAGTGGCTGTAGAAAAGTGAAACCATACTACCAATACATTAATTTGCTACCATTAAGAGTGTGAATTCTAATGTCAGAGTTAGATTTTATGAATGAAATTGACTTCTACAATTTCTGAAATCACTGATGCATAATGTTTTATTCCCACTCCCAACATTTTGCAGTTCTTTTGCTAAGGGGATTTAACACAGCATTTTGTATGAAGCCGCAGTCACGTGCAAGTTTTATTTAGAAAGGCCAATGTCCATCCTGTTCAGTCTTTCGTTAAATCAATCATTCATATTTTGATCGAAACTGTTAGGCCTAATATAAAGGTGGGATTTATCTAATTACTGCTGAGAAATTTTTTTTTCAACTGTTATACGATCACATACTCAAGTGAGCAATCTTTAGATATTCTGGCGTGAATGCAATTATCGATTTTGCCTCCCCATGAACTTCACGTGTTTGATAACTCACGTGAAGTCTTGTGCCTTGAAATCAAGTAATTTGATTTAAAAATTACCTGCTCTCTGAACCATCAATGACCGGAGTGTGTGAGGGTGGAAACTTACTACTATCCGCCTGAGACCGTAGCTGTGCTTCCATTCTTTCATGAATTTTGCTTCCAAGTTAGTACATTTTCATTCATGCCCTGAAAATGATGGATCATCAAACTCAAACATTCTCGAACTCGAATTCGAAAACTTCTTTGATTTTTAGACAAGGGATTAGAAAATAAAATGTAGGAAATTTAATACTTTATCTGCCTTCAATACTATATGCATACATCAAAAAACATCACATTTCAAAATGTATATACACATTATAGCGATAGGAAGATGAACGATTTGATATTTACACCATATACTGCCATTGCAAAGTAAAATGTTTTATCGTATTGGCTCGCCCACGCCATAGAAATGCTGATTTTGCCTATACTCCATGTGTTCTTTTTGCTCTCTTCAGGTTTGCATTTTTGTAACAGACGCCTACACTCCAGTCGGGTTAGACACATCGTCAGCCGTCAAGACATTCAAGGTATTATTACCATTATATGTCAATGACTCCGGCTTCTTGTAATTAGCCATAATTTTATGCATATTTTAAATTCCAATCCCTTAGCTACATAATCAAATATTAGACTGAGAACAAACATAACCCGCTACAATAAAACTAAGATTTTTTCTGTTTTCCATAAGCGCAAACGGTTGGAAAGATTACATGCATAAACGTCTTAGATTGGAATCCCAAAATGTGCAAACACTCCCGAGATGTAGATGTCAATGGATTGGGGCATAACGAGGTTAGTAAGCCAACCGCCATGCAAGCACTGCTGTCCATGAAAAACAGTGATTTGTAAACAAACCTGCTCTCGTTGTTGCCATATGTCGTCAGCCAATGCAAAAATTAAAACTGGAGAAACATTTTCCAGCAAACCCTACATATAGCTTCTTTTCTATTAGCTCCTAAGTATAGTTTACAAGTTGCCCCCGTAAAAACATGGCTGGAGAAACCTGGAAAACATCACAAATAAAACTACCAAACTGATAAAAACAATGTAGAGGCACACGAAGTTGTTTTTCTAAAGAGTGACGACATTATCTCATCTGCATAAGTGTAGAAGATGTGAACAGTTGACAGTTGGATATTGTGTATTTTTGTTATTTGTGTAGATTCGATATTTATAGAATAACAGTGAGCCCAATGAAATGAGTGAATGATTCAGTACGTCACAATTCTAAACATCTGTAGAACAAAAACAGTGCTGTGCACACGTAATCGGCTAAGGTATACCTGTCATTTCTTACATCCGTATCAAACCCGATTACATCCCAACATCCTTCTAATTTTGGTTCGAACGATAACAAACGGAAAACAGGGACTAGGTTTGACAAACAATCTCAAACCCATTTCTAAGCGGGCATTCCAGTCAACCTTCTCGGGCAAATAACTACACTGTCGTCATTATACAAGGTAATAATTATCAACTTGATTTCTCATTTTTTACGAGAGAATAGAGAGGAAAACAACGCAACATGAGGCATACATATAAGATAGGCTAACTCTTTAAGTGTATAAACTACGCTATATAGTTCACTATGCTCCGTTTATTATACATGGTTCATATCCATATCACGGTGATTTGGTTTAATTAACACGAGGAAGATCAACATTACACCTGATGATTATAAAAATCTACTGAATTGAATAAATACAAAAGACTCCACTCTACCTTTTGTTAAAGCCTCTTAGAAACTGTGGTGACAGACATGTTGCCATCCGTAAGTGAATGGAGACTGAAAAAAGAGAGAAACACAAAAGTAAGCATTTTATTTCTAAAAATATGCTTCCTTTTTGTCAACAAATCAAAGGAAACTGTCGGATTAGTCTGAGAGGTACGCAACCAAATGAATGAAATAGCAAATGAGCAAAGCAAGGTGTGAGCAACGATGCGCTAAAGTCGATGCTCACTCACGGTTACGTTTATACTCAGCAACTTTCTTGATTAGCATGGATCGGTTATTCATCGCAGCAAAGGTTGAATGGGACTATTTAATACACAAAATAATGATGAATAGGCTATTCTCATTGGAGGGTAGAAAATGGTTTTTATGTGGTAAAAATTGCATTTCTCAATTTGGCAATAATGATTCAAGTGCATGAATGTCACTAAAAATTATTCCACCACAGCGTTCCGAAGATTATAATAGTTGAGACCATGACCTTACCAAATAGATTAACACAAATGTTCCCCACATTGCAGCAACAAAACTGATTAGGAATGATGGAGTAAAATTCATGTGTGCAGTCCTGGAGTTTCTGGAGGGCTGACTGTGAGTGTGTAATTTCATTCTCCTTCCCTAGTTGTCATAAAAGCACTAAAAATGCTGCCAAATAAACGATAATTTTCTTTGTTGATGAAGTCTTTGAACTGTATTGCAGTGCTATATTTCTATGCAGTTTCGATGCTCTAGTAATGAACAGGTGACGTTTTCAACTCAGGTGTGAACAAAAATCAAGAAAAACTAAACAAATGAAGCTAAAAATCTTCATGACTTGTGATTTGCTACACCCCAGCAAAACCAGCAGTACGTCTTTGTGTGCTTGTTTCGTGGGGTCATATAAAACAACAGTTTAGTGTAAAATGCAGAGCTAGTCCTCAAATGAATTTTTAAGAGCGAAAACAGTAGCAATAGATCACATCATTTTGTGAAACAATTAAATTGCACGCTGTGGCCTCTTTTTGTCTTCTTGCCTTAATTTTTTTGCTTATTTTTATCCGTACTTGTAGCCAGTTCCCATGTTGGAATTACTGGCTTTTCAAAATTTATCAACTTAAGAATGAGGATGAACTGCAGGTTCCTTGTTAATACTTGCTTTTGTCCATCACAGAGAATAATAACTGATAAGCTATGGAAGGCATCGTCTTACTGAAACTAGTAGATTCATTCATCGGGGCTATTTAATAATAACGTAACTTTTCCAGAACTTTATTCTAATTCAGATAAAAAAATCGGATTTGGCAATTTACGTGCATTTACCCGTTTGGTCTGATCTCTTTCAGGTGTAGTTTGGGTAAATAATCTTTTATACATGCTGATCACAAAAAGGCAAAATAGATGGAATACTGTAAACATTAAGCGTATTTGCGTAGGTGGGTGGTATTCGTCCCTAAGCGAAATATGTTGCATAATGCGTTGTGCACATCTCTGAAATAGTGAATTCAAAAAAAATCATGTCGAACTATACGAATGGCACGTTAGTATATTTTTTTAAATACAATCCATTCATGATATAAAGTTGACATTGAATCCTCGAAGCGAAAAGGGAAGCCCATCCATACGCATTATCTACTGATATAAAAGCACACACTTGCCAGAGGTTGTTTAAGGTTTGGTCATCTTAAAGAAGTCTAAGCGTCGTCATCCGTAGATGGCTCGTAAAGTAAACCAGGAAGAAAATTACATACTTTACTCTCTTCCGTAGCGCTTCTCAGGTGAATAGTTTTAATGCACACAAATTGGAGTATCTTATAGACTGTTACCAAATGCTAATATCCTGTCCATTCCACTCAACAATGTTACTACAAGTGTAAGTATTGCATAAAGCTAGCTCCCAATCCAGAAACCCTGTGCAACAACCAGATACCAGCTGCAATCCTATTCAACCACCCACACACCAATATAACATTTTACCTTTTTTGTTGACTGGATGCTGGACTGATGATGATATGATGGCTTTTTAAAAAACTTGGATAATATTGTTATAGTAAGCAAAGCATAGGGAACGGTTCACCGGTAAAACGGCTTCAAGCCAAAAAAGCAAGGTAGGAAAACAGAAAAACAACATGGAAGAAAGTTTTTAAAAGCCAAGCAGGCAGACACATGGCGAGAACAAGCTCTTCACTTTTATTTACAATGATCATTATATGGTTATAATGGAATACAAGAGAATACTATTTGGGAAAAAACTTACATGTCGTTATGTCAATCTCGAACATTTCACCATTCTTTTGGGATGATTATTTCTGCACGTTGAACAATATCTACTGGCGAGAGACAAGTGGTGCCGAAATTACTGTAAATAATTCATTTCTGTTTGTCCAAAGAGCGACTCGTTTTCTTCGCTGTACCTTTGCTCATAACCACACACTAACTCTACGCATTTTCGTTACTAATTTGAGTTGTCAGAAAGAAAAGCCGATTCTTAACTCGGAAGGTAAAGCTGTAAGGTTGAGCATTTTAGCCGAAGAGTAAGTAAAAATCTCTCGGTGAAACAGCAACAGTCTCAAAACGGAGGCATACGTAACACTTCAAAGCGAACAGTTTACTTTGCTGTACGATGGAATCAAAACACAACCCAATTTCAGAACACAGTTGAAGAAATGTTTGTGATGACATTCATTAGGTTATGATTATTCAGTAGAGCAGCAATATCCACAACCGCTGAGAATTCACTGAGATTGTATCACATTAACGCTTTAGTCTAAATTTTAAGAAACTATAGCTAACAGGTACCTGTAGTCATACAACGGCAACTGTTTTTGGGCATTTTAGTAGACCAGTGATTGTATAAAGATTATATAATTCAAGATTATACATTATATAGTTCTTGGTCAATCAATGATGATCCCTCGGTTTTGAAATTGAATGTTTTAAGCTTTGAACTCCGAAGTAAGTTCATACGTTGGTCAGA
Organism: Orchesella cincta; assembly: GCA_001718145.1. Classification (NCBI taxonomy): domain Eukaryota; kingdom Metazoa; phylum Arthropoda; class Collembola; order Entomobryomorpha; family Orchesellidae; genus Orchesella; species Orchesella cincta. The sequence continues at coordinate 82,568 of LJIJ01000026.1, read as the reverse complement.
CTTTTAGCACGATAACACGAATTGCTGTAGAATGCAAAAAACAATGTGTTAGGGTTTTTGATAGCCTTTGCAAAATGTCTGTTAATTGATCTGGTGCAATCTGTAAGCTCTCACTGGACGTAATTATGGAATTTTAAAAGTTTTTGTACAAGCCGAAAATTGTATCTTAAGACAGTTCGGAAGATTAGCGTTCATGTTAACAACTCGCAAATGCACACAAAGAAGTACATCTCTAGAGAAGAAAACTCAACAGGTTGCACTCAAAGTCAGTTTTTCGGTCTAGGGAGAGACTACTTTGTAAAGGTTTTACTTATTTGCGAAGTCAAGGTCAAAGTTACTATATAAAATGTCCACACTGTCACTCTTCACAAATAAGAGACTACTTTTTTAAATGTTATTTCAAGAGTAAAAGTCAGCAATGTCAAGTGAATATCAGTTTTGAAACAGCTCGCACTGAACAAAGAGATGATGATATAATATAATTTAAGGTAAAGTGTCAACAAGTCAGCAAGTGAAAGATGGAAAGAGCTCAATAATGTGATGTTAATATCAGCAAGATATTGTGCCGACGCTTGAGGCAGTTACTGAAGTGTCAAACGCTTGTTCTCCCACTTCACTTCTTGCCGCTCAACTCTGCAAGAAGCAACTGACTCAAATCATGAATGGTGAAAGGTGATTTAGATCTACAAATTTGAGCAAGCAGCTAAGCAGAAGCTGGCAGCAAGCATGGAGCTAAGAAACAACGAGATTCAGCAGCACTGAGATGGTGTTATGTTGTATAGTAAAATCAGTGTGAATGTTAACTTGATCGGTCCCCTTCCTTCACACAAAGTCGAGCAGAAGCAATGCATACAACATGTACTAACTTTGCTGTTTTACTATTTATTGTGTCACAGATATGTGGAGTTTTAGTAAAGATGATGTGATATTGTAGAGATGTCTTGCCGAGTACTAGGACGCTAGTTCTAGTATCATAGCATGTTATGAAATCTTTCAATACCAACGTCAATTAAACTGTCTGTGGACTAATATACGGGAAAGTCGACAAATATTTGGTTTATTAGAAAACTTTTGTTTTTTCTAATGTGTTGAAAATGAAACATTGAAGTTAGACCACAATTCTCTGCCTGCAAATTGAGAACTTTCCCTATGTCAAAAAATGAGGTGATACAATAAGAATTGCCCTGGAAAATTGATGAAGATAAATTTACTCACGAATTCTATTGTCTGTATAAATGGGGGAATTTATCGGGTAACGAATATACCGAAAAAAGCATTAGCTTGTAAGATTACACGATTTACGACCGAATAATTTTCCTGTTCACAAAGCGTTAGTCACCTGTCACATATAAAAACATAGGTTCAGCTAAATAAAAGGAAAAATCTAATATCTTAGATTCTACTGTCAAATCTACTTACACTCACGTATAAATTCACGCAGAGTAGCTAAGCACTGACTACTTGCTTTTGCATGACGTGAGACTAATACTCGGTCACTTGAAAAAATGTTATGAATCTACGAAGGTTTTGTTAAAGATATATATGCTTTCACTTATACATATTTTTGCAATATAATTGCTAAACATCACTACATGATAAAAAGAGAAGACTGGGAGAAGAAGAGAGGCTGCGGAAAATTGTATTTAATCATTGGTAATGAAAACACGAACTGAAATGTTAGCTGTAACATAGACATTTCGGTATCTATTTCAGTGTCATTCTTTACAATAACAAGCTAACATACGCATGTATATGTGCAGAAATACTTTAAGAGAAGCTCATCGTCATCATTGAAAAGATGAAAAGAAAAAAGATCATTGGATGTTTTATGCTTGAAGACTCTCGACTTCCACTGATTCCAACAAGTCATTTGGTATCCCTAGTTTACTTAGTATCTACCTGAGATACGCAGAAATGACAACTTTTATATTTATCTGAAATTATGAATTACCTTCTCACTTTTACGCTTTAATTTTAGAATTACTCATTACTTCGATCCATTCCAAAAAAAATGATCCGATATAAAACGCTGCTGCTGCTCCTGTTTCAAGCACTAGGGATGTTATATTATCATGCAATGTTACGAACTACAATCATCATTTCGTACACTCATCTTCAGATTTTATGAGCACACTGACTGCCGTACTACAATTTTTACTTTCACACAGTTTGATGGAACAAGCATTCATCCAAAAAAGATTCACATGTAACACATTCCAGTACTAAGCCCATTTATGACTGTTCACAAAAAAATAGACTAAAACTTTGCAAGCACATGACACAGATACATTCTACTTCGCATGTATGAAGCCAAGCGTGTGGAAACTGAATATATATTCTATTCGAAAATCGTAAAGGTTGGAACATCAGCACTAAGGAATGTCAACAGTTCTTTAAATATTGCATGAGCAAAAAAAATGTGAGGAGAAATGCATGTGTTTTTTCTCCCTTGTCTATGATGTTCCATGCAACCGTAATTTTGTCCTTAGTAGAAAGCACATAAAACAAAACTTTGGATCAAGCTTCCTTCCAAGGAGTAACTCAACTTGAAAACAGCACAAACTCAAATTAAAACTTAACATTCATGCAATATGATTAAAACTTACGCATCAACACTTAAATCACAATAGAAATGACAGAAACGTTTAGACAAATACGAATGCGTACAAATCCAACTACAAAAGTTCACGTGCAACAACTCAAAAGTATAAAATTTAGTGCAAGCAATTTGTAGGAGAAGAACTCCGAATTTCTGTGCTACTGGAAAATCAGCAAGTTGTGCTTAAACAAAGATTTTGAAAAGCATGAGAGACCTTCCCATGCGACAAAACTCTTCATGATTGTACTTAACACACGGCTAACACTTCAGAGCAGAAACCGTTCTTCCACTGCTCTTAGTTGGTACACACTGAGACGCTGTCTGCTCACAGCCACACTGAATACTGAAAATCAGCTCGTCTCTTCTCTGCTTTCCTTAAGTACAAAGCGTTACTCACCACGTACTTCAGTTATCAGAATACTTGTAACAGTTTCACTTCCGACTTCAAATTTTTTTCATTTAGTACTTCTGTACACTGCGTTTCTTATCTAGTCTCTAGCTTGTGACGAGATTGAGAAGCACGGTTTACACCATTACTGCCTAGTTCTTGCTTGGTGACATTAGCATGGGTTTAAGCTGTACTACAGATTTTTCCACTAGTATGTCTTATTCGTTGTCGTGTGGCCACAAAAACTTTTCCTGAGTACAATTGTTACTACTGCCTATGGAGTTCAGAGGGGAAAGACAATTAACTTGTTTTTTTCGGAAAAAATTACAAGAATGTGTGGTGAAGGTAATGATGATAGTGAGACGATGAACAGCTTAATCATGCGTGCCTCTTCTCTAGGTCGCCGATTTGCCGGCTGTTGAAATTGTAACCGTGTGCTTGTGCTAGTGTAGAGCGAGCACACACGCAGCAATAAGAAAGGAGCATGCGACTTGGAGATCCATTGGCAAATAACTGAGTAGCCTCCATACTACACCTGTGGACTTTTATATATGAGACTAAGTGTAAAGGAAAATAGCGTGGGCTTTTTGCGTAACGCGTGGCAACGATGTCAATGAAACTGAATACGGATTACTACTATTACTGCTGACTGATGCTGATTCCTCACAGCCAGTCCTACTATTTACCACCACTGCCACTTTGAAACACAGCGATCTTCTCCACTGCCAGTGCCTAGTGGAGATGAAGTTGATGATGCTGAGGATAGTGAAGATGATACTGGGAATCTGTAAGAATGCCAAACATGATTTTCCCTTCTTGTCCTATCCTATACGGACGATGATGATAAGGATGATGATCTGGTCACACATAAAAATGTGTGCATACATTTATTGCACTCATTTCTGTTGTTGAGAGCGCGCTACATGTATTTTTTCTTCAGTTTTAAGTTGTCTACCCCGCACATATTAGATGCTAACAAATCGTCATATAGTAGTAATAGTTAGTGGAAGCATTTGTGCGTGGTTGTTTGGTTTGAGTTGTAAGGTTTGTAGTGATATCAAGCATTTTCTCTCAGACAAAACAGGAATAATAATCTTTCACTTTTTCATGTGTTTTTCCGGTGGCTCTGTAAGACTAGATTGCGAACTTTTATAATTATCTTACTTGAACGTATACAGAAAATGTAGAACAAAAAATAATTACCGCGTCACTTGACACACGAAACTGCTTAAAAGTGTCAAATTTAAATAATAATGATCAAAATAATAATGAAAATCGTTTCTATATTTATATCATGTATGGCGAGGATACATATCGATAGCTAGTTGGAAGCTGGAGGCTGAGGTGATTCATGATTTAACTTTATTAAATTGATCTCAACCCTTCGAACATTGACATATTTCAACAGACAGTTGCCTTGATTATTGAAGACAACATATTTGTTGAGTGTTGAAGATGATTCGTTAGTTTGAGGAGTGCTCGCGCTATTTTGATGACGGTTATGACATGATTCCGTTCAAAAAAAGATCCAGCATGATCTGCTTTCACGCATTTTTTCTGTCTATTTTGCTACATGACTGACCTTTCTAAGAATAAATCAAGGATTGAGCTGAGATTTTGGATCGCATGATGTAATTCGGATGGTATGCATATATTAAGGTATTCTACAGAAAAAAATGCAAATTGCTCACCGTTCACACACACATCAAAGCATTATGTTTCTCTCCGAAAAAAGATGTATCGTCAGTTCTCGCGGTACGTTGATGAGCTACTGAACTGAGATTGTGCTACTTCAGATTTTATCTCCAATCAACACAGCTTTCACTTCATCAAAATTACTCATCCAAAGTATTTTGGTGAGCACAAAAATAAAATGAAATTGTACATGATCATAAATATTTGCATGTACAACTTTGGGCAATATAATAGATAGCTTTGCCAAACTGTGCAAAATTTGTTTTTTAGGAAAAATTACAATCACACGTCATTCCATGGAACAAAGTTCAAGAAAATCAAATGAAATTAGTTTTGGGAAAATATTACAATTGAGTTTGGATTAGAGGAAAATTGGATGAAGTAATTTAAGCAATCAAATTTGTACCTACTGTAAACCTAAGTTGGCTTTATATCAATACAATGGCATTAATTTTTGCTATCAACATGTTTTCCTGTTATTGCCACAGATTTAGAATTTAACAACATGTTGGGCTGCACGCTAATTTTGCAAATTTGTAAGAGTTGTACAGGCCAACAAATTAAACAATGCAAGCTTGTTACATCCAACTCTACCCCTTAAAACCAATTGCTCATATATATAATAAAAACTAATTTAAAAATTAGATGCGCAATTTATTCCTTAGAAAAGATCACATTTAAAGTACACTGTGATGAGCCCAAAGAAATAATTATAATTCTTTGCTCTCCAGTACATTTATTAAATAAAATACTATCATGTCTCAACAAGACATCTTCATTTCCATCATATCATATGCCCCTCTTACCTGCCACTAATCAGTAACGGGACATAAGTAAGTAGTGCACTCGAGCATTATGTCATAGCCACGAATAGAACAGCAAAAAGAATGTTTTTTTTTTCATTTCTTGTTTTCCACATGCAAAAAGGCCTTGGTCGTGGGCGAAGAAGCAGCAGTTGTTTAAGGAGTACTGCTTTCTCCATGTCGTTTGTTGTGCATGCTATCCACATTAAAAGTATATGCATAACCAAACAGCACATTATAGTACATCCTTGTAGATTCCTACCGCCTCGCAAAATGTAGCGACAGTGGTTCCTTCCTGGGCGAACAAAGTGTAGCCCAAGCCCACCTGTAAAATGATTATCCCTACTGCTCATTCACATTTATCTCATTTACGTTACAATGCAGGGCAGCAAGAGGCCGAAACAGGTTTATCGAAAGCGAAGAGCCTGTACCTATCAGCAGCATCAATGTCCCTTAAAAATCATCATTATTTTATGAACATCATTCATTTATTCGTTCCTTCATTCATTTAAACGGCTTCTCTCCCTACACACATTTTTACAACAAATGCACTCTCACATATATATTATGCTAGTTCCACTTACACCAAACAACATACCATGTTCATCCAATCCAACTGATTTATTATGATGTAGATGAGATCATTAGTTCTTTCTATGAGGGAAGACAAGTCATAAGTGGCGATAACGAATCGTTCATTGATGTCCAACAGACATAGACTCACAAATTTTAATGTAAGTACTAAAAGGGACTAGTATCAGAAAATCTTAGACCCTCATCATATCATACTGCTCAGATGGACAAAATGATAATCTTCCATCATCCCATCAAATCATGATGATGGTCACCGTCACCGTGTGTCTCATATCATAATATGTAAATAGGCACTGATGTGAAGAAAGGTTTTTTTATTCGACGAATGCAAAATTTTCGTGGCTTTATTTTGAGAAATTTTAATAGTGAAGGAAGCTTTGGTTCCTCCTCTCCTACTGAGAGTGAGAATCAAAGAAGGAATCGATTTTTAGACGGACACCCAAAACCCAATTATGAACTTGACAGACGCACACACACATGTACATACAAATAGATACGGCATTATGAGATCATCACCACGATCAGACACATCAAAAAAAGAAGGATGTGTGGTCGCATTTTATCTCACTCTCTTACCTACATTTATTTGCATTCTTTAACAAAAATACACTTGTCTTCAATACTCAAAGTATAAAATTATATACAAGTACAAAATGGAATATGTATGTAGATATTTAAGAAAAATCAGCACATGGTATGCATATTATGCACCTTGCAGTGACTTTAATATTTCACATTATTCATCGAAATCATAACTCTGCTAAAATAAATGTGCATATCAAAACGGGAATATTTTGAATGTAGTCGAGATTTGAAGCTGCAAGGAGTATGATCTGTGGTTGAGTATGGGAGATTTCCAAATGTGTTTTTGAGCCACAACACCTTTTGCTGTCTTCCAATTCAACCTGGACACCATACTCAGCAATGCCTAGTGGCAGGAGAGATGAAATATTATTTGAAACATTAGATTTGATACGAGGTTACAAAGCTCAAGTAACTCACTTAGTTTTAAAATTTATCTATTGTGTATGATGCTATGTATGGTTTGTTGCGGTTGAGGAATTCAAGAGGATCCAAACGGGGCACTGCTACCCGCAGAAGGGGCTACGTGAGAAATAATTAACTCAAGCCGTGGGTTGACCGGTGAACTTCTTCCGACTTGCCAAATCTCGCCAATTTTCCTCACACGTTTGTATTATTTTGGGCATTATTATGAATGTTAAGAATAAAGACGCCCACCAAGAAGTTTGTCGAGAGATAAATGCGTAGGCAGGAAAAGTAGCCTTCACCATATAAGGACTCAATGGGTGGACTTGGCGAGTCTGCTTATACAGACATAAGACATAATATACACATATTGTATGCATACGTTGACATCGTAAAAAATTACAAAACAATATCTTGCCCGTACAATGGGACACAATACAATACAATGTTTTGCTTTGGCTCATACGCTCAACATGGAGGAACATCTTTGAAGATCGTCATACATGCACCTCACAAGCCAATTGAATGAGTGAATTTTAGTGGCAAATCGTCCTCATCATCCTCAGTTTTATCACTTATTATATTATGTTACAAATGAACATCCATATTATTCAAATGTACACTTGCTTCGCCGTATCATTATGATGATGCAGCAGCAAACAATAACATTACAACAATAGCGCAGAGTCAGTGGCGACGGTATGGCAAGTAGCGCGGTGAAACAGAGAGACGGAGCGGCAAAACTTGCAGCAGCTTCCAGCCATTATTGCTGAACAACAACAATTATTATTATTATCATCATTTCTGCCCATCGAGCTTGTACATTTTTGCTTGATAGGGACTTTCTTCACGTAATGTTGCAACATTCCCCGTCAACAACATTATTATGCAGAAAACCCACCACCGATCATTCTCCACAATACAGACATGGCATGACTGAGAAAGCTACTGAGAACCTACAGTGTATTCATCATCATTCATGGGCAATGTGTTACTAATGAATGTCTGCTGCTGAAATGTTGAGGATAAATCGTAATGCATATTAGCTCTTGTGCGATTAACCAGATTTGTGGTCTCATCTGAATCCTTGGTTTCCCTGTACACGCTTTTAATATTGCAACAAATCTAGTCTGTTAGTGCTTAAAGATGATTGCTATAAACACAATCAACCAGAGTACGTGACCTTAGAGTGAAATCGGCCAATAGCATTTTTTGGAGGGATATTGTTGATAAAACTGGAATCTCAGCAAATTTTTTCACCATTGTTTCAACAAATCACCTTTACCATTGGTCTAAAACAAAATCCCACATTACTTTCATCCAGTAATCGTGGAGCCTATAAATTTCCTTTGACAGTCAGTGATTAGATAGCTCTTTCTCCAAAAACATGTCCTCACCTTAGGTAGCTTTAGGATTACATTTTTTGCTCAGTGTCACAATCTTGTTTGATGAGAATTCTGGACAAGATATCTTTAAAACCACTAATTAAAACACTAGTGTATGAACGACGAACTGGCTAAACTATGGACTTTCTTGAATCTACGTAAAGTAGAGAATCAAAGGGGAAAATTTTATTTTACGCTTAACCCGAAAACTAAAATGTTAGAAGAACATTGTTTTCTGCCATGGTTTTGTTATTCACCGTATGCTGTGAGTGAAGGGACAAATCTCAACTTCTTCTATAAATCATTTCTTGTAAGACGCATCATAATTCGGAGAACCTGATACTTGATGTTTAGAATATAATAATATGACTTCTCATAAAGTAAAGCGGATATATAGTTTCATTGAAATTATGTCATTAACGCCAATGCATTTGTTCACAAGGGAGAAATTTTTGAGTACTGCACAGATACTAAATTAAGTATGCGTAATGAAAGTACAAAAATTTGTGCTCAAGTAAGCACTCGTAAGCTTTGATCTGCAATACTGCATCGTTTCGTATTACCCACAAAACTTGTAAGGAACATGGCCGGATAATCGAGGTGAAATATGATACATTCGTGAATAAACTTTTGCTACTTAAAGATGATGGAGGGATTGGCGGAAGACTTGCACTTTAAACCGGCATCTTCCGCAAAAGGAGTTGTTTCAAATAAAATAAAACCATATAAAATGGGAAGACATGCTAAACTCATTTGTAATATTCCACTGTGGTTCTACTATAATAGATTAACGTACAAAAGGTGCATCGCAAATTTTGGTAGAAATGAGGAAGAACAAATGATGGTATAAATAATAAAAATATACATACATATTTATTGTAATAAATTGTTTCGTCCTTTACCAGCATCTACTTACGTGAACGTTTGAAGCATCGCACGTTAATTGTATTACAGCAATACACTCAAGTGAAAGAAAAAAGCAGGCTATTAAAGGCAAAACCCTGCTTTTTACGGTTACAGCTCCTTTTCCACTTGACAGAAAACTGAGCAACACATGAGTACTCTGATATTGTGATTCTTGAGCACATGCTGAGACAACCCCTAAAAGTCGACGAAAGCTTGTTGGGATGTTTGAAGTTGGAGTTATTCAGCTAAATCAAAGGCTTGTGATGTGATATTCTTATAAACTTATCTGGTCCATATAAGACAGTTCTTAAAGGATGCAAGGAAAACACACGAAGACAGTTGCATTTTTATGTCCTGCATGCAGAGTAACAACATCACACACACGACACAACATGGTCAATTTTGTTGGATTTTGAAAACTGCTACAACGTGTGCTTTTAAAGTCTACTGCAGTTAAGCTGCATATTCATGATTCATGAATAAATTGCAAGTATACTTCACCATGTGTATGATAGTTTATTAATGAGATTTATGTACAAACAACCTAGATACATTGTGTGTGTAACGCGTTGATGTACGCCATCCACTACAACGTAGCTTGTAGGGACAGTGTCTTTCGCATATAACCCCAACCTTCACACCCAAATGACCGTTTTTGGTTAAACCTAATTAAAATAAGTTGCTCGGTTGCTGGCAAGAAGTTTAAATGCGTAGCTGAAGAATGCAATTGTATTATAATATTCTAACCTGCGAATAAACCACATGCTACACATTTTCAAAACTATAAGTAGCGGTTATCAAAATGTCTGGATACTTTTGAAACCGATGAATTGAAAACTAGGGACATTTTAAAAAATACCAAGGCTGAAAACACTTTACTGATAAACAGTTTGTAAAAATTAGGTGATAAGCATAATTAGAATTTTTCCCAAAAAGAAAGACGGACAAACTAGACAAAGCGTAAAATATTTGATAATATCACCTATAAGATAATACCGTAACGGATTAGTCATGGTCAGAAATATTAAATTGCCCATTTGAATTTTTACGTGGATGACACAAGTGCAAAATTTCTGTCCTCACACGTTTACCGTCTGCATAGTAATCTGGTTTAATTTATGGGGAATTTATTTGTGTGTAAATAAGCTCTCCTATGCACTCTCAATGAACTATTGATTCTAATCAAATTATAAATGCAAATATTGTAAATAAACAAGGCCTTACGTGTAAACACGTATTTTTATATGAATGAGCTAGCAGAACTCACACATGTACATCCACCAACGATGAATTGTCTCTCACATTTTACATGATATGCTCCGTCTTACGACATCAGGACACGGGTGGAAATAGTTTTGAGATGCTAGATTATTTTTTGAATTCGACGTGGCCTAATGTATGGAACTATCTCGTGAAAGGTCTGCCTCGCCCTAAACATCGATCATTGTCATCATGTCGAAGTTCAATTAACCCCAGATCACAGTTTGACATATGGATTCCGAATACGAATCCTTCTGAGAAGTAGAAACTGGCTCGTTGATTTGTTCAGTGTCATCGAACGTTTACACGCAACAAAACATCATGTGTCAATCAATTCGCGTAATGATAGTAAAAACTTATACGATTGAATATGCACACGCATTACATAAATGTACAACTGTTTCTATACAAGCTTCAAGCCAATTGCACCTTTTGTTGTTCATTTTTTCACTACATTCCTCCAGTATAATATATTCCGCAGTTGAAACAAGTAGATCATACTTGCATAACACATTACTTACATTTATTTATTTTACTAGTCAATTGCCCCATACATAATCGTGGGTTACTGGAAAATTTCCCCGTTTCGCAGAAGAAGAGAGCTAATCCAGAGGAAGCTCCAGTGCCGCTCTCAACAAAAGCTAAAAGCAGTCTGTTGCATGCAATGCTTTGATTAGTACATACCTGTTGAATGGCTAAAAGCATCATGTGTGATTCTTCAAAATAAAGCTTTTAACGGGCAAAGATATTGAAAGGGAAAGAAAATTTAGAAATAACAACGGACTTGAATGGTTTTCAATACACGAAGAAAGTGCTGGTAGCCGATCGACTACTGTACCGCAAGAGGCATTATATCATCTCTCGTTGTTTAGGGGTTCCTTCTCTAATCTTCACTCTTTTTCATGAGATGTTTACTTGCATGTGTATGAATATACATTGTTGAATGAATACTTTACAATATTTATTGCTGAGGAGCATCTTCTTCAGCTACAAAGTAATGTGATTTTTTCCTTGCTCCGCATTATGTTCACGGATACTCAAGATGATAATAATAACTGATACATATATATACTTATTTGTTGAGTATACCATTTACAGAGATTTAAAGTAGTGATTTGGTAAAAGGTCAAAAGACTATTAGGCCCGTATGAACGCCCACGTGCATTACGAAGGTTCTCCCATTCAATTGTTTCTGTTGATTCCTTGCATTAGTTTTTAATTCGCTGCTACTAACATACCAACTCCTATAATTTTGGGTATATAGTTGAATTTCTAAAGAAATTATATGACAAGAAGCTATGCATTTCGGTATTAAGTTTCTAATATTAGACTTGTGACAATTTACTCCATTCAAAAGCGTGTGAGTGGGTAGTTAAACCGTCATTATTAATTTGATTTCTAAGTTTTGTATAACTCACGTTAGCCTAATCAGTATTTGATTATTCTTTCTATCTTATCTACTATGTTTGTTTGCTGTCGGCGAGAGCAAAAAACAGCTGTAAGTTGTTGAATCAGTGCGCAGGATATTGTGGTGTATGAGTATGATTTATGCATCGCAAGAATCTTTTTAGGGGGGAAGCGGAGTGCCTCTGTGCCTTTATGGAGGCCTTTTTAATAGTTTTTTGAACTACATAAGAGAGCGCGGCAGGCGCGCGAGCGTGCTATGATTTTTTTTTTGTGTGCGAAAGCCGGTGAGGGGGCATGGGACGAACAAAACCACAATTTTGTGGTGTTTTTATTGGAGTGGATTTGTACTGACTCGTGGTGTTGCTTTCATTCGGGTTGGTGTTGGTGTATTGTGATCTTGCTATGATTCATTAATGTGATGCGAGCGGATTGATGATAGTGAATTTCATACATAAATGAGACTTAGGGTCTCTTTCCTTGTTTTTTAGTTTTCTTTCCGGTGTCGTTATAAAGATATAATTTTTTTGGGGGTCAGAGTCCTGCCATAATATACTTTTGGTTTTTTTTTTGCTTTTTTATATGCTTGCTATTCGGGCTAGCTTCATCTATAGTTTGGTGAATTTGACAGTAATCGCGGAAAATGAGCAGCAGGACCAAGCCAAGTGTGTTGTAATAGTGATTGGTTTTTGCGCAGAGGAATACACCCGCCTGCGGCGCGCGATGTATTTAGGAGCAGGATGAAAAGCACTTGGTACGGTTGTTGATAGCTGAGCGCCCATAATGGTGTGTGGCGGGGCGCAAGATCTTCTGTTGTTTGATTTGTATGTTGGGTGATATTGCGGTTATTTCATGCTTTTTTCTATTATATTTGATGTGCATTGTCGTGTCGCGATAATAGAGGATTAATGAAGGTCATGCTGTGTTGATGATAATGGAGGGATTATTGAGGCAGTCCTCATTTCAGCAGTATTGTACGTGAATACGTGGATTGATAATACGTCTGCGATACTTGTGCGCGCTCGTCTTTTGATTGTTTTATTTTACTTATTTACTGTAAATATGTTACGGTTATTTTATGCTTGCCACGCTATTGGGGCGCGCGGCGACCATTCTGTGGGTTGTTGGAGGAAAGCAGTGGGGGGTGCTTGTGTTTTGGGGTCGAAACGGTGCTCTTTTAGTTATAGTATACAATTGAACACATCTTACAGAAGAGATGTGTCTGGAGAAATATTTTATCATCATTATAATGCTATATAGATCTTCGTACTCATGTAAGGAAGTGGTATTTTTTCATTGTATTCGTTCTTCTTTTTATATGATCTATAATAGTTTCTCCTTCATGGAAAAGGAAGAGACAACGTTCCGTAGCTAACATTAATTTCAATTTATGTCGCTATTGACTACCTAGATTTCGTTTTTATGATTAATCTATCTTATATCATAATCACGTACACAAAGACATACATACCTCAAATGACTTGACAAAAAAAGCAACGGCATACCGGTTAGCCTGCATGGTGTAATAAGCTACTGGTGTTACTTTTCACCATTTCGGTGTAGTTACACAAACACAATGTGAATGTTTGCATGCAAGAACATATTCAATACGCTTTAGACTTCCTCTCTTTTTTTCCTATCCCTGTGATTATTATTGTGTCCATCTTTGTGAGTTTCTTAATAAGCCTTGCCTTCTTTCTGTTCCTCTCCTCAGATGATTGTGATATGATGCTATCGCGCTCAATTCATGCAATTGATTCCATTATCGAGGCAGGTAGTTGTGAAAAGTGAGCAAGTTGTCCAAGACTTGTTTCTGATTAGTTGTTCATTTGAGTTTTCACAGTTGATGCAAATATTCCTATGTTTTATCATAATCTTCATTGAATTCCCTTTAAGTATTGTCACGTGGGCATATTCCCAAGGGGAGATATATTAAGATATAATACCAGCATGCATGGTGCCCAGACAGTGTGGCATATTGTTATTTGTTATGTATGGTTTGATTTTTCTCTATTTTGTATGATCATATATAGACCGTCTGCGTCAATATATTCTCTATGATATTGTATTTTTTTTGCGTGACAACAAGAAAAACGTGTGCGGCTGCGTACATGGGGGGGGCGGTGGGGTGGCGGTGCGGGGGCGGGGCGGGGTTTTTTTTGTTTGGTTGGTTTTTTTTTTTTTTATTTTTTTTTTTTTTTTTTTTTTTTTTTTTTTTTTTTTTTTTTTTTTTTTTTTTTTTTTTTTGTTTTTTTTTTTTTTTTTTTTTTTTTTTTTTTTTTTTTTGTTTTTTTTTGTTTTCTTTTTTGTTTTTTTTTTTTATTTCTTTTTTTTTTTCTTTTTTTTGGGTGTGTTGGTTTGTGGTTTTTTTTTTATTTTTATGTTTGTTATGTGTGCTGTTGTGTGTGATGCTATATTTATTGTTATGATTGTGGTCTACGTTTGTTTCTTATCCTAGCGACCTCCGTCTCGTTTGTCTACAGGCTTTTTTTATTTGAGGTAGTGATTCTGACTATTCATTTTATATCGATGTGTTCAGAGTCAATGTTATTTCAGCATTCGATAGTGGGATAATATAGGATTTTGATTATTGTTTCGCTAATGTAAAAAAATGATTCATCGTATGCACAATTACTTGTTCACTAATTTATTATCTAATTTACTTTCTCGGTGTTTAAATTTTCATGCGTTTTCTTTTCTAATTATATGTATCATGTCTCAATATATTTCCTCATTTTCATTTGGCTAGACCATTAAAGTATTGACGATTATTGTTGTCAGCGGCTAGTATTTTGTTAATATGTTTTATGATTATTTGTATTGTTCTCACTCACAAGTATTATTGTTTTTATGATAACATCTTTTTTATATATTTAGATATTTATCGATTGTATTGATTTTATTTTAAATTTAGTATAGTATAGGATTGTGCGCTGTATAAAGTAGTTTATATTAGTTTTCACTATTCAATTTCTGAATAATTCGTTTTTTTATTTAGCTATATATGTTTTTTTTATTTATATATTTTCTCCATATTTGTGTGATTTTCAGAAAGAGAGCCGTTACTGTATAATTGGTGTTGTTATATATCGTATTTATATTCTTTTCGTGATTAGATTCAATGCATTATATTTTTTAAGGTGGCAATATTGCACTTATGGTTTTAAGTGTTTTCCCTATGAATTACTATAATGCGATTTTGATGGTTTTTTAATGGTATTAGTAATAGTTATTGTCTTTATGTTTTGCGTTTATTTTTTTATCTATTTCTATCTCTGTATAATATTGATTGATTCATCTAGTGATATATGTATTTATATTATCTAGTGTGAGTATAGATGTCGATTGATTATAGATTTCGTTTGTCTGTTTTTATTGTTTTCTTACTGGTTTAATTTGCTTATTATTTCTATTATCAATAATTTTAGAATTATCTCGTTCTTCCTTGAGCGTATGATTTTTTTATCCTTTGTCGTGTTTATCTTTTTATTATTGTTATTACTCGATTTTGTGTTAGTTCTGCGTAGGTTGTCGCATCACTGATACTGAGTGACTGACTGACGCAAATTTTGGTGGATAAAATTAAACTAGCTCGTACGTAAGTAAATCACATCTAAAGAAAACTTGGCTTCATCATCGTCGTCATCAAACAAAAAATAAACAAGAAACGAAAATTTCCAACTACAAACTAAATTTTTTCACTAAGTTCCAGATTATCTATGAAAGGGAAAATGACATTTGTCAGGAATAACAGTGAAATGGTTTCTGTGTGTAATCAAAAACAACTTGTTTATTCCCATTGTCGTCGTTAATGTGTAGGAATTATAAACACATCAGAGTTAGCTAGAAATACATTTGCATCGACACTAAATGATTGGAAGTATCATTTATCATTGAATAGGGAACAAGAATAGCCTTTTTTAGAAAAGCTTCTGTACAATGGCAAACAAAATATGAACTAATGGAAGCCGTTTTAATGTAAAGTTCAACCCCAGCCAATTCAACTGAGTTTCGGGAAAACTTTTATGTGTCACAAAGTAAAGTGGCTGAACAAAGGGGAAATGAATGAGAATAGTTTGTACGGGATTCATGCTTTGATAAAGCCTAATTGTGTTGGTGAAAACGAGTGAAGCTGAAATGGCAAGGGGTCTCTCAAGTAGTGGCACTAGTAGCACCTTGATTTTGCATATTGGTGTGGCCTTTCATTTACGTACATCTGTATCAACATAACAAATATGTTTTGTTTTTAAATTCTTCACCTTCGTCAGTTGTTTTTGTTTTCATGTGTCTTCCATTCACGTCATTCCCTTTGCTTGAGTGTTGAATGGTTTCTTGCTGCAGCTTCTTCAGTTTGTCCTTTGCTTTGTAGTCAATTTTTCAACTTGTGGGGAACAAATTACAAAAATAGGCTAAAACTCATCCTCGCATTTAATCTAAAAAGCGTAGTTTGAAGATCAGGAGTTTCTGGTAGAAGTCGTCAAACGGAAAATAAAGGTAGTCGATGGGCTAATTTGTCTTTTTGCATTACTACAAATCACCCACGCCACGTGTCCCTTTACGGAAATAGATTTCTGTGTACGATAAAGAGCTCTCTTGTTTGGAACAACAACAACCATTTACGTATTTAGGTTAAATGCTAAAGTTTAAATGTTTTGAAAATACCAAGAGTTGTTTTTCCGAATGTTTGACTTTTTTGGAGACTGCTAACATTTTGGTACGTAGGTTCCGAGTATTTTGATAGTATGATGCATCATTTCATTGACATTCTTCATTAACACAAAGAGTAAGAAGGTAGACGTCATTAAATTCTACTGAATGACGAGTTCTGGAGTAGCTCTTACAAAGAAACTAGGGTTTGATCTGCCTAATTAGCTCGGAAAATTGTTACTCTCAAAAAACCGATTGAGGAGCATCCGCAGGCTGGAATTTTTTCCTCTAGTGAAATTCCAAGGAACTAGTAGTCGGAAAAGGAAGTGACACTTTATTACGCTAAGCAGAGTTACTAACTTTTAAGGTAAACCTTTGTACATATTAGTACACTAACTACTTACTAGTTACTGTTTATGTTAACCTTCTTCCTTTAAATACAAACATACGTACTAGTTAGCTAGAAGAACTGCTTCCACGGCAGTGTGTTATGCTTACATTTGAAAACATTTAGCCAAAAACGTAATTAAATTGACTGAAACGAGTTGGATATTGACAAAAACTTGAAGAGTTTGTCGCTCGCACGAGTTGGATGGGTATTTTAGTGAGCATAGTTCCGTTAAGGCTGCAATTTTTTTCACCACAAAAGTTAATGAAAGAGGAGACTGGTAGTAGTTTTTTAAAAACTTCTGGCGTATCAGTATTATAGGAAGACGCGGGATAAAGTTAGGTATCAGTTTTCGACAAAATTGCAAGTTACTATGAAGCATACTCTTTCCTAATAATGAGATCAGCTGAATAAGTAAATCATCAGCAGTATTTAATGTAAACAACGATAGCTGAATCAAACGAAAAACAACCCCTCCGCATATTTCAGGGAATGAATACCAGTTTGAGTTTGTAAATTTAACTATTTTTGTTAGCTTCATTTTCTAGTCCAAACTCTTGTTAGTTTAGTTTTTCGTGGAAACTGTGAAAGGTATTGTAAAATTGTGTTTAATAGCTTTGTTATCGAAGCATTAGAAAATTTATGTGGATTTACATTAGATTCGTGTTTTCGCAGAATTAGAAAGGCATCCTTCAGTTTGACTTCATTATCTAGAAGCTTAATTTGAGGATTCCTCAAAGCAGATTTGTATTCTGTTGTGTGTGTAATTCGTCTGCTAGAGCCGTGCAATATACCTCGAGAATCCTTATCGGATTTACTTGCTCCGTAGAAACTTTTGTAATTTTGTCAAAAAGGTAGATAAAGAGCTCATATTGTTTTAAGCCAGTCTAATTTGTACTATAATAGTAATTTATTCTCCAGAGTGGATACATGGAAAAACTTTCTCATTCTTGTGAACACAAGGAGCTGCTTGGGAGCTTGAGAGCTAAATGAGAGTCAGTTTATTATTCCGCGAGTCTTTCTAATTAATGCTTATTCTCTCTCCAGTCAATCATTGCAATTTAATAGAAGGTAGCATAATGTCAGCTGTGTTCGTTTTGAATGCACATGTACTCCAATTCTATTAAGCCAATTAGTTAACGGGCTGTGATCAGTTTTATAATCAGCAAGCTAAAGTGTGGCTCATAGTCGTTGAGGAAGTAGTGATTTAACTTCTGAAAAATCAGGTGATTTCCTGTTACATCGACCTCTTGGCATATTTAAAATTGTTTACTAGAAATACGTCATCATACTGGACGTGAGTGAATTTTGATGAGGAAATTTGATAGAGACCGTACAGTCTCAGATTCCTGCTATCATAACTCACGTAACAAATTATGAAATGTACATCTGACGAAAACGTGTTATGCGCATTTAGAATTTGTGATAAGATCAAATTTCGTGGTAAAAATGGAAATTCTATCGGGATCACTAATTGCAAAATAAAATGATACTAGATAAGTATACACATATGTATCTGTAAAAAAATACTTTTAATGCAGTTGTCTCGACCGTGAGTGAAGATTTTGGCACTTCCAGATTCTTAAAAGCTAGGATCAACTTTTAGTACCTAATAATGAGTAAAAGAAATAGTAGCAAGAAAACAATTCTGATAATTATCTTCTGAAGGGGGATGCAAAGCGATATGGTCACTTGAGATCGATTTCATTTATTATGCTCAAACTATCACTAACATAGGAGCTAAAATCTAAATAATAGTGTAACGTACGAGTACGGAGGCGAGGGAAAAAATAATGACTGACTTTGGCATATCACTCCATTAGAGTATCATCTGACATTTACCGTGTCAAATACTATTATTTAGCAAGTCTGCCTTGACTGCCCTTCTCACTAAATCTTGTGTGATTTTCACGAGTTGTGTGTTACATGGTGTGTCACATCATATATCAATTTAAAAACACTTCTTGAAAATTGAATTTTCAAAGAGTGATGAATGCATTCAGAAAAGGATTATAATAGTTCTGACACGAAGTGACACCGGAATTTGGGCTTGGTTTATAGGGCTGTTTTTAAATGGCAAAGGGGTAAAGCGAGATCTCAAGAAACCAGTTGGGATTGTAGCGGTATGACTGAATGTGTATCTGAATTAATTGTAAAACATAAAACAGCATACATAATCAGTCGCAGTGTATTTCATAAGGTCACAAAACAAAATTGAAGAGTCCAATATTGAAACTAATGAAGATTATTTCATTCCACAGGCTGAACTAAGCTGAATTTGAATGTTCCAATATGTCTCCGTCAACAGCAGAAGGTAATTCATCTGCCAGGTACCAGCATCGCGCTGTAATCTGGGGTACTGGCCGAGGCCGAGGAGGCAACCGTCGTGATGTTCCAAGAAAGCCACGTGAATGGGCTAAGAAAAAGACGGATATTCGCCATCAACCCCTGGTGCATGATGAAAAAGAACGAGGAGGTGGCTATGGAGGTATATTGTGCTTTTGTATTGTGAGGGTTTTGAAGGAGTTTGATATGCAGTTATGCATATAAGGGTTAGTCGAATGCTATGAGCTCTGACTAATGTGGTTAGAACGGCCCTTAACCCTCAACAAGATTCCAGGTTCAACGCAACGGAGTATATGCAATGAACGAGTAGGTTTTGATGTAAAATAATGTATGCCAAACACACAGGTTTTTAGTTTAAATCATAAGTTTCCGAAATATGGGATCGGAAGGAGTGTCTCAATTTACCCCAAATGTATGAGGAAAAGTTAACTGTTCTTCCTTGTCTTTTACAAGAAGAATGCTTATACTAAATGTTAAAGCTAAATGCTTCTGAGAGTGAACTCAATCAGAGTAGCAAGGTGCATCGAGAAGATACTCGGAAAGTGGCAAAGTTAGTAATGAGTGAAAAAAGATCACGAGCAGAGAATTTTCATGCCTTATATAGGCTGAGCCATTCTGCCAATGATATGTACTACTTTGCTAATATTAACCAAACTCTGGAATTTAGCATCAGACTAATATTCTTCTCCATTCAAATGGGAAAACCATCCACATGAATATCATAGTAGTCTTTTGACTACTGTGAGACATCACAACTCCCCATCCGTTGAAGACTTTGCTACTTTACGAATTTATTTAACAAAAACATCATCATTTTTTTTGGTTTACAAGGAGGCATTGAAATTATAAGTATTAAATGTTTGAAATATTGATTGTTGAACTACTTTCCAAAAATAAATATAAGGAAACGTTAAGTTGTGGCTATCTACTATTATATAGATATAGAAATATAAATGCACTGAAATCACTTTGTAGGGTTGTCAATCGATTCATCGTCACTGCAGGCCAACATTAGGTCTTCGTTTGATGGTTTTGTAGTTATGTTGTCGTACAGATCGTCCGTGTCCATCTTGTCATCTGCGAAAGACAGCTCCTTCATTTTCCCCAAGGTGGAACTCGGCGATTTAATTTCAGGAACATACGGCTCAGGATTTGGATCGTTGATCATTGCCAGGAACTGGTCATAGTGACTGCATGGGTTTTTATATCCGTATTTACTTTGCTACGAATAGCTTGGTGTTGCTCGAAGGTAATCTTTCTCGTTTGAGTTTGAATTGGTTGATGGTTTCAGATGAACAGATAACTGCCTTATCTAATCTCTCTGATGCCGTAAATTTTTTTAATAGTTGTAGTGCGGCCAAGTTTTTCTTCTTCAGCAACAACTTTATTTCTTGGGTCGGGAAAATACTCAAGAATGATAACCTCATCGGTTTGAGTAGAAGTATCATTTTTCTTGGGTGGTTGTACAGTGCAGCTATAAATTTTCCCGTTAAATAAGTTGGAATTGGACTCAACTTTGTTAGCTGCTGCTGACAGATCTTGCGTAACAAGAAAGTTGGAATTAGACTCAACTTGTGGAGCTGTTGATGGTTTAGGCAAGTTGGAATTTAGCTCAGCTTGCCCTGGTGTTCTTTGTAGTTAAGAGTGTTCTCTGGGATTTTCTCTGGCTTTTTGTTTGGTTTGTCCTGCTTTATATTGCGCAGTTCTCTTCTGAATCTTTCCATTTGCTTTGCTGATCTAGGCTTCTTTTGTACATGTCCAGCAAAATGAGCATTATGGAAGAATGCCGGATTGTACATGGACATAAGATAGGGATTCATGAAGGGATTCTGCGGCACTCTAAACTTGGGATGAAATTTACGTTTCGGAAGTAGTTGCTTGTCCGCCATCGTTATCAAGTGGACTGTGATAGGGACTTAATTCGTTTCCGTGTACGCGCAAAACTCGCGATTTGCCGTCTTCAGAAACTAAATTGTAAACGTTTCTGGCAATAACTTTGGAAATGACAAATGGCCTTCTCGTTTTTTAGCGAGAGAAGCAGTGAAGCCTTTACTAGCGTCAGACAAGAAATGAGTTTTGAGCCACACTTTCTCATCTATTTTATAATCGCGTTCCTTTGCTTTCTTGTTATAATATGTGAGATATTTTGCCTGATTTTTAGTAGACTCGTCTCTTACTATATTGGACCATAGCAAGCCTTTTTCCAAGGTCTTTAATATCTTTGGAGTTAGATATCTCTAATTCAAGGAAATTGTCAAAAGGGGTTCGGAGTTCTCGACCCAGATTTGCATAGGCTGGTGTATAGCCCGTAGTTGTACTAACACTTGAACGTAGTGCAAATGCAAGTTCGTCAATGTGCTTGTCCCAATCTTTACAACGTGTGGTTGTCGAAATTATCATATTTTTGATAATGCCATTATACCTTTCGGTAAGATTTGCTTGGGGGTGATAGGGTGAGATATAGAATGGTTTTACTCCTATCATTTTACACCAGTCTTTATACAAGTTTGTCTGAAACTGCGTGGCATTATCTGAGACAATATATCGGGGTACACCCCAATGGGTTATAACACTCCACATTTTTTGAATAATTGCTTGTGTCCTGCTGTTTCGCAGGGGGAACATTTCAACATATTTTGAAAAGCAATCTACTATGACAAGCAAGTGTGTACTTTGATTTGTACCTTTAGCATACGGGCCCATCAGATCTACACATATTAATTCAAATGGGGCTTCAGCAGTCATTGAACTTCCAGGAACTGGAGGAATTCGCAAAGGTTTTGATTGCTGGCATTCAATGCAATGAGTAACGTACTTTTGTACGTCACGACGAAGATTGGGCCAGTAAACCCGTTCTTCGAGCCTTCCAAATGTTTTTCTAATGCCAAGATGGCCAGATAACGTATTTGAATGGAAGTGAGAAATTACAATGTTTGTTAAGGACTCTGGAATCCAGACTCTCCAATACAGCCTTTCATCTTCCCATGGTTTGTGACGGGGACCCACATATTTCATGAGCAAGTTATCATCCGTCAAAGCAGCTCTATCTGAAAGCTTTTTAATCTTGTCGTTGGTATTTTGCTGATTTGGGTCTACTGAGTTCTGCATAAGGTATTCCTTAATTTGTTTCAATTGAGGATCAAGGTCTTGCTGTGATTTGACTAATTCTCTAGTTAGTGAAGTTTCATTTGTAACTATCAAGACCTCGTAAACTCTACTCAGTGCATCCGGTACTTTCATTGCAGCGGAATTCCCAGGTTTATACCGCACATCAAAATCAAACATTTGTAATGTAAGGAACCATCTTGCAACACGGCCTACTGGATCTTTTAGCCTTTTCAACCAGCTTATAGCTTGGTGATCACATTCAATAATGAAGTGATTATATTCAATAAATCCTCTAAAACGGTTTATAGAATACACGACGGCTAAAATCTCTTTTTCAGTCGCACTATATTTGCATTCAGTTGGTGTCAATGTTTTACTACTGAACCATATAGGATGACGGATTCCTTCTTTTTCTTGTAATAATACGGCTGCAATGCCAGTACTCGAAGCATCCGTTTGTATGATGAACTCGTGATTCAAATCAGGCATGTATAACTCTGAATAGTCTGATAAGGAATTTTTTAGATGCAAAAATGCCCCATTAGTCTCATCAGTCCAAACAAATGCAATACCTTTTTTCAATAAAGAGGTAAGAGGCTTAGCCGTATCTGAGAAATTAGGTATAAATCGTCGATAAAATCCGACGAGACCCAAAAACTTTTGGATATCTTTAGCACGTTGGGGTACCGGATAGTTTCTCAGAATATCAACTTTTTCCGGATTTGGGTAACAGCGACCTGGTTCCAAAATAAAACCAAGAAAGCGTAGTCTCCTTCTGCATAATTGCATTTTATTTGGATGTATTGTCAAACCGCTGCCTTCCAAACGAGAAAGGACTACATTTATATGTTCTAAATGTTCTTCGAGTGATTTGCTGAAGA
Organism: Orchesella cincta; assembly: GCA_001718145.1. Lineage (NCBI taxonomy): Eukaryota > Metazoa > Arthropoda > Collembola > Entomobryomorpha > Orchesellidae > Orchesella > Orchesella cincta. The sequence continues at coordinate 59,177 of LJIJ01000026.1, read as the reverse complement.
TCAGTATATCATCAAAATACGCACAACACATTTGCCATTTTAATTCGCCCAATATTTCGTCTACAGCCCTTTGAAATGTTGAAGGGGAATTACTCAATCCCATGGGCATTCGATTGTAATAATAAATACCACGGTGGCAGACGAAAGCTGTTTTTGGTCTATCTGACTCTTTGACATTTATATGATTCCCGCTTCCTAAGGTAATGAGTATTCTTGGTATTTATTGTTGTAGTAATTTTATTAATTGGTTTGTAATCTATTACAACTCTGTGAGAACCGTCTGGTTTTGGCACAATAAATACATTGGCGGACCAGGGACTTTTACATGGCTCAATTACTCCATACTCAAGAAGCTCATCAATTGCTTTATCCAATATTTGTCGCTTTCCAGGGGTTGTTGGTCGGAGAGTAGTAGAAACAGGTTTTGTGAACCGGTGTCAATACTATGAGAGTATGCAGTACACAATCCAGGTCTTTTTGTAAAGATATGAAAGAGAAACGGACAAGAACAGCTCTTTCTGCTCCACATTTAAGAAGCTTGGAACTTTCATTCCCTCATGAGCCGTGTCAGGAAAGAGAGAAACTTCTGACACTTGCTCAATGTCATGTCTTTCTAAATCCTGCATATCCCAGATTGTACATACTTCATTATGAATGTCTCTTGTAATGGTCCCAGTAAATCTGAGTTAAGATCCATAATTTGATGAGACTGTAGACTGAAGAAATCAGCATCGTTTTGCAAAAATGGTAATATCTCATTTGCTTCTCCAACTGTCCATCCATTAAGCCCTATATGAATTCCAATTTTACATGGACCAAGAAAATCTACCAAGTAAAATGGAATTGACAGTACCAGGCATAAGCAGGAACGTTTGTCTTCTGCTACCAACTCCATAGTTTATAGTCAATGTGACTTGCTCACAAGCAGTATAGTCACCTTTAAGAAATTTACATTTTTTAATTTTGTTTGACAAGAAATGCCTTTGTCACGCAGTAGAGCGATTACTTCATCGCCAACTATTGATACTGAGGACCCAGTATCTAAAAATGCTGGGAATATGTGTGAAAGTAAGCGAACTTCAATAAATGGCCTTTTAAAATTATTGGAATTGGCTATATTAACTTCGTTTGTCTGTAGGACAGCATTATCAATATTCGCCCGAGTCCTTACTGTCGTCGTGGACTCGGGGACCTGGCGTTTCCCGAAGCCTGTGGGCTTAAACTTTCTTTCCTTCTTGGGGAGCCTGGAGGGCTCGGGGTATTAGAGCGATAATTTACTCTGGAAGGAGAACCCCGAGGCGGAGTCATTGCACCTCTGCTTGGAGCATTTGCATTTTGATCTCGTTGGTTTTCAAACCTTAATTCTTTTTTGGGTACCATGTGGTGGTAGGTGAATGGATCAACAGATGCAAAGTGTAAACGTGGAGCATCTCTATTCATATTGAAAGCTGGTAATTGTTCTTGTCGGTTAGACAGAATTCCCTCATTGGGTTTGTAAAGAGGCTTCCACGCTAGTGATGGTTCTAGACTGCCACTAGTTGGAGGAAGCTTATACGTTCTATAACTTTTAATGAGTTCTTGTGCAGTCGGAGCTGCGGCACGCAAATCGTCTAATGTGTCAGTTTGCATACCAACTAACGCTTTTCTGTAGGAAGGATGCATAAGCTTCTTAATCAAATGAACCATTTCAGCTTCAGTTGTTGGCTCTCCTATACGTTCATAATAATCGAGTATTATACGTATGTATGAAGTCAATGACTCATTAGGACCTTGAAAGCGTTTGTCGAGCTCTCGTTTAAGATCCTCTTTGTATCCAATTGCCTGAAATTCTACCCTCAGTCGTTGCTTAAATTCGCGTAGACTATTAAAGGGTGGCTCATAGCGATACCAATTGTATGCCTCTCCAGCTAAAGCTAAAGGAACTACATACTGAAGCAAGTCATTTTCAGTATAGCCAACAATCAAGCGATATTTCTCCAATTCAAGCAAGAAATCGTACGGGGTTTTGGTATCCTGAGAACCTGCATAAATGGGAATTTTTATGTCGCTCGTTTTCAGATGTTGAGTTCGTGCTTGATTACCATTTCCATTTCTACCAGCGTTGGCAACATTAGCATTTGCCGGATTCGGTAATGGCTGTGGCATTGCTGGTGGAGGAATTGGTCGTGGGTTTTGTACTTGTTGTTGCAACGCATTGATTTGTCGCTGTTGCATTTGGAATTGCTGCTGAAACATGTTAAGGGTTTCTTGATGCATAAGTCTCATTTCTTCTCGCATCTGCCCAAATTCATTCGGAGGCATATTTTGACCTTCAACCCGCTGGGGATTGACTTGATTTATCCGAGCTTCATTAAAATTCGGAATTGGAGGTGGTATTGGAATAGCATCACCATCACCAATTGGTGGGCTACGTTGTACCGGTCCAGCTGCCCCCAAAGCATTAGCTTCGTCTTCTGCTACTTGAGCAGGTCGACCAGCTCTTCTACGAGCAGCAGACATTATTAAATTTTGGACTTTTGACCTTGACCTTCTATATTCAAGGTATCCTGGCAGGGTCGCCAACTTGTGAGAGTTTTGTGAGTGTTTGATATGCAGTTATGCAATGCAAGGGTTAGTCGAATGCTATGAGCTCTGACTAACGTGGTTAGAATGGCCCTTAACCCTCAACAAGATTCCAGGTTCAACGCAACGGAGTATATGCAATGAACGAGTAGGTTTGATGTAAAATAATGTATGCCAAACACACAGGTTTTTAGTTTAAATGATAAGTTTCCGAAAAATAGGATCGGAAGGAGTGTCTCAATTTACCCCAAATGGTATGAGGAAAAGTAACTGTTCTTCCTTGTCTTTTACAAGAAGAATGCTTATACTAAATCTTAAAGCTAAATGCTTCTGAGAGTGAACTCAATCAGAGTAGCAAGGTGCATCGAGAAGATACTCGAAAGTGGCAAAGTTAGTAATGAGTGAATAAGATTACGAGCAGAGAATTTTCATGCCTTATATAGGCTGAGCCATTCTGCCAATGATATGTACTTTGCTGATATTAACCAAAGTCTGGAATTTGGCATCAGACTAATATTCTTCTACATTCAAATGGCAAAACCATCCACATGAATATCATAGTAGTCTTTTTGACTAATGTGAGACATCACAAAATCTACATAGATTTGCTTTCACGTCTGGTATCATGTTATTTTGTTCTTTTATTTTTCAATAAACGCACGAACTGGTCCCCTAACAATCCCTAATAAATTTATATAAGTTTCAAGCGTGAAAGGTTCTGCTACCAGCAGTTACAGTGAGGCAGGTACTTTTTGCTGTCGTTTGGGCAGCAGACAAAACCTCAGTTTCTGCAATGAGAAATGCCTAATTAGTAAGTAAGTCATGTACCTCGAGTCTTTAAAATGGATTTCACTAATTCTGAACGTTTCTTAATCGCTTAAGTAATTTAATTTAAAGTTAAATTATTAATTTTTCAGTTCCTTTCATTTGCAATTTTGGATTTTTATATGACACTTCTAACTTCAAGTCTTTGTATTAAAACCATTTTTATGTGCAGTTGCTGTAGGAGGTAATCAGTTCTCGACTTCAGAAAAGACATTTTTAAGTGAAAAATAGATAAGTTAATTTGAAAGTTACAGCTACTTTTGTTTAACTCAAATCAAAGTTAAACATTCTTATTAAACAGTACAAAGGCAGTAAACGAGGTTAATTAAATGACAGCCTGTTTTTTCCTCAAATCATTTATGGGCTGCAGTTTCAATTTTCTACCTTAAATAAAAAACATGAAACACCTGACCAGATCTTTTTAAGGCTGTTATGCAATGTGTTGCGTACTTCTTGCTTTCTCCGGGAGTTCACTTCAGTTTTGAGTAAATTTTTGATGAGATGCATACCCAATTTGCCATTGAGACAGTGTAATAGTCTTTTCTAATATATTGCATCTGAACAGAACTGACTGGTTGAACATTTTCCAAGTTATTAATAAAACACAAAAATATTCTAGCCCTATGACTACGTAATAAATACCATTTCAACCATTCCTATGGCATCAAGATGGCTCTCGTATGCTTCCATATAATTTTGGTTTATATTGATTCCAAAATAGTTCTTTACTTTTACTCGTTTTACTCACTTCGTTGGTGAGGTATCAAAGAGGACACGTTGCCACGTGGGCAGCGAAACGCAAAGAAGGATGAAAGTGATATGGATCCATCTGACCAACTCTCATTCTATTCATCTCACTCTCCATTGCGGTGGCATTCGCACATTCACATTACTCTGGATAACTTATACTATTTGTATTAAAGATAGAATTAGAAACCTTCTCGAACCCCGTTATTACTAACCTATTAATAACCCTACCAGTTGGTTGGAAAACTACATCAAATTCTGCATCCTATATTAACACTACTAAAGTGGCATAAGAATTTCATATATAGTTCGTCCGTGAGATCCACCCTACTGGAAATTCACTTCACTCACACGTCATTTTGATTCCTTTCAAATTCCAATTCCTTTTGTCCTTGGAAAAGCTTCTCAATGATACCAATACTTTTGGAAATGATACAAAAACGCCAACTGACTCCGGGTTTCTCCGCATTTATTTTACGAAACGAGTAGATAGGCTACACTGAAAGAATTTCAATAACATATTGGCAACAAAGCATACCCTTGATATTCTACTCTATTCCTATCAAATTACACACGTGTATGTTGTATTGAAATATATGAGAAATGTGTGTTACGACAGAAATGATAAAATTTACAATGAGTTTATAAGAAGTCAGAGAGCAATTGACAACAATAAGCGTATGCATGCCGTGCCTTGACAACATCAAGGGTTCAAAGGTTCTTCTTATTTATGTAGCTGTACATCAATGTATTCACAATACATGATTCACACTATATGTAGTGAGTAGAACCTTGAAAACGAGATTTATCTATGAAATGCTGTTAGTCCGTCCTGGGAGAACACGGGATTTGCTTAAGCCGAGTCCGACTCAAAGTGGGAATTTTACTTTGATACTTTCTATGTAGACCGCATTAAAAAATGGAGAAAATCGTTGTAAAAATCCCTCCCATCACACCGAGAAAGTTTGCTTGCCTTCATTGATAAAAGGAATACTTTTTTGCCGGAGTTTATATACTTGAGCCCGAAGTCTCATTGTTTAGGGTAACTAAAGGTTTAGTCAAAAGGGATTTCATTCACCATGATTTGGCTTCACTTGATGTGTAAGTGGTTTTTATTCATCATTTTTAAGGAAACTCCAAGTTGCATTGAAACAGATTTTGGGATTTCTCACAATGAAGTTTTTGTATAAAGAGGTGAAGTGTGGATTGGCATCGCAAGTGCAGAATCAGATAAAAGTTGTATGTGATAATTTAGGCATTCTTCACCTTATTCGGTCCGAAACTCGATTACTTGAAGCGGACAATAAATTCAGCTGCTTACCATCCAAAGCATTCATTCTAGTTCAGCTAATTCAAGAGAATTTTCTAAACAGTTGGCGAAAAGTCGTCAAAGGAAAATTTTAATTTCATGACAAAACTTGTAGAGTTGGGTTCCGTAAGCATCCAAGTTAACACTTTCATCCATCTTAGTTTTCCATGATATAAAGTAGTCCCCCGAAAGGGTTTTTGAACGAGCACTTTAATTGGCCAACACAGAAGTTATTAGAATGTTGAAGGGATTTTATTCACACGCAAATGTGTGAAATGGTATCAAAATATGAGCATCAAGCTTGCCTCTCAAGTATGGTAATTGTCAAAAGTATGCAAGTATTTAATTCAAAAATTGGCTGTAAGCATATTTATAAATGAATGCTTTTCTAGTGAATGGAATACCCTTCTTCGAAGCCAATTATTTTTCATCAAGTTTTGTAAGTGCCATTTAAAAGCATGACTTTCAACTAATTGGAGGAGAAAAGTTACACCCAAGTCATGCCATTTTACTTAGGAGTGATTATACAGGTGGACGATAGTAGAAATTTATGTGAGTTGACAAGAAATCTGTATTTTATTTTCCTTCATAAAATTTCCTACAAGGTTACATTAATTAGTTAATGAAGTGAAAACGTAAAGTAAATACTGTTTCTAATTGACAGTTTACAAGTATTTTTAATCCGTTATGCTAATTATAAAGTTATACAATAAAAGACCTGACATTTTTATTTTAAAAGGAGCACACATTAGCGAATTTTTTTAAAAGAATGACTACGTATCAGAAAATAACACTAGGTACGAATTATATGTATGCGTAATCCTGCTCAGGTTAGAAGTAAATCTAAATACTCTTCTTGATTTCCATATCAGATTTAAAATAATAGTTTACAAGCTCCTGAAAACTCAACCTTTGCGAAGCCAAATTTAGTGAATTGAAAGCACATTTCACTTAAGGTCTTTGGCTAATTATCCAGGTCCCCAAAAAAACTTACATTTTATGTTTGCTTTCACACGTTACGTTTATTTTCGGAACGACTTGCTTCTTCCAGAATTTCATTTCCAGTGCCAGATGAAAGGTGTTCAAGACATTCTTGAGATAAACCGTTATGAGAGCATTAAATTTAATTTATACCCAGGTTATTAAAATTCAACATCAATTTATTTGTTCGAAAAACTTTCACGCGTTAAAACTGTTTAAAGATACAGAGCCTGAGACCGTTCTAATTACTCGTTCAGCATTCCCATCATTTTCTTCAGTGTGGCATTCATTCGTCCTATTTGGGTTGCTGGAACTTTCTCCAACATTTAGACTTGGTTGAGTGTAAGCCCGACTAAAGGTCGCAAGCGAAGTAACTAAGGATGAATTCCCAGCTCGGCGATGGAGACTCTGACTTCGAATTGAATGAACACTCCTTTGCACACTAAATCGGCGAAGTCTTCTGCCAATCGCGTCTCTCACATCTTTACTCACAAAGCAGTAAAGAATTGAGACAAAGATGCCCTGCAAAAAGTCAACCTTTAAGTCAACTACTTTCCCGAGTTTATTTTTGTATTGAATATGTCAAGCTGTTTTACCTGCGTGGATCCAAAGCCAGTGTTCAATACAACAAAAACTTGTCAAACTCCCCACCAGGATTGTAGAGAAAGAGTAAGTTATTAATGCCAAGAAGAGGGAAGAGAACAAAGGTGGCCTTGATGGCACGTCTGCATATGGTCATGAAATGTTCGCGTAAAAATTTCAAATGCTAATAGGGAAAAACTAAAACAGCTCACCTCAACTGTGCCGACTCAGATGAAGAGTTAGGAAGCTGAACTTTAGTCAAACATGATTCTCATAATGTTGATTAAAACAGGAGATTTGCCAGCAGTGCGATTATCATGGGTCCCAATAAAATCCACAGTTCTGAGCGCTCACTATAATCCTTCCAGCATTTTACAGGATGAAGTATCTCCAAAGTTGTAGCATACGCGATAACAAGAAGCAAAGGTAAAACTAGAGATTTAGATAATAAACCACTCAGAAATAGCAGCGTTGTAAAACTTTTAACCGAAAAGCACTTACTCCAACCAATAAAAATTATTTATTATAAAAATTGTATTTTACATCGCTTAGTTTTAAGCCAAATGCAACTCACCCCATCCGATAAAAATGTATAGTTTAAAAGGTGGCTTGCCGTCAAACACATTTGTGGTCAGTTTCCCATGAAGGTATAGTCCCTGGACAAACATCCAGTTGATGGATGCCACAGTTGCATACATGTTTGTGGATAAAACCGCTTTGCAAATAATATCCTAAGGCATATTAAACGCAATTCACAATCATTTTTCCAGAAGCTTTTTTCAGAAATCTGAAAATGGCTTAAACCTTACAACATTCCGATAGTGGTTTGTTCGATTGAACATGAATGGTTCCGTGATGATAATTAAAAGTGCGCAACGAAGAACCAATGCAGACATCAGGTGGGTATAGATTTTTACCCGATCGCACCACAAACATCTGCAAATTTGAAGAAATTTAAAGACTGACTGATAAGAAAGGGCTTTTGTAGCGTTTTATAGTATTTTACTTGAAAAAGAAGAAAATAAACAGCGATGCTCCAAGACAAACAACAGAAAGAATCGAGCCAATAAATAGAATATGCTGAACTATAACCACAAGATTTTTCTCTTCTTCCTAAAATTTAAAAAAACTGCATTTTTGTATTGATTTTTTGTGGAGAATTTCTAATGAAATGGGGACTCACAGTTTTTCGCATATATTCTTCATAAGAGTCTGCACATTCTGTGTAATTCGTCCACTTGTCCCATAACCAAGTTCCGTTTGCTAAGCAGACACGTATAGCATCGCCTTTTAGGGATAAATAATTGAATTTTCGAGTGTTTGAAACGATTCAGTGTAGCATTCATAGCCTTATGCTTGTAAAAACATATTCAGCCAACTTTTTGCAAGATCAAACCTTTAATATGATGAGCACTAGCTTCCGCTGTATCTTTGAGTACTTCAGAGCAGGGACGTGAAGCAATGGTTCCATTTTGCGTGGGTGGCCAGCAATACACATTGTCCCAAGTTGCGTTGCAGTACGTGCCTGAAACAGTACAAAAAGTTGAACTTTTTGCTCTTTTCCTTTTTGAACACTTTTGAATTTGAATGCATCCATTTGTGATGAAAATGAAAGTATAATGGACGTGAATATGAATGGATTTTTGGAGGAATATTATAATATGGAATGGATGGAATTCTGCTGTATTTTTAATAATTATTCAAAGCCTGGAAGGAATTGAAAATCAGGCAGCCCAGAAGTGGAGAACGTTACGATATGCAAACTATTGATCCTGTCACTAGTAATAATGCTTCAATTCAAAGGTTAACGCTGCCTCCCTTGACTTATTATTTATTCATTCATTCCTCCAATCCATGTTTACCTGAGGCTAATTGAACTACACAGCTTTTGAAAGGGTTATAAAATCCTGCCACACAAAGCATTTTCTTCCTTAGCTTAGAAAGCTACCTAATAGCGTAAAAAGTAAAGGTAGATAGGTTGGCACCTTTCCGCTTTCATAATTTAACGTAGGTGACATTGAGCTATGACAAAGTAGTATGTATATTATATCTATAGTAATGAATATGAATTTTGATAATAATAGGAATTATTATGATAGTTGTAGGTTTTGAAAATATATTTTATTTAAGAAGGCCGAATCCAGAGAGAGTGTGAATTTGGATGGTGTTGGTTTACTAGCTAACCTCTCTCTACTTGGATCATATCCTCATAATCATGCTCCTGAGAAATATACGTAAAGTAATACAATTGAATTGGTATGCACCGAGAAGATGACCGCATTCCAAAGACGTGAATAATTAGATTACGTGTTTGAATGTCTAATTAGAATGACGGACGGGAGCACTTACATTCGTCCCTTTATGCAAAATTCAAAATACTGTTATAAAATTCATAAGCAAAAGGTTTACCTTTTGGTTCGCTTTCTTCACCATAACTTTCATTTGAAAACCACATTTTTAGCAAACATCTTACACCAGGCTCTCCCAAACTTTCGAGTTGAGATTGTTGCCACGGGCTCAACGGGAAGGACAATGAGGTCCAGTTCTTGTCCAGAACTTGGGAAACGAGATTTGTCATTTCGAAGGGAAAATCGAATGTGTCCCTTACACTATCATTATGCTCCATATTGTTCAGAAGGGGATTGTGTTCATTACTCACCATCTGTATTAGTACGCTTTTATGTTTAGTTAGGACGTATAAATTTTTAGAAGTAGTTTTTGGAAAATCCTTTTTAGTGAAGCCAGTTTTAATTGCGAGTTAGTTCCTTTACAAATTACTTTTTAAGTGCCAGTGCAACGATGAACTTTGTTCTCATTACAAAACAATAATATGCAAACATCACACGTCAAACTTTCACAACTTTCACCAAATGCAAACTCAGCTTTAATTCAATCAAATTTTAATTGCGCTTCGCCTAACTTGCTTAAAGAATTGCTTGCCCTGATAATTAAATGAGTAATGAATTTCCAACTAAAAGTTGTTGCAGATCAGGATGACGGAGAATGGTTGAAACACAACCTTTTTCCAGAAAGCGAAGCCCTCGACTGAGCTGGTATCGCTAGTGCACGATTACTATACCCAAAACGGGTCTGCTTGGTACCTACCGTTGATCACATCTCAATATTTACATCCAAATAGATATGAAGGGATGCTAGATTTAGTTTTATATCGTGGGCATTCGTTTTAGCCATGATGGATGTTTTGAGTGAGTACGTATTTTACGTGGAAATAATTTTATTTAAAAAGGATAAAATGAAAAATAACATGCTTTAATTCTATTTTCCTCTATTGCCATGAGACTATCCTAAACCTTTTTGGTTTTGATATCTTGAATATTTGAAAATATGTGAGAGTGCAGCGTAATAGCAATTTTGTTCAAAGGATGGGTCACTTTAATTTGTTGTTGCTAAAATATCTACATTCTGCGAAACATGATTTTGTAGCTTTTCATGCAATTTTCATAATATTTGCTTGCAAAATAAGCAAAAAATATGTGTCTACAAATCCTTAATTTTTAGGGGAAACAAAAGAAGTTGACTCCCAGTTTGTTAGGAATCTCCATTACTATGGTAAGAAGGAAAGGAACTTTTATTTATAATTCACTTTCAAATTATTAAAAATGACTGATGTGTGCTTTTCTTGAGAAAAAAATGAATGCGTGTGTCTTATAAGGAAGCACAGTTCTTGAAGCGTGACTGGGACCTCTCGGTCCTAATGAATCATAAAAAAATCCGACTTTTTATGCCAGCTGTCCAACAGCTTAACAAAAGTTTTATACCGCTCCATACTAAATCTGAAAATCACTGATTGTTGTGTGCCTTCGTAAAAAATGCAGTGAGGCACCAAATGAATTCCATTTATCACAAAAATATGTGATTTCTCGGTAAAGCGACAGCTCAGCAATATTTTTTTCGAGTAATACTAAAAACACAAGACCTGTTGGATGGGTATTTTGATGAAATGAAGAGCAAATTTTAATGACCAGAAATGATGTTAAAACACAAAATTGAGTGCATTCACATTATAAATATTAGTTCAAGAAAGTAAAAACTGCACGTGTTTTCTGAGAAATCCATTCCATGTTAGATGAAATCTGTACATATTCATTGTTACATTCTCAGTTTCAAAGTTTTATAATCAGGGAACATACTTGTCTATCAAAAATATCTCCTTGTGTTCTTTGCAAGCAATGTTGTAACTATTTCCTTGCAATTAAATTACATACGAATGTCTGTAAACTTTCACACCCACAGTTTCAAACAACAAAAAACCAACCTTATTGCAGTTTGTTGGAATATATGCTGAAAACGTGGTTTATCTACACTTTCAAACTTTGTTGAAAACATCTGCCTAGCATCTTTACAGAAGAAAAGTTTTTATCATATTTTTCATACTCCCAGAACGTTTGTTAGTTGCATACAACATATTTTTAATCTTATCAGCTACCGCTGGCTCTTTAAAAAGATAAAAAGTTTGATAGAAAGCGCATGCCCTACCATTTTCCAGTGCTGGGATCTATAAAGGAATAAAATTGCATTGGGGGAGATAGCAGTATCAAAGGTATAATGCAATCTATTAACGTGTGGTTTTGGTTGATCCTTTGAATTTTTGCGAACAGCTGGTATTTTATGCTGGTAACTTTTCATTACATTATCCGATTGAAAGATATTTCCATATCGAGACATCCAAAATCTCTGAAACGTGAAGCTCGTTTTTAAGCCAAATTAATTTTTGCTCTTTACTTACACAGGCATATGGAATCTTTAAATTGCGTATTTTAACTCGAGCAGAAGCTTAAAAACCAGGGACAGGCTAAAACCATCATTTCTGAATGACTAGTGGGGTTTGCCCAAAAAGGAACAGTTCCAAGTTGAATTCATTGATCCTTTAAAGGATCCCTTTACTTTTTTTTCTCAGTAGGGCGGATTTAATGAAAAGTTTATTGAGGTTAAAAGTAGTATGAATTCCAGCTAACGAAAGTTTCAACAGTTCCTACTGACTCCATACGTTCTCAGAGCTCATTTCGCTAATGAGATATATTTCCGTTTCAGCAAACCTGGAGTAAAAGTTTTCACAATATTTGATACAATGGTAGCAGCAGCATTCCTTTGTTCCATTACTGACCGTAAAAGGTATATACCTTTTATCTTAGCTATAGCTGAAGAGGGGAAATCCGTTTTCCTAGTTCCGTTTCCGAGTTCCCATTTGTATTGAAGCCGTGTTAATTTTAAAGCCCAATGGTGGATTGGATGCTGAACGGAGTTCTCTGTTCAGAGTTTTTGGAATAAATTTACAAACTTCAAACCAAAGAGGTTTTTTGTTTACATTTTTACGTTCACTAACGTCTACGTATGTGATACATAATTCAAACAACAGGATAGTTTTTAAATATTATTTTGCAACCCCAAAAGAAGTTTTGTTTGCTGTGGGAAGCAAATAAATAGTAAGTTCAATTTTGTGTAATTCCCAAACAAAACCAAATTAACTAGAATTAACAGAACCTACAAATGATTGGTGGTGTTAGCCAGACCAAAGGAACTTCAAATTCCAGACTCTATTTTCTTAGTCAAGTGATGCCTAATATTTCAAAGAAAGTGCTTCCTTTCCAATTAATTCCATCCAACCTTGTATAAATTCGCTTCTACGTGATGATGTCTGGTGTATTGACATCTCAGAAATAGTTTTCTTCGTCTGTCTCCCTTCTTTGTTAGACCTAATCAAAATAGGCCTGGATGAGGTAGCTGTATTGTGATGTGATACATTTTAAAAATGAAATACTATGGAAAAAAATATTACAGAGTTCCTTCATTGGTTTGATTATGATGCATCTTTTGTAGTAAGTTTATCCTCATTATTCAAGAAGCTTGTAGACAAACAATGATGAATTGAACCGTTTCACATTAATAAACTTGCTTTCTCTACTTTCACTTTGGTTTAATTAGCAGAAACCAACGATGGCACTACTGAACATAAAGCAAGACAACTTTGAGTGAACACCTACACCAAATTGAAATTAAGGGGATCTCTTTAATTATACTTTGCAAAAATTGTACACATCGTTGGTAGTCACCCACCAGCTTCCGCTTTTAATTAAAATTGATGCAACTTCATCAAAATAAGAAAATGTAATAAACTTCGAATATTCTAGGCAAATTCAAACATCAATCAGCTTTACCTGACATTATTTTCATAACGTCATAAGCAGGTTTTTTTAAATGTATTCGAAAACAAAACGACACACTTCAAAGTGAAAGGAAGGTTCTGGAGCTGCGTGGATACTTAGGAAATCAAGTGTTTCTCATATGCACTGACTCTTGACTGATAACAACCTCTTGTTGCTCGAATTCTTACCCATTTGTGTACGCTAGAAAACTGAAACTTAATGTGTCCACAAGGCCGTTTAAGAAAGATTCGTTTTCATAACTAATTTCAATTTATGGTGATGTCAAAATATTAAATAAAGATAAACAAGCATCATCATTACAATATTTAATTTCATACGATTTAATGTGTATTCACAAAAGGTTTGTTATATAAGGTAATCAAAGGCACACGAAGAAAAATATCTTTTCATTTGGTTTCTTTTTATGTTGACGTTGCTTTCCCTTATTTTACTGTCCCTCAACATTGAGTTGTTCACTGAAATTTTACGTTGACGGATGGGCTCAAATGTCAAGTACCATCTAAAAATGCTTGCTTAAAAACATGTCATCTGCTTTAATATGGCTACCTTGTGTATATACTGTTGGGAAGTTAGCATCTGCTTTTGACAACATACGTGGTAAGCAAAACAAAGTAGCTGGAGGATTTAGGAAAGTAGACAACTTGTTTTGAAAATAGAATCATAGCTTATGGTCTCATTGTCAGTTATGACAGTTAAAAACTGATGCATTTCTAATGAAAAAGCAGACTGGATCGATAAATTTATCTCAGAAGACCCTAAGGTTTTCTATAATATCCTTATTACCATCCTTCTATTATAAGTTTGAATGACATTTAATTTAAAAACGAAGCCAATGTCATTTAGAAGAATCAGTTATGATGCAGTTTCACTGTCAGCAAAGTTCTGTCCTGTGCATCATAGCTCTGTCCAGTTCACTGAAAATGCACACTTCAGTTTTGTCAACGAATTGCTGTATTATCAATGTCAGTTGCATGATAAAGAGGGAACCTACATATCTAATCAATTTTCGTTTACTTTGACAATGTCAGCACTGCATTATTCTACAGTAAAAGTAGAAACGATACACAAATTACGTAGTTCTCATATCATACACTGTATTCAAAAGATGTTTCATGTCATGTACAAGCATGAACAAGCTACTGAATAAAAGTAAACATAAGTTAACTAAGTTTTGGGTTACATTTACCTACCATTTCTTTTTCGTTTAGATTTTTCTGTCTCATCTTAAACAACACTTTGATTGTATCATTCACAAGCTTTCAACGGCATCGTTTTGGCTTGTCTTTTCATGATTTCTTGGATGGAAAAAGAATGAAATGGTTATGACTACTGAGAGGAAACTTGTTAAAATCACGAGGGACCAATATATGGTACTTGATTGAGCAGGAAAGCCTTAATGGTGTGTATCGAGCCGTAACTTTTCTGCAAATGTTTATATAGTATTCAGTTCCTGTAAATCAATGTCTACTAACAGGCAAATTTGCAAACAAATTGTTTGACAGGATAGACAAAACATAAAATCGATTGGAGGGCTACATCTGAAATACATAAGTTTCTAGTAATTAAATTGGTAGAAAAGATATTTCAACGCTACAAACATCTTTTGAAGGAAGAAAGGTCATAATGGAATTATTGTATGTTGTTTGCTACTAATATTTTGTTTGTTATTTATGTTTAAGAAAATATGAGCTTCAAAATTGGAAGGGAACAAAAATAAACTATTAAACGTATTTTTGCCAAGGACTCCGTTAATTAAATACGCAGAAGACTAAAATGTCAAGAATATCACATCATCCTTTGTATTTGACTAATGTATACGTCGCTGTTATGATATAATCATTCAAAGCTTACATAAACGGCTGAGCATGTTATATGCTTCCTGCGAAAAAAAGATTAATCAAGGGCGAACATTACTTGACTTACATGCAAAGAACCAACATGGACAGATATTTACGTGGGCGAAACCGGCCGGACCCTTAAAATTCGCGTAGAAGAACACAAACGAGATGTCGAAAAAGCTAAAATTATGGAATCAGCAGTTTCAGGTCATGTATACGAAAAAGGCCATCATGTGGATTTTGATAATGCATCAATTATTCGAAGGGAAACTCGGGAACACAATCGCTTATTCATGGAAGGACTTTACATCAGGAAAGCACCAAACACAATGAATAGAAATGACGGAATATTTGAAAATGTGATGATATTTCCCGTTGAAAGGAATGGATGTTTTGCAAGATCGGGCACAATCTTCAACTAATGCACAGACCGTCTTTGTAGGAAACACCTTATTATAATTAATATTTATCATATCCTAGATAACCCATATAAAGTTCTAACAACAACTTTATATGACAACCAATTGGTATAATTCGAATAGAATAAAACTTATTACAATGGTTTGTTATAAGTTGTTTTATGTTAGCAAGGTATTTAGTTAGTATTTACCAAAATGAAAACAAAAAGGTAAGCTCCTTGGCATCATGGCGAAAATATTTAGGATTCAGTAAAACATCATTGCTATCAAAATTCCGCTCACAAAATTAACGGCGTTGGATATTTTTTTCTTGTATTCCTTTTATTTCCTTCCAAGTTGAAAATTAACTTTATCAATGAAAATAAATTTGCCTTGTATGTAAAATAAATCATAATTTTTCCAAATTACAAGACTCCAAAATTATAATTATGCAATACGTCATACAAAATTATTTCTAAGTAAAGTAATGAGCGCTTTAAGTTTGCATAAAGGGGGAACAAACTTTCTCCGATTTTGCTCAAAATTTGTAGGATAATAAATTTTAATTCATATATTACGAATCTGCAATCAGTGGCCATTTATAGCAATCGTGAAAGCTGCCCAAATGGAAAACAAAAAATTTCCGCTGTTTTACTCAACGATAAATCGTTAAAAATCTATGTATCAACCTACCCCAACGTTTTATACCATTTTTTGTGACTAACTCGATGGTGTCTACAAATCTAGCATACTAAAATATTAAGTGGTAGCTTATTTTCACAAAATATTGAAAATGCATTAATCACGTCGTAAAATACAGTTGAATTGTTCGATTCCCTACAAAAATCGAGATCAAAAGTCATCGAGTGTTCATTTCTCAGCAGCAAGAAGCGACCAGCTTTGTTTTCTCGATGACTCCGAATGGATCTCGAGTACCAGTAGCCCATCTAACTTTTGGGAAACAACACTATCTTTCAGCAGTTGAACTTTGCAATGTTAACAACAATTTTATACCGGAGCATTATTCAACAGGTAGCGTGGTCCATAAAACAAAGTTGCTTCGTAGTGCTGAATGCAACAGAAATCGTAGGATACAGTTTATCAGAAAAGGTGTCTGCTCAATTGAAAAGAAGCTTTAGTTGAACGTAATAGTCTAAATGCATTTCGATTCCATAAAATTAATGTTACCTTAAAGCCACACATTCCCATGAAACTATCTCTGTAGATATAAATTCTTGGAATGAACTAGCAATAATGCAGATACTTTTAGTTGTAATACAAAATTAATTGAATAGTATACAAAGCGGCATTAATTGCTGTAGGGCTATCGCCTTGTTTTCATACAACAGAAATACTTGGGGGCGGAAAGATGCTAAATTTAGCGACAAGTTCACTTTCATTCATTTTATATGCTCATCAATTTCATTAATGCATTCATAAGTCCATTGCGACGTTGTCATCTCATACTTTGAGAAATATGGCTTTGGGTAGGCGAGTAGATTGAATGTTATGAATTTTTGTGGTTATTTCTGTTTATTCTACTTTTCATCAGCGTTGGTCGCAGTTTCGCGGTGCTAAAGCTTTTGCAAAAATTATGTACAGCATGCAAAATAGGACTAATAAACTGAAAGCAGTTTGTGTAAAATATGTTTAAAAGCTACTTTCTACCGTCGAGGAATAAATATTAAACCTGGCAAAAGTATTCGGAAAACATTCTTATAAAGATTAAATAGTAGTTTAAAAGCTAAATGGCAACAAACTAAAGCAAACTTAAAACTGAGTTACCTTCGCTATACGTTTCAGCTTTTTTTAGTTACATTTGCAACCGCTGGTTTTCTAAAGTGCACCTCAATCAGAATCCTAATGATTTGTAAGAAATGTGTATGAATTCTATGTCGAAATTAACCTCTTGTTTTCGCACAACTTAAAAAATTCGTACAGTGCATGAGTCGAGAAAAACATGTAAAAATAGACAGTTGTTCTGACTTAGAGGAACACTGACATGATGTCATCGTTTTAATTTAGAATCCATTGGTTTTCCGAGTAAAGTAAACTTAATTCCGAAATTGATGTTAATGGTACTGCAATCTCTTTATTAGCCAAACTACTCAAAAACACTTCACATTTTAAGCCCATTAGAAAGCAAAAGCCTAAACTAAGTAGCTTCTTAATGTAATGCTACCACAGTGAGTGGAAATGGATAGCGAATGTGAGGTTGCTCTACTTTGCAGTACAGCAATAATAATCCGCTTTCCCACAACGTCATCACTTCAAACCAAATATAGAAAGCTGGTTTCTCCCAGAAATAAATGTACAAGCAAACAAGGCGTACACTATGGTTTATAAAGCATTAGGGCCACTTTTCCTCAACTTCACAAAATTTACAACTTGTTTGCAAAAAAACTTGGAAGATTTCTCCAGTCTGCATTTTGTACAGCTTGTTGCCAAAAATAGAAATTTGTAACGCTACATAAAAACTGTTTTAATTACCCACTTTCATCAACAAAAGCTTGTAAACATTTTGTAATACTTTGGGCTGAACCTATTCCTCTTGACTGCTGAAAAAGGATCACTTCTCAGGTAAAAAGTTGCGGAACGTTCAGCAACAGAATGTAGTTTATTTTGTGTAAGAATCTTAAAACACCGGAATATGTAAAGATAAGAATTACTACAACGTGGTTTAGAATAAGAAACATAAGCAGTACAAGCAAAAATATCAGTTTTACACGTGGTTGCACGTTTTACTTAAAAGGTTGATTTAAAAAGCAATTGGTGCAGACGGATATTTATTAACTGGGTTAGTCGCCCATTTTGAGTAAGAATAAGACCAAAATTGTATACCGCCATAATAAATGTGCTTTGATGAATGCTTTTCGTTATTGAAGTAGCGTTTGCCTTTATTCCTGCCAAACCGTGAATGTTTATTGTATTTAGAAGTTTTTCAAACAAAATTAAGCGTATCTCTCAGGGTTACTTCAACTATTGAATCAGATACTTTGTATTTTATTCCACTCAAAAACGACAAATTGAGCTTGTTTATTGAAATGACTAAGTTGGCTGATGTAATGCGAAATCATTAAGCAAAAATGATCCTGAATGGTTTTACTCTTTGAGCAGAAATGTTATGAAAATGTAAGAATATTATGCTTTGTCCTGACGAGTCCTAAAGAGCAACAACGACCTATCAACAAAGCGATGAAAGACTTCTTCAAATCTTTCCTATCAAAACATTCCAAATAAAACTAGCTGCTTCCATGTTATATCAGAAAACTCCCCATTTCATGTAACTGGTGATATAACATTTTTCTATTGCTTATAACCGGTTGCAACGAATGTTTTGCACAATTTTCAATAATATTGAATTGGAGGAAGAGAAATTAATCTGTAGTTTAAGTATAAAAGCCAAAATTGAGGACACCTTCAGAATATTTATTTTCTGAATCAACTTGGCACAGACAAATCATTAATGTGAACAAATTAATCCTGGAAAAGTTTCACCCACTTGATTTACCGAGGTCTTTCACCCTAAAAACGTCACACTTTTGTGACACCCACGAAAAAAACCATGAAACATAAGTGCAGGGTATTAATCAAAATATGTAAGTCCTCATCTTATGATGAAAGCAGTTTATGTACCAACAAAATAACAGTGCCTATATGAAAATATTATTTGGATTCGTTTCTCAAGCGAATTTCGATAATATCGGAAAGAGCTTGTTAAATCCTACCAGATAGATCTATAAATAAACTCATCCCCTGTCGCAGATCCAATGGTGTTATTCTGGAATAAAACTGAAAATCCAAATCAACACTTTTTTCAAAAAGGTGCATATCAATAATAAAGAACTAATCTTTTCATAAATCTGATTGAGAGCAGCGTATTCAGCCCATGAATGTCTCATCAGTCCGCATTGTGTCTCAAATAGTCACACCGAGTTTAAGCATTTTGCTAATTTCTAAAGAAACCGCATCCAATAGTTGATGTTGTCGTTCTGCACTAATTTTTAGGGAAATTATCTTTTTACGTAAATGGAAACTGACTAAAGATAACCTTGAGCAGAAACACTAGGCGTGTAAGTGATATGTTATCTTTCAAGCTCAAATACAATTGGATGGAATGAAATGATTTATATGATTATATATTTATTTTTATCTGATTTTAAAATTCTCAGATAAAAAAAGCATGCAGTTAAATTACATTGTGGTTTTTTTAACAAATTTCATTCAACATGGATCACCATGAGACTTATATTTAGTATAATGAGAAATGAAGAATTTTATGATGAGAAAAAAACACTCATACTTGATATAATATGCAATGGTTTAAAGGAAAGGTAGACTAGCTAAGTTCGTTTAGTTCTTTTCACAGTACGGTTGATTTCATAAATATACAATTTTCTATAAAATGTGTTCAACTAGTAGCCATAAATACTAAATTACTCAAGATCCCTGCGTTGTCGGAAATGACAATTTTATACTTCCCAAAACAGCATTTCTAACTAATTATGCGAACACACAAAGACTTGCTCTAATTTATAAAGAAACATTAAATTCTGAAGGAAGTCATCCAACTGTGTTTACAAACAAATAAGTAAGCCTATACATCTGACTCCGGAAAATAAATGCTTCCTGATATATAAAAGAAAGTAATGGCAAATAAATTCCATTCTCGAGATAAGTTCTCTGTTCCGCAGAACAGAATGAGACAGTTGAGTATTATGTGCTTGGAAATGCAGAAAATAAACCCGACAATCCGAGATGTAGCGATGTACCTTTAGCAGATGTAATTTGCGGCTTAAAAAACGTGTCATAAGTGAAATCCTCAATGGACTAGCTTTCGAATTATATATCACACCCTAAGTGTGTCATTTTAAAGTGCATGACCTTTGACCTCGGTTCGAAATTTCCGATTTCAATTTGCAGTGCATATTTATAATCACCACTGCAGTAGCTTTCAAATGGTGTATCATAAGCTATGTTGGTCATTTGAAACATTAATCGTGACCTTTGACCCTGTCCAGAAGTTCCGATTTCAATTTGCACTACATATTCATTAACAGCACTACAGTAGCTTTCGAATGGTATATCACAAGCCATGTTGGTCATTTGAACCATTAATCGTGACCTTTGACCTTGTTAGAAACTTCTGATTTGAATTTGCGATGCATATTCATTATCAGTAAAGCAATACCTTTCGAATGATGTATCATAAGCTATATGTGACGCTTATCAATTTAGTTGCGCTTATCATTTGACCCTGTTCCCGTGACCCCAGATAACCCATCTACGAACTTAGCCTCCGCTTTGACCTTATCTATCGATTGGTGAAGACAGAATTTCAAAATGTCAAACGGTTCGAAAGTTATCGTGTTGACAGACAGACGACGGACGAAAGACGACAGACGACGGACGACGACGACAGACGACGGACACACACAAAGTCTTCTTAATATGTACCTAAAGGTACATAATAAGCGAGTGATGAATAAGTTGTTACACCGTACGCAATTCGTCTTCCACACTCTGTTCAGCTCCAGCTTCTCATGTAGAAAGGTGACTGTTTTAGTCAATTTTTCAGCAAATTGAGACAGCTTCAATGACAAGAGCAGAGATTGCAGGTGGATTTTAATGTGGATGGATAAAAACGGTTTTTATCCGGATAAACCCGTCTCCTATCCACCTCACTTCATGTGGATTTAATGAGAAAAACAAATTTATATACAATTTTAGTGCTAAAGCCACGTGAATGCATAAACCAAGCTGTCTGTGCTATTTCTCTTTATCAGAAAGTTTCTGTTGCCATAATTCATCTAAATTAATGGTATTTAACTAATCAGAATTACTATTAGAGTATAAAACAAGGACTGTGAAAAATAACGTGCATTGAACTGTTAATATTTTACATGTGTAAGAGATTCTTATTGACTTCTGTTAAGATAAAATGATTGTTTTCATGTTTAGACAATGTTACTTATGTTAACAAATTAGTGTGCAAATAATATACAGTCAGTGTTAACGAATTCTTTTTGAATCAGATGTTTGTACGTTAGTAGTATTGATGTATACTATAACTGATACATAACAATGTGAGTTAGGTATATTATCCATGCGTTATATATAAATCCTATTTTCTCCATATTTATCCGGATTAATCCATTTTTTACCATTATCCATGGATAATTTTATTTTCTCCACGGATAATTACAACCTCTGTTCAAAGTGTTTATCACAAATTGGTCGTGGCAATATTTAGCTTCAATTAGGCTTAACAAGACGTCCGGAATATTACATCAAACTAATGCATTCACAGTTACGACTTTTGACTCAAGAATGACCCAAAATAGAAATTTATAATGGCAAGAAACATCTACGGAATTAAAATATTTTCGATTCATTTACGGAAAATGTTTACTCGTCCTCAACAACAACTCTCCCTTTTAACGACGAGTTTGATAGTATCTATAAAAATTCTTCAACAAAGAGACTATTTCCAATTGACATGATATTCAATGATGGTATAAGTTGCCAATAGTATATACACGATTCTGATGATAACCTCAGCCATTGGGAACCAAACTGTGTTTACTGTGATTGCAAGGTAAAGAAATCGAAAAAAATCTACCCAATTCCGTTTAATTTTCCCTTTTTACTTTTTCACCAGACTCCGGCTAAAAAGACGGCTGAGCACAATCAACTTATTTTTACTACACCTATTAGTTGGCGGATTTACTGATGACCTTGGTTATGATGCCACTTGAGGTAAATATTGAGAATGTATAAGTTCAAAATAAATACTAGTGATTTTTTTCAATTCAAAATTTCAGATTGGGTGAAACGCCACAGTTTCTTATGGGACGTGTAGGCTCATGTCTTTCTTTCAAATTTTTTGTCTTTACCTTTCCAGCTTTATTCTCGTGTGTATCAGCCTTGACCGCTATTTTGCTGTACTACAACCACTCGGAATCATGGATGTAAATCGACGAGGAAGGATCATGCTGGATTGCAAGTATTGGTTGTAGTTTGCCCCAGGTAGGTATGTAGTACAACAACTAATGAACATATAGGTGCAGTAATATTCTTGGAACCTTTCCCACAATCTACATCCCATCATATTCCACGTCGAGACTCACCCAGCATGCAGGTGGTACGAGCAGTGTGTCACTCTCAATTTCTTCCCGTTTCCAGAAGTTGAACTGGGCTACAACCTGTATGGATTGGTTTTCCTCTACGGGTTTTCACTTATAATGATCCTTTCTGTTAAACCCGCATTCTCTATGAGATTTACCGTGTCAACAAAGAGGAGCGCAGTGGTTAGTAGTTGATACTTTTACCAACTTTCTCCAAAACTTGATGATTTGATATTTGCATTCTCTCAAATCTCGACCAGCAGCTTAGAAGATCAAACATCGGCACTCTTGCTCGGGGCAGAGGAAAACCCTACAAACCCTGACAATAATCATCATTTACTGAAGGTACTGGTTTGTACAAACAATCCGTCCAGGCAGTTAATCCCCCAATTCTTAAAGCGCTGTTTCTATTTGCATGCACAAACTCTTGCTTCAATCCACCAATCTACGGATTGTTTCATTTCCGGAAAGGAAAGAAGTCCACTAGCACCGTGAAACTGCTACCGAAAGTCATCCAACCTGCTGCTGCCCAGAGGTACGCTAAAAGAAACATGATTGAAGAGCCAAGAATGTCTCGTTCTAGTAGAGCCAACCAACTTGAAATCCACACATTTTTGGGCAAGATGCTCAACAAGGCCGTGTTGCTCTCATAGCGTGACAGTCCAACAAGAAACACAACTCGTCAAAATATTTATTTCAGAGTGTGGAATAGAGCAGAACGGGAGTTTGCATTGTAAATAGTAATGAGACATGAGGGAATATACGTTCCAGTATTCGAAAATTTGGTAGAAAAAGGGCATGTATCACTAGCACGGTTTGAATGGTGGAAACATGTCAAATAAAGGAATAAATAATTATCCATCAATAAAAAGGATGACAAGAATTTAGTTTGAAACTTTACAATTACAGATTCACCATAGTAGTTCTTTCAGTACCGTAGTATGTACATGTCATAAACAATATATACACTAATAGAATACTTCAATCGTGACCGTCATCATGGCAAACAAATGATAGCGTTATTGATCTCAAAGCTCCACATAAAATCACTCATGACAAAAGTCGCTGCACGAGCAAAATTTGAGTAGCTGGTTTAATATTAAACCCACGCCTGAGCCTGAAGTCAACGTAAGATGTCTGCACCCAACTTCAAACGCATATCTACTCCCTGGGTTTCTTTGTGGTCAGTGATAAGTTTATTTCAACTAGCTCAATTCACTTGCCATGTTATCTAAAAATTACCGCAAGAAGAAAAACAGCAGCTATGTGTTTTTTATACACGAAAATTATTGCTTCGTCCAGAAAAGAGCATTTACACTCATTTCAGTTGAAGATAGGTCAACTAAAAGCCTGAGTAACTATATGGAACAGTCACTTTGCGTTGATATTAAGGTCTTTCATGAAAATTTTGCTTGGAAAAAGAAACTTAATGAATTTTGTTTCCTGGAAAGTACCAAGCTAAAGGCAGCTTTGCATGATTTTCCTGTGCATTATCCACTTCAAGACTTCAGAATGAAGCACATTTTACTAAAGATTTAGCATGTGATTTCGATGATGGCTCATATTTCAAGTGGTCACCGTTTTGTTTATCCTCAGGGATATGATGTTTTCCCATTCAATCTTCAAATGAGCAGTGGTTCTTAATTACATACTCACGTTAGTTTCACATACAAATAAACAGATGAAGCAATGAGCAGAATGGATTGGGTAATTCCGAAAATTCATCCTCGTTAACCTAACTCCTTGACATTTTGCCAAACGGCTGACTTAAAATGTCAGTGAATTCTTATGAGAGATTTCCAAGAACTACCAAATTGAAAAAACTTGTTTCGTCCATGTATAATTAATTCTTGGAACATAATAAAACCCAACGTGGAGTTTAAGACAGTAAAGGAATATTTTCAGAGAAACGTTTCAGTGAAATCCACCTTTGGCCGTTGATTAAAAACAGAATTGTATTATTTTTCGGGTAGTCTAATGTAAGCCGAAGTTAAATTCACAATGAAGATGGTTGTTCTTTTATGTAGTATTATGGGAAAGCTTTCCATTTACTTTACAATGGCTTTTCGAATGCCATGTAAGTCTGGAGAACAATGAAAATTCCTAGGAGACCGAAGGCCTGAAGACATGCTGCAACACGTGTATCATCATCATTTGAACGATAGCTACTTCAAATAAAATGAAAGCCAGGCTTTCCCCTCGTGAGAATACAAACCTGATTTTCCGGTATCACTTTTATTCCTTCCCTTGGGAAAATCACATTGTTACTTTTCACTCTTTATGAAAATAGCTTGTAAAGTAGAATAAAAGTATCATGTTGTCTTTATGTCCCTAAACAAAAATTTTCTGATTTGAAGTGTTTGTACAGTTGACTGATAATTACATCAACAAAGGCAAACCCAGTCTTTAGATTCAGCTAACGGCGTGTATTAAAATGTCATTAGTGCCTCTCCTAGGGTAAGTCCGGCCCTGCACCAACTTTTTGAAACGAATCACATTTTATCTAAAATAGAGTATTAAACAGTGGAATTAACAGGCTTTATTATTTTAATACTCTCTTAAACGAAACAGTGGATAACAAAAGACGAGTGAGCGTATTCACGAATATATATCAAGTGGCCCAGAAACGGACAAGAGTATTATTTGACAAATAAGTGAAATATTGTAATCGAAATTTTTGTCTTTGCAAATATGAACATCACATCTATTCGAGTGACTATATTGGTAAGTAAATTTAGCCCAATAATAACTCATTTGTAGTTGTTATTGGGATAACTGGGTGGCTGACATTTCGTTAGGTTTCATTTCCTGTGTTGCACATTTCGTTCCTGCTGGCATGGGACCCTTTCAGGGTCCAAATGAAAGTAAGGTCTTCTCAGACAAACATTTCTCCGGGGGACCAAAAGAGAGGTTTGGGAAAGCTGGTCATTACGAAAGTAATGATACCGGTCATAAAAAATTGAGAATCTTTTTTCCAATTTTAAATATGATTTCTTATTCAAAATTTTAGAGAAGCGGTTCTTTGACAATTCTTAAAGTACGGCCCTGGCAGCGGTCCGGCCCTGCACTGGTGCACGGGTTAGTGCTTATGTAGGCCAGGCTCTGAATGTCATAACAATTGTTGGAAACAACTTCAAAAGACCGATGATTGTCAAAATGGGATGGGCAAGAGGAATAGATCGCTTTAGTGACTATTTCTAAAATGGTGACGTTTGAAAAACTGTTTTGTCATTCCACAATTTGATAGATATTTCTTAGTTGGAAACATAACGCATTACACATTTTTACTAACTCCAGCAAGGTTATTTTTGCTCAAACAAATGAAACAGTAACGAGCTACCCTTTGTATCAACTTTCAGAAGCAAGGAAGGTATCTATATTTTAGTTCCCACTGAGTACAAACCTGATAGGAAGTTTTGCAATGTAAAAGGTAACAGTAGCATTTATGTTATGCTTATTTATTTATGATTATAAGCATTCTAAGTATTTTATTTTACTCTAGAATGTATAATGGTAAGCACGATGGTAAATTTTATTTCTTCAAATTCTAGCTCCAAGAAAATAGGATACCTGAAGTGTTGAATATTAGCGACATTCACGAATAATCCAGAGCTATTCATAAAATTAAGCTAGTAGCGATTTTCGAACGTCAAAACAATTGTTTGGGAAAGCCAGGTTTCACCAGGTCGTAAAGATCATGCCAAGATCAATTTTTAAAAAAACGGAACAATACCTAATTTCAAGTATTGTCTTCAGTTTAAACCAACTTGCTTTTTAAGAAAGAAACACGTTTGTGTTTTCCGTGTTTTTGTAACTATGAGGTAAGACAATTATTGATTCAATAAAAACACGACACCTACAGAACAAAAATCAAAAATCAATTAAAATTCAGTTTGGATTAACAGAAGGTTGAGTAGGATTTGTTTTTAGGCTCTTCAATCAATTGCAGATTCGCGGGTGACACCTATGATGGAACTATTTGAAGTTGATCGGGAGTTTGTAAACAAACTCATCATCATCATCATCAATCATAAACTTATGATTTGTTTACAATTTGCGCATATTTAATGATTCACATAATTGAAGGAGAAGCTGGAATGCTACTGCTTAATGAGAAATTAGGAAAGATGTGTTTGGATTCGTGTCATTTTTTCCTACAAAAATTTTGGACTGAAAGAATGTAATGCTAGATCTCTACGAAACTCTAGTAAACATTGTAATATTTCCGAATTATCTATTATTGCAAGTACCTAAACTCGTTCATATTTCATAGAGAGTCATGCTAAGAACTCGGAAAAATTGCTACAATGACATTACCATTTTTTATAAAGCCCGAATGCACTGTTAAGTACTGTGGTTTTTTGAAGTATTGCATAGCTGATAAAATCTTAAATCGAAATTTAAACGCTTGTTTATAAAACTAATTTGTAGCTAATTTTATTCACCTAATTAATATGATTTAAATCGACAAAAGTATGTAAAATGTCTAAAATAGTTACATTTTGTCTGAACCTTTTACCTAGTTCTTAATTAAGCAGTTTTATTGATGAGAATTGTGATTTTGTCAAGAAAGCTAACATTCCGGTCCCAGTTGTAATTTATTTTTCTTCTTAGCCAGTGGATTCACTTTCTGGAACCATCGTCCACTCATCCTGCCAAGCCCAGATTTGACGGTGGGCCCTTAGCATTGTTTTTCGGAGAGCTACAAAATAAAAAACATTTAAATTGTCAACACTTTATCATACTAATTTTTAAAAAAACATTTTGTATCAATTTAGTACCTATATCGTGAATGAATTTTTCCACCTTGTTTTGCATTCCCCAATAATGGAATTTCACACGGCATATTTTATACGAGCACATGATCATCTTGCTTTTCAGCGGAGAATCTGGGGTTGTCCGATACTCCTCAATCCAGTTTTCATTCAATGGTCCTCTACAATTAACCTGAGAAACGAATAATTTGGGATCTTCTTCTTTCAGATAATCCGCACCAGTCAGCTCATCCTTCACGATATCTATGGAATCTGAAATCAACAAAACACTGGATAAGTTTAGGAAAAATGAAGTGAAAGTATTACCTTCATAAATTTAAATTCGAATACGTACCAACAACCCGATTCCTTAAATCTGACCCATTCAACCCAAACACGTTTTCTTGATGGCCACTATCCGCACAATACTTTGTTTCAATTTCAATAGAGAATCTTCTTAGAAAAGGACAAGTATATACTATTTTTGTGTATGGATAAGCATTCCACTGCTCCTCCTCAATGGTTTGGGCGGCTTTGGGAAGGAACCCACTCAGCCAGGTGTGGAGGTGACTTCCAACACGATAAACTTTTTTCGTGTATTGACCCCTTCCTCCAGGGCCAGAGTTGTAGGTCTCGTTAGCAAGAACCTCCATGGTTCTCCCCTTGCTATCATCTTCTTTGCCTTTTTTCTGAACCAAAAAGTATTGTACAAATTAGATATTTTTTAAATTCCAAAATTTTATAATAAATATTCCGTATTAAAATACCGCAATCATGTGCTGCTGCGCAATTCTGAACTCCTCCACGGTGACTGGAAGTGGAATTCGGTATTCCTTGATAAGCATCGTAATTTAATTCCAATTATCCTTTTAACTACTCACAAACTGTATTTATTGCTTGTAAAACAAGCTCGGAATAAACAGGTGTCTATTTTTGCAAACTTTTGGGTATGAACTGGCATTGAACTTTCTCCACAACTTTCACATTCCGTTTACCCTATACTCAACATGCTAAAGAGATGTTTTTGGCAAAGAATATATATAGACTTTTCTCCCAACATCTCAAGGATGATGCAAGGCTAGCTACGTCGTCATGAACTTGAATGCTTCTAGAAGCAATGCAGAATGCTGGAGAAAGTCAGACTCTTTTGCACACTGCAGTTGCTAGCTAGTTTAGTGTAGGAAGGTTATTGATTTTTAGTCAGATATCCTGCCCCTTCCACGACCAGAGTTTAGTTCGGTTTGCAATGCTATGCAAAAAGCGTCTGCACATGGTAGACTGGCTGCAGTTCCAACAGACCATAAACAGGTGTCAGTTATGAACGTAATAGGAAGTAAGCTCCAAGGTATTCCTTTGGGTTGCAGCATCCTTATGAAATGCTGCGTCCTGGCTTCATCTCGAGAGTAGAAATCGATCCAAAAACAAAGTAAAAGAGCTTATATCCATGTGAGCATAAGTTATACGATATTATGGTATGGAAAATGAACTCTTGTGCTTGTTTATCTAAAAGAAGCTGAGTTCTTTGTTCATAAACTAAGCTTATGCATTTGCAACTCGTATTAAAACTTCTTTTAATTGCCAAATTCTATTCTATTGTTTACATTCATTTATTAATTTAATTACGGATGTATAAGTTTAGTTCATTTATTTCGCAAGTTTCGGTGAAGAATTTCTATATAATGACTGTGCCTGGTTTTCGGTTGATAACTTCAAGTAACTTGATATTATCATGGAAATAAATTCACAATTTGCCCTCCATGTTTAAAATTGAATTGGATGTTATGGAAATGTCGATGATAAATAATGCCGAATTTAATAAAATATGCAGTTTCATTCCTGCAATCATAAGTAATAATTATTATGCTACCATTTCCCAAAATTCAAATGTTTAGAGGGTAATGTACAGGACTGCATATGATACATTTTTGCTGCCTATTCTCTGTGACTAGGTCTGACCTCGTTTCTTAGCGTGCACGTTTGCTCACATCCCTATCATGTTCTGTTATGCCTGATCATTATTCTTATCATCATTATTTTTCCCTATCAATGGTTTTCCGGAAATTTTATGGGAGATTTACAGCAAAATAGTTTGCTACATGACAAACTTACTGAAGCCAGTTTTGACTAATATGCCAATTAAATTTTGAACAGAACTATATTTAGAAATTTACGCCAGCTGCTTCTCAATACCTTTCAGTTTTATGGACTGTAAGAGGCTTATTGTATTCGGATGCTGGGTTTTTTATAAATTCTGCAAATAGAAGCAACTGGAAATAAAACGTTTTGCAACATCTTGTTACAGTACCTTCAATATACACATTTCACAGAATAAAAGG
Source organism: Orchesella cincta (assembly GCA_001718145.1). Taxonomy (NCBI): domain Eukaryota; kingdom Metazoa; phylum Arthropoda; class Collembola; order Entomobryomorpha; family Orchesellidae; genus Orchesella; species Orchesella cincta. The sequence goes on along the minus strand of LJIJ01000026.1, from coordinate 29,533 downwards.
CAGAGCTGGAAGAGTTTTCTGCTTGAAATCAAGATGTTTTTAACAGCCTGCAGTATATATGCATCCCAACAAGTGTGTTACTGACGCATTCAAATCTGTTGACCACAAATCCGTGGTCAGTCTGGCTTCAAATGTTTCCTATAGAGTGCTCAGCTTTTGAGTTTAAAATATACTTTTGAAAATGAATGGAAGGATCTGTTAATTTAAAAGCGTGGTTTAGTACTTGAAGCATTTGATGTGAGCTTCTAGAGAAATTAGTTACTTCTAGCCTCAAACCTTTTCGCCGAATTATTCCTCACCTCCGTATTGACTTTCGGGAAGGTTGAACATGTGAACAGGCTGCAGTTGCATGCACTCATTTTGCAATAATAATTTCATATTTATTTCTGTATATTCAAATCTACACTCGATTCACAGCGTTGTAGCTAGAGAGAAAGCATAAATCTCATGCTTCGAATGGACAAGACTCACGTAAACTATTATAAACCCCACCTGGACTTGTCTGCATAAAGAAAATTGGAAATGAGACGTGTATTAAACTTGCCTACTTCTTCTCACCATCGATCAGTCCATCATCAGCATCTCGTTGAAGAAGTAGCTGTTTTTTCAACAGAGAAAGAAAACAAAGGCAAATTTTCATTTTTCACAAAATCATGACTAAACTCACCTCCCTTAGTTTTCAAACCCCAACCGATCTCCCCATATTATTAAGTTCAATTAGTTATGAATCGTATGAACCAATTTTCGATTTAAATTCTAACTTTGGAAGTAATTTATCATCTGAAGAAAATGTAACTGCGAAGGTATTACCCTTGGACATGCGGTTTAACGATGGGCACCGCCTCGGCATAGTTGCGTATTCCCTCATGATGATTGTTTCAGTTGTGGGAAATATCACAGTTTTTTCTGTCATCGTTAGGTAAGTCAACCTAACTATTATTATGTTGTAAGGTTTCTTTTAAGAATATTTACATTGGATTTTGATCCCCCATAGATGCAGGATGGGAAGAAGATGCAACAGAGTTAATTTGCTTCAGCTTCATCTCACAATTGCGGATCTAATCGTGACATTTTTTCTGATGCCACTTGAAGTGAGTTTTACTTTGTTCACATTAAAACATTATCATAGTTTTATACGTAATTATTTTCATAGATTGGGTGGCATGCAACAGTTTCCTGGCAAGCGGGTGACGCGATGTGTCGACTCATGGCATTTCTTCGCATTTTTGGTCTCTACCTTTCAGGCTTTGTTATCGTGTGCATCAGCATTGATAGACTACTTGCCCTCCTCAAACCAGTGGGATTAGCTGATGCTGAAAATCGAGCAAGAAAAATGCTGGGATTTGCATGGGCAGCAAGTATCATATGCAGTTTACCCCAGGTGAAAGTTTGTCATAATTTTTTGAATAAAACTTTATATGGCTTCAATTATTTTTTTCTATTATAAAATAGGCATACATTTTCCACGTCGAGATTCATCCGGAGCACCGGTGGTACCACCAATGTGTCACTTTCAACTCTTTTCCTAGACCGGAGATTGAGCTTGCCTATAATCTCACCGGATTCTTCTTTCTCTACGTTTTCCCTCTGATAATAATTGTTTTTTGCTATTCCCGCATCCTCTGCGAGATCTACTGGATCAACAAAAGAGTGAGAAATGGTAAGATTTGTGGGAATATGTAAGTAATCTATTGCAGTCCAAGAAAAATGAAATAACCTTCGATAATAAAAAAAATAGGTACTAATCAAACAAACAGGTATTCAACGAAAAGGGATTCTCCGTAAATAAAATCAATCAGTATTTTATCAAACTCAAATCTCAATTTTTTCAAAGAAAATACAAATTTTTAAATGAGAATTTCTTAGAGTTTGTTAGCATAAATTGTTTTGACAGCCTCATCTCCGTCTTCGTTCAGAAGTTTTATTACATAAGTTCTGACATCAAAAGCTCGGATGTGAACGTTTACTTTCATTTCATTTTCAGATGTGGAGATCAGAACTCCAAATATGGAAGCTCTTGAACGTGCAAAGAGGCAAACGCTGAAGATGACTGTAATCATTGTGCTCACATTTTGCCTGTGTTGGACTCCATACAACATCATGTCCCTTTGGTATTGGTTTGACAAGAAATCCGCTCTGCAGGTAGACCAACTGGTTCAGAAGGGGTTGTTCTTATTTGCGTGTGCAAATTCTTGTGTGAACCCACTCATTTATGGGTTCTTTTACATCCGATCCAGACAACTCTACCAGTGTATTCCACGCTGGGCACAATATTGTATTCAAAGGCAAACACCCAGGTAGGAATAGATATTTAATTTCTATAGAAAAAGGGATTCTAATCGAGTAAATTACTTTCTCTGGAATTCAGGGAGAACTATAAGCTCCGCGTTCGCTGGAAACCCAATGGATGCTATAGATTAAGCTTCGGAGAAGGAAATGGAAACGGCACGGAAGCTCCTGGAGAATAGGACACATCCTTGGGAAGCCGTTGAAGGAAATTAAAATGGACATATTATTCTGTGCAAATTATATCCTTTGTGAGTATCCATGTAACAATCCTAAACATTTATAGAATGTTGAAGAAAATCATACACTTTCGGATTTCCGTGTATTATTTATGAATAAATGAAATATTTGTCGACATGCTACATCAGTTTCAGACTTTTGATCATTCATTCCTATTTATTCATATGTATTCAGATTTTCATTATTGATCAACGAGTGTCAGTTTGAAACAAGTCTGAATTAGCCAACAGAAAGCGTTAAGGAAATGCAGATTATGCGCATATAAAACACATCTAAAGCTTTATGGATAGTTTAAACTCGGGGAATGTCATTTCCGACCACTTCCGAATGGAACGTAGGACTGATCTGTCATTTTTATGAACCAACAACATCTGATATCGTTTCTGCATGGATATGTATATGCAGAGCTCAACAACTTTGATTTTACAAGATTGCAAAAAAGTGGGATATAATTTTTAAGTGAATTAGCATGGATTCAAAATTAGTGTCAATAAAGCACACTAGCTGGATAGATTGAAATTTTAAATGAATACTACAGGAATTACATCGCTGTTAATTCAGGTTGCAATAATTGTATATTCAATATTATAGTTAAACTATTTTTTGTACAACTTTTAAGCTTAAATTATTGACAACTTATGGTCTTCATTTCCAGATAGATTTTAGATTTTTACACGAATTCCACAAGTGTCAAAACACAATAGAAATGGCCATACATATCACACACAGCGGGAAATACCATGCAAAAAATTGACCTTGAACTTTATCTCAAGTTTCGACCAAAAGCAAGGTAATATATGTATGTATTCATTCATTCATTCATTCTTGCATGGATGAGAAATGGTAAACCAATGCGGAAATGTAATACAACGAGTCTTTTAGCATATATTTCTTCATTTGAATTTGACCTGGTTATAACTATCATATTTTATTTCTACCTTTTGAAATATATCAACCAACCTGTGGCATTGTTTTCACATTAACCAATTTATTTTAAAATTGTATACTCCACTTTTTTTAGAATTCACACTCTCACTTTCCTAACGATTCTTCAAGTTTCGATATATACTACTGGTTATACCCTTCATCACACATGCCTAGAAATCACTTCTGCTAAAGAATTTAGCCTTGAACTTGATTCCGAAAATAAACGAAAAAGTATAACAATATTCCCTTCATTCATAAGAAATCCAAAACCAACAAATGAGTGTTTATTCATTCAGCCTACTTCTTTTTGCAAAATATTACGATGCTAGGCATATACATCCAACTCGTGAAGCGTGGCCGACTTCTTCCGAATAGAAAGCAGGACAAAGTAGATCCTATTTATGTACACGAAGCATCTGCTTTCTACAGAGTTGCAATTTATACTTATGGAATATCAAGCATATATGCTTTATTTTTACTGCAGACTCTTCCAGAACAATACTGTATTCTAATTGATGTGAAACTAATATAACTTATTGTACAATTTCTGCTACAAATTGTGTCTTACTTTTGTGGAACCAAAAAATTGCAAGAAATTCAGACCAGGAACGACATCCTGTATACATATCAAATCGCAAATTTTTAAAAGTACTAAATATTTATTCAACAACATTTTTGTATTTTAGCTGTGCCAAATTATGGTATTTTAGCGTTTTACACTTCATTAAAATGTGCAGGGTCAATCATTAAAGATTTAAAATTCAGAACAACTATCGTATTAAATTAAATCTATTTCCGCTTTTGAAACACCAGCTTCACAGCTTTAGCAGGGTGGCGCTTGGGAGGATAACAATATTCTCCAATTTATCTGGAGTTGAAATGACATAGTCGCGGACAATTTCTGCCGAATAGTTTATTATCTCCATCATGTCAATCTTGTACCCTATGGATTTTCTAATCTCAACAGAAAAAGGGAAATAAGCATTCGGTTTGTCAGTTGTATCAGAAAATCTTTCGGGAATGAATTGCTCTGGATTCTTGAAATATTTCGGATTTTTGTGGATTGCCTGAATTGGAACTGCCACAATAGTATTTGAGGGTAGGGATAGATCATTATCTAAAATAATTGAAAATTAAACCAAATTTAATGCTCATATTTTGGAAAAATCCAATTTCATACCAAGTTCCAACGGATTCCAAATTCTTGTCATAAAAACAGGGACGGGTGGAAATAAACGGAGAGTTTCATAAATGCACATTTTCAGATATATCAGCTTCCTTAAAGAATCCAAATCAATTTTATTTTTCAGCTCAGGTAATCTTTCCAGTGCTTCCTCGTAACAAAGTTCCTGATGATTGGGATTCAATGCCAAGAGAAAGAGTAAGAGCTTGAGCGTGGTTGCAGTACTCTCGTAACCCTTTAAAAAAAGTATTATTAATAAATCATTTAATTCCATAATAATTGGTTAGCTGAATTCTTACGGAAGTAATCAAATGTATGAGCGCCTCGTTAGTATCATCGTTCAGAGATTCGTTTTCTGAATTTAGTGTGCATTCTTTTGCAAGTAATTCCCCAACTCTAAAAGCATCTTCTTTCACCCATAACATTGAACTGGATAAATTCCAGATTGGGTGGTGTTGAAGCAATGGATCCCAACTTTTTTCCCTTATGGTTTTCTTAATCATTTGGGAAAAATGTTTGAGCTTCCACTCACCTCGGTTAGTTAAGGGTGAGTGAAATAAATGAATTTCCAGGGTTTCAGGCTTTTCTTCTAGTAAATGCACAAGGGCTGCATTGTTGAAACACAATTTCAAGTAGCGAGTCAGCATTTCTGGTTGGAACTCGTGAAAGAAAATATATTTATCGTCAGTTTGATGATTTCCAAGCAGTTTCTACAAAGATCATAAACATTCTTTTTTGCATAATATCCCCCAAAAATTATTTCACATAATTACCAGTTTCTCATCCATACTTGCGCAAATTTTGGTGAGTTCAGAAACACGATTGTAATCAATCAAGGTTGACTCAAAAAATAGGCCCATAAAGAAACGACCACTGTTCCAATTGCTTGTAACATCTCTACGAAACATTTAGGATCAATTAAAACATCACTTTTAATCAGAATTTTCAAGAATTGAATTAATCTCAAACTTACTTCTTTTGAAACTTAAACTGAGATTAAAGTAGGCTCCCAAAAAATGTTGTCCGGGACCTGGAAAGTGCTTTTGAAGAGTTCCCTTCTATTATATTTTTTCTTCGAGCCCATGATAAACTCAGAAAAGCAGAGTAGAATAATCCCACTGAGCCCCATTGACGCGGGGAACTGCCACTGTTTGCATCCCAAAAGCTGCTGCGTTGCGCTGACACGATTTTACAAAACTGTCTCGTCTTGCCCGGGACTAGCATACTAACTCGGCAATAAATTTATCAAATGGTAACTCGCAGTCATGACGCAGGTTTATTTTTAGATTAATAATATTATTCAATAATTACGACTGTTTTAAAAGAATTGCAAATTTATATTTGAAAATAAGGAAAATTGATGAGAAACGAATTCAAACCAGAATGCAAGCATTGGGTACCAATGAATTTCTATTCTACAAATATAATACTATCTCAACCTTACTTTTGTGATCAGGTTTTGTCTGCAACCTCGACGTGAGAACTTGTATCTTAATGCAACATTTTATAATGATGTTGTGACGAATACGCAAATGGAAAATGTATGTATAATATATTATAATAGCTGCTCGCTAATTGCAGCTTACAGAGAGCGTGAGAAATTGTATTGGAATTATTGGAAAATTTTCCTTACCACAGCAGCAATAGATTGTTGATGTAAAATGCAAGCAATAATGAGCTACAAATACCCCTATTTTGAGTTTCACGTTTAATCAAAATTTATATCAGATTATGCCCATCTTTTTACTCAAGATTTTGAGCATAATCGTCACATAATTAAACGCTTGTATCTCTCTCCCTATTTAAAACTCAATTATAAATGATTTTTTGTGCCACTTCCATCAGAAAATTAGCACAGTTTTTAACTTCAGCAACCTGTCTTCACCCAACTATCTCCACTCCTTTTCGTCACATGCATGGTTGTAAACTGCTCCGCACAAGTTGGATGAATCCCCACCGTTTCATCCAAATCCCCTTTTTTCACATTGAGTTTTATAGCTAACGCAAATCCTTGACAAATTTCTCCTGCATTCGGTCCCAAATAGTGGAATCCTACAATCCTTTCTTCCTCATTTTTCACACAAATCAGCTTAGAATAACAACTCTCTTTATCTCTCGCAGGCAGAGTGAATTCTAAAGGTTGACTTGTTACATGATAAACCTCAATATTTTCATCACCCCCAAATTTCTCCAAAGCTTCTTCCTCACTCAATCCCACACAACTGTATTCCAACGGGGTAAAAACTGTTGTAGCAATCTTATCATAATCCATTCTCAAGTTGCCCCCACCGAACAACCTTTTTGCCAATAACACTCCAGCCTGAATCGCCACGGGTGTGAGCTCAAGTCGCCCCTCTGCACAATCCCCAAGTGCATAAACATGCTCAACTTGAGTTTGCTCTGAGTCATTCACAACTATTTTTCCCGAGGTGGGATCCACCTCTACTCCAATTTCCCCCAAATTTAACCCACCCACCGATGGAGCCCTTCCCACAGCTAAGATAACCGTGTTACAAGGTTCCTCCATTGTTTCTCCTGTTTCTGAATTCACCCCGTAAACAATTAACTTGCCAGGGTTCCCTTGCTCAACGCTTGTTATCTCAGTTGGCGAACAATTCCTCAACATTTGAACTCCATGTTTTTCCAAAATCACACCAATTTTCTCAGCCAGTTGCTGATCAAAACCCCTTAGCAATTGAGATCTAACCATGACCGTCACATCTATACCAATTCCGCATAAAAACCCTGCTGTTTCTAGCGCAATATAGGAACCCCCAATGATAACCACCTTTCCAGGATGATAAGCTAGCGAAAATATGTCATCAGAAGTTATACAAAATTCTCCAGGATTTCCACCCAAAACTCCATCCAAATAGCGAGGTCTTCCACCCACAGCAATTAAAAATATTTCACTTGTTATCTTAGCCACCTCCTTCTCATTCTTATCAACGAGGTGGAGCGTGTGCTCATCTTCAAACCTCGCGAGAGCATTGAAATACTCCACCTCAGCCTTTTGGAGTGAAACTCTGTAGCCCCAGTTTAAACTTTGGATATGAGCTTTGATCTTCTCAACCATCCTATTCCAGTCGTGACTCAGAGCTTCCTCAGAACAGCTCCAACCAAAGTGTGTAGAGTCCTCAAGAACCTGCCCTATTAACGCGGCTTGATGCATCAGCTTTTTCGGAATGCACCCAACATTCACACAAGTTCCACCCAGCCCCCAACTCGTTCCTGAGGGAGTTGCCGTTACGAAATCCGCAAGACCCACTTTCTTCCCATATTTCGCAGCTTGAATTGCTGCTGCCAAGCCTGAAACTCAAAAAAAAAATTAAAATTCTCAAATTACCCCAAAACCCATTTTCACCCAGATTTTAGCTCCCTACCTCCAGATCCACCTCCGATCACGAAAAAGTCAAAGTTGTAACCATGCTCCAAAGCCGGAAATGACTCTTCCCCTGTTTCCTCTTCAATTTCACCATTTACCTCTCCACTACCTACTTCTTCCATAGGAAGAACTTCCTTGGCAACAATAATTTCGTTTCTTTTGGTACTCACAACTGTTCCCATTATATTTCATGCAAAACTTTTCTGCAAAAACGCTTACCGATTCTTTGCTTCTAAACGAGAAACTAACAACCTCACTTTCGCCGGATAATTGGGGGACTCCATTTGAATTCAAAGTGGAATTGCATGTAGACAATGACAATCAACCTATTCATCATCATTTTCCACTTGCGTCAATGCAAAATTCCACGAATTTCCCAATCGCGAGAGAAAGCAGAGCCCATTTCCCCCCTCCATTCCGTTCCCATCAATTGACATCCTGATGTTATCATGAGCCGGGCACAAAAACAACATGATATTTCCCTTCAATTGATTGACACCCAGTTCCCATTCGTTGTCATCCATCAGCATCACCTCTTTTATTTAAAAAGGGAAATGAGGACACGCGTGGACACTCTGTCAGCTCTGCTGGAAGCTGATGTCTCTCGAAACAACCTGATTTTTTCTTTGTTTCAAGCAACTCGTTTTGTTTTCTTGAACCAAACACCAAATCATTTGCCTCTGGGGCTTCAACACTAAATCGAGATCCAACTCAGCAAAAATTGAGTGAAAGCTCAGCTAATTTCCTCTATCATCATCATATTTATTTGAAAAGCTTGTCAGTTTGGTGACCTTTTCCGAGATTAAAAAGCTCAGCTTTGTTTGTTTGCTGGTATCAATGCATCGAAACGAGCTTCTGTCAACAAAGGATGAGCTCAACTTAATTAAAATTCCCTTTGAAAAATCTAAAAAGTGCTTGTACGTCAATTGCTCTCATTATTTCCACTGCATTTCGTTGTCTCTCAGTTTTCTAATGAGGGGATTTCAAAGCAGGGCTTTGAAATCAAATCCAAAAAATGTCAATAGGCCAAACCGAGCTTTGAGCAAGGAGCCCTGCTCTTACTCCCGGTCACAATCAAAAGGGTTTCGGAATGGTCATCATCTCCACTCCAATTCATCCTGATTAGTTTTCACTTATTATTAAATAGGGGCACTCTTAGAAAAAATAGTTTTTTCATCAATAAATCATGTGCTTGCTACGCTACTGCTTGCTAAATTGTCTGGCTTGGTGTCGTCGCTTTTGTCAATGCGACGAGAGCGATGACGAGCTCGAAGAATCAAGTCGACAGCTAAGGAGACAACCGGGGATTCGACAGCCTCTCAGAATTTCGGACAATGAAGCTGTCCACCAAACTCAGCCCCAAATAAGGCTGCCAAAGGACGAGAGAAGGAATAGAGGACGACGAGAGGAGAATTTGGAACTGAGCGTGAGTCTTTTTTTAAAAAAATAATTCAAATTTTAAAGAAAAAAAATTGAGTTTTGTTTTTAATTTTTTGGTTTCAGATGTTGCATCCACCTCACAATCCATTTCAGCGAGGGGAACGGCAAACGATTCGGATCCCACCTCCGACTTTGATCCACACTGATTTGGGACAAGTGGGCCGACAACTGTCGCAGGCTGAGAGGGAAACCTTGTAAAAAATCTTGAAGTTGATTTATGAATTAAACAGTTAGAAAATGTAGCAAATCGCCCCATAATAAAATGAACTTTGTTCATATCATAATAATTAATCCAACAGGAGTAGATTGTTTCTTTTTTATCATCCATTCACTTATTGATCTCCAAAATAAAACCAGTTAAACAAATGATAAGAAAAGTTCATGAACACACCTACCACCCACTCACAATCAGTTGAGATAAGAGGTTGCATAGCACTTAATATCATCACAAATCTTCGTACTTGAGCAGAGTCACGTAACATTTTTTCGCTTAGTTTGGATCATGCCGGCACCAAGGATCGCGTTTTATATTGAGATATGGAGCATTCCCACGTGGTTAGAGGAAATGAAGAGCAACAGCTGCCAACCACCTCAGGTGGAGACGTTTTAAGAAGGAGGAGAGGTTTCTCGGTTAAAAACTATGTTAAAAAACGACTCCCTATCTTGAAATGGCTGCCGGCATACCGACCCCGAACAGACTGGCTCCCAGACACGATTAGTGGCATTTCCGTTGGATTAACGGCCGTTCCTCAAAGTATAGCTTATGCGGACGTAGCTGGGCTAACTCCTGAAGTAATTTTTTAACAAAAAAAATTTTATTTTTAAAAAAATTTTTCTCTCATTTTTAATATTTTTTTTAAAAATCCAGTATGGTTTGTACTCCTCCTTTGTCTCGTGCTTTGTCTACATCTTCCTCGGCTCCTGTCGCCAAATGACCATCGGTCCCACAGCGCTGATGGAACTGCTCGTGTTTGAAACATGTGGGGAGGCATTTCCCCAGTGTGTCATTTTGGTGGGATTTTACTCTGGCTGTTTCCAGCTTCTCATGGGTCTCCTCAAGCTGGGCGCCGTGGTGAGTTTGATTTCCGACCCGGTTACGATTGGTTTTGTTGGTGGAGCTTCGTTGACAATTTGCTCATCTCAAATTCGAAGCTTTCTCGGGCTCACCGGTGCAAAAGGAGACGGATTTTTGGATAGTATCATCAAAGCCTTTGAAAATATCAAGAGTGCCAAGCTCGGAGACAGTTTGTTAGGCCTAGGCTGTGTAATTTTCCTCCTGGTTTGTAAAAACCTCAAGGATTACGTGCCCAAAGAGGTTCCACCTCTTGTAGGAAAGCTTCTCTGGTTCTTATCCCTCAGTAGAAATGCTCTAGTCGTCATAATCGCCACCGGGATTGCTGCTTCCCTCTCAGATCCTCCTTTTGCTTTAACTGGAAAGGTCAAGAGTGGATTTCCACCCGTTGGCCCACCCCAGTTCACCCTCCCAGGTGGAAACAACTCCACCTCAGGTGGAACCCTCACTTTTTGGGAAACTTGGCAAGAGCTCGGCACAGCTCCGCTCACAATAGCAGTAATTTCCATTCTCCAAAACGTGGCAATAGCAAAAGCCTTTGGGAGTGGGCAGAGTATTGACGCAACCCAAGAAATGATAGCGCTTGGGGCTTCCCACATAATTGCCTCGTTCTTCAGCTCTCTCCCGACCGCCGGCTCTTTTACAAGATCCGCTGTAAATGAAGCGAGCGGAGTAAGAAGCCCTTTCGGAGGAATTGCCACAGCAGCGCTGGTCCTCTTCGCTTTGAGCTTTCTAACCGAATGGTTTCAATACATTCCGAAGGCAAGTTTAGCAGCCGTGATTCTCTGCGCGGTGCTCCCGATGATTGAGTATGAGAGCTTGTGGCCAATGTGGAAGGTTTCCAGTAAGTTTTCAAGTAAATTTTGAGAAGGAAAAATAGTCATGAATTTTTTTATTTCAGAACTCGACGTGCTCACAGCAATCATCACGTTTTTAGGCTCGCTCTGGCTCGGAATGGAATACGGGCTGGTTATCGGGGTGGGAGTGAGTCTAGCGCTGTATTTAGTCCGCCCAGTTCGTCCTAGAATGGAGTGGAGGATTGTTAAAGGAAGATCTTCCTCAGTTGATCGCCTCCTGTCTCAACAAGCCCCGGTATTAGCTTCCTCCCAAAAACAGTACCATTTAATTAAGCCTGAACAAGGATTCTGCTTCCCGAGCGTGGACGCTATCCGAACTAAAATTAATAAGGTGGCACTTTCCCACCCAGAAGTTGAAGTGATTGTTTTAGACTGTCAAAATATGATCGGACTAGACTACACCTCAGCCAGCGCCCTGGCTTGTTTAGTAAAAGCGTTGAAACAGACTGGAAAATCCCTAGTTTTTGTGCACACTACCCACCTACCGTCATGGAAGGGGATTATGAGTACGGTGGGGCTCAAGGAGCCAGAATGTTATGATAATTTTGAAGAATTGGAGTCAAAACAGTTTTTAGATTAAACATGAACAGTTTTTATTTAACAAAAATTGAATAAAAGTAATATAAACAGAAAAACAACATGATTTTTATTCATCCTTTCCCTTCAACTCCTCCATTTTATCGACCAGCTCATCAACCAACCGGGCAAAGACCCAGGGATCTGTATTCTTCTGGATCAGGCTGAACACGAACCAATCACCGTAGCTGAAGTTGTCGACGAGATACTCGAGCTTTTTTGGGGGACACAAGCTCTTCCTCACCTTGAGGCGGAGAAGTCCATAGCGGACCTTCTTGGAGGAGACAACAGCCACCCTGTAGATCGCCCCCGCACCGCTCACTACCCCGATGAACAAGAGCCAGAACCACATGAAGAGGAAGATCTTCTCAGCGACGTTGTTAAGCGGCATGACACAGAGCGCTTCGTGGATGATGAGGTTTCCACCTGGGCTGCTGACTTCGACCTTGCACATTGTCACTTTGGGGAAGAGCTTGGTGAATGGGTCCTCAACTTTTTGGGGAGGATTTCCAGTGGGAGTCGAGAGGGAGGTGATGTACCTCATGCCTGTTATTCCAAACCCTAAAAATTCTCCGTGAAGGATCGAGTTGATGAGGTAAATCTGGAGGATTAGGCTGGCAATGTTGAACAGCTCACAGAGAAGGTAGCGATAAGCGTAGGTGGTGTGGAAGGTGGTGAAGGAGGTCATATAGTCGGCTACCATGAAGAGGCGCTTTTTAAGTGTGGCGTCATCGATGATGGCGGTGGTGAGCTCGGAAAGGAGGTGGCGGAGACGCTCCCCTTCGAGGTATTTCCAGAGGTATTTGGAAGCCCGGAAGAGGAAGAACTGGAGGAGGATGATGAAGGGGTAGTAGAGGTAGTGGAGTTGGTAAACGCGGGTGGTGGAAGGGAGGTCAGGACCGATGCCGGGGAAAGGGATGTCAATTCCTGAAGGAAAAATAGAAAGTTTTTTTTGTGGAAAAGTTGAGAATGATTAGGTTTTTTTTGGATTTACTTACCAATTCGAGCATTTATGTACTCTGGGACGATATAAGTTCCGTGGAGCCAGCAGTAGTATTCCAAGAAGTCTTTGGGAATGGTTTCCTCTTCTGGGCCGAGACAGGCGATGGGACTCTCGAGGAGGACGGGCCGGCACGCGATGAAGATGAGGGAAGCGAGGACGACAATGAATGACCACTTTCGGTGAAGGAAAAAGATCCAGTTGTCGGTGACCACGGGGTCGGGCTTGACAGTGAGGTGGTTCATCACCTGTTTGAAAGGGTCGAATAACTCGCCGTTCAACATCTTGACTTTAATCAAAACAACTGAAAAACTAAACCAAACAACAAAAAATGGATTAACTCAAAATTCAATTAATTCCCTTCCTCAAACATCATGATCATTACTAATTGTTAACAAACTTACTCAATTTAACCAAGATAAAAAAAATCACTGAAAAAAACTGACAAAAATCAGATGTCAACTGATTTCCTGAATGATGATGATTGAGTTTCAAAAGCAAACCAGTCAGAACAAAGCAACGCGTTCAAATGTATAAACCCCATTTGTCTCGCGATGCCCCGGTCTATTTTGTGTATAACGCGCATATTTCAATTTTGCATTAAGTTTGCATTACTGGACTATTTTGCCTTTGCAAAGGTGAAAAACACACGAAAAGCCTACTGACTTGTACTATTTAATTGAAATTTGGCTCCAGTTAGTTAATTATACAGTCAGTTACCATTAACCTAATAATTTTAAAGTTAGTCAATCATCAGGGTAGACACATAAAAGTCTAACTGGCTAAATAAGCATAAAAAGCGGGTTAAACTTGTGATGTTTGAGCAGTTTTAGTTGCTTTTGTATCCTTTTAATTATTTAAACGACCTCAAAATGATGAACTTGGAGTTACTCGGTAAGCCAATAAACGATGTCAGTTAAGATGATTGAAATTAACTGTTGTTTTTGTTGAAAAGCGTTTAATTCTACCTTTTCTACTCATATTTTCAGAATCCTTCTGTCAGAATTATCCGGAGGTGAGCTCAATTAATTAAAAAGTAGTTGTCAATTTGAAATATTGAATGATGATGATTGATAAGCTTGTTTATTTGGTTATCAGGAGCCGGATGGAGTCCTCGACTGCATTTCCGTGGCTGTCACCGCCGCGTACAACAAGCTCGGGACGCTGCTCGCCGTCGGGTGCAACGACGGGCGAGTCGTTGTCTGGGATTTTATGACACGTGGAATAGCCAAGGTTATCACCGCCCACTCCCACCCCCGTCTGCTCCCTCTCTTGGTCACGAAACGGGCACAAGATCCTCACCGCCTCTACTGATAACACAGTTACCATCGTTGACGTGATGAGTGGGGATTGCGAGCTAAGATTGAGGTTTCCTTCGCCCGTTCTTAAAATCCAGTTTCATCCCCGCGACCCAAAACTCCTCTTGGTTTGTCCTCTTCGTCACTCCGCCCTCTTGGTGAACGTTGATGGGTCCCACAGGCAAATTCCTGTTGATGACGACTTGGACTTAAATATTGTGGCTTCGTTTGACCGTCGTGGGAATTATATTTACACAGGGAATTCGAAAGGGAAAGTGGGTGCGTATTCTATTCCTGACCTTGTTCTCCGTGCCTCTTTTAGAATCGGTCAGGGTCTCACCTCCACGACGGCCGTGAAGTCCGTCGAGTTTGCAAGAAGGGGAGACTGTTTCCTCCTCAATTCTGCTGATAGAATCATCCGCGTTTATAAATGTGAAGATGTTCTCAAAGCAGGGAAAGAAGGAGATCCCGAACCTGTTCAGAAACTTCAAGATTTGGTGAACAAAACGATGTGGAAAAAGTGTTGCTTTTCTGGAGATGGAGAATACATCTGCGCCGGTTCGGCGAGACAGCACGCGCTCTACATCTGGGAGAAGACGGTCGGCAACTTGGTGAAGATCTTGCATGGAACTAAAGGAGAACTCCTTCTCGACGTGGTTTGGCACCCAATGCGACCCATCGTTGCCTCCATCTCCTCCGGAGTTGTCAGTATCTGGGCTCAAAACCAAGTGGAAAATTGGTCCGCATTTGCCCCCGATTTTAAGGAGTTAGATGAGAACGTCGAGTATGAAGAGAGAGAGTCTGAATTTGACTTGGAGGATGAGGATAAAATCGTGGAGGAGAAGGGAAGCAAAGTGGATGACGATCTAGAGGTGGATGTCACCACCTGTGACCCGATCACAGCATATGTCAGCTCAGACGAGGGAGGTGAAGACCCAGATTTCCTCATGTTTCTCCCGATAGCACCCGACGTCGTGGAGGATGTGACGAGAGCATGCTAGCAGCTCAAGCCGCCGCCCAAGCAGCCGCTGGAGGTCCGCATTCCGATCACCACAAGGAAAACCGGAGGAAAAAGCCGAGAACGCATGATGTCAAGCTTGATAATGCTACTGATGGTAAGTCACCAAATATAATCACTTATCTTCTGCTGATAACCAGTTCTAACCATGATAATTCTCTCCCCAGATACTCATCCCCTTCTCAACAAACCAGGACATGGTGGAGGGAGCACCGGCAGCAAAAAATCTTCTTCCCACTCCTCTTCCCATCATCATCACCACCACCACCGCTCCGATAAGGAGAAAAGGAGAGAGAAGAACAAATAAGTTGATAACCACCTTCAAAATGAGTGTCATTTAAACTTTTTTTATTGGTTTCCTATAATTTTTATAGATTGGCTATATTTTTATGTAAAAACATAATTTTTTTTGCTAACAAACAACAAAATCAAGTGTAATTTTTGTTGTCAATATTATCCTCTCTTCTCATGTAAATAAATGCAGTCTGTTCTACTACAGAATATACATATTTAACTAAAATAGTAAGTAATATACGTATATCATTTAAACTAGTAGTTTTAAGTCACCAACAATAACAATCATCATTAATTTCAAATAATTAGCAACGCAGGATTCGATTGTGCTGATGTTTTCCATCTCCTTCCGCTACAAAACGACTAAAAAAGTCACAAACTAAAAAACAGGGTTAATAACACCATCAATTATCATCATACATGATTTTTATTAGTTAACAACGACGACTACACACAAAAGAGTTATACATTCAACATTCATATTGATTTAAAGTTTGAAATAATTATGTTAGTTATGATATTAATAATGAGCAAATGAGGAAGGAGGTCGAAAGGGAAAAATTAATGAGACAGTTTTGATTAAGTGGTGACGCAGTTGGTTGATGATTTGATAAGGTTCTTATCGACAAAGAGCTGCTGCTAAGCTCCTATAGAGAAGCCGCAACCAAGTCTGAACTGATTTTTGACGTGATTGAGTGAGCCACAAACGGAGAGAAGGAAAGGCATGGGGAGGAGCCTCTTTTCGAGCACCCCCGTCACCGTCCAGTTGTTGTCTATCATGGCTTTCATCGAGAAGTTGGCTTTGGGCAACTCAAATTGGTAGCCGATGGCGGCGATGAACTGCTGCTGTTGATAGCTGTTCTCGAGCTCCACTCCTATCTGGATCTCCTCGTTGAGACGGCGGTAGTAGCTCATTCCGAGGTTGTTGGTGCCGGCGAAGGCGCTCCAGATGCTTTCATCGGCTAAAAATATGAAGAAACAGTTAGAACTTTGAATTATGAAGGATTGTAGTTGAAAATTAAGGGATTTCTTACTTGTCAACCTCCCAGAACAAGTCAGGGCTGTAGCTGCACCTCCTGGGATTTGTGGAGCTTGTTGGTACATCAGCTCCGCTCCCACACAGAGTTTCGGCGTGATCGCCTGAAGAAAGTGGACGACACCGATGCCCGTCTCACTGAACAAGTTGAAGTTGGCGAGGGTAGCTGAGGCGGTGAAGTCTCGCCCCTTGAAGTCGAGCCCGAATTGAGTTCCTGCGAACTTGGAGTTCATCACCTGAACCACAAACTTGGTCTTGAGAGCTTCACTCCAGTTGTAGAACCCTTGAGCATTCAGATTACCGCTGGGGTCCGTGTTCCCCGAGGAGAACGAGGGGCCGTCGTTCGGGGGTCACAGCTGGAGAAGCCGATGTAAGGTCGTTCAACCGGTAGCCGGAGGGGTGATGGAGGCTCATGGTGAGGGTGTGGGACACGTGAAATCCTTGATTTAATGACTTGTTGATCATCACTTTGGCACCTTCGAACGGTTGGGGAAATATTTCTGAAAAAAATAATACAAAAAAACCCCAATTAACTCTCATTTCCACTTCTAATTGCAATTAAAATTGTTCTTATCTTGATCTCCCACCTTTGCATTTCTTTGAAAGGTCTTCATAACTTCCTGGATTGTTTTTGAACTTTTCATTCACCACCGGAGCCTCTGGAGCTCCTCTAGGAGCCGCAGTCCCTGGTGGAGGTGGCGGAAGGAGGATGGTAGGATCCGGGGCCGCCTCACATTTTGATACACCAAGACCCATCTTAATTAGGAAGGTAGTGGCGTTACTTCAAGACTAAAATCTTCTATCTTATCAGGCACTTGTCGACAAGAACACAAAACGGAATCTCGTGATCTGATTGAGCTCCTTCAATCATCCATTTATTAATCAGCTGTTTTTCTAAAACACAATAATTAATTTCCTTATCAACAGTTGATAACCATGAGGATACTAATTTTAGTTGGGGTGATGAACCGGCTTACCAAAGCATTGATGACGAAAAACAACAAACAAGATGACGAAGATGATGTTATCTTTTTCACAGGGAAATATCACGGTAGAGAATTAGCAAATTGCGTTGTCAAGACGATGAAGAAAATAGGGTGTGTTTGACTAATTAGAGTTGTTTGGGGGTGACTAGTTAGTTAGTTAATTTTAAAGTCAAAGTCAACCTCGTGCAACACGAGTCAAGTGCAATTGCAGGAGGACCACCTTTGCTTGCATTCACATGCAGCTCTATTGAGTCGTGCAAAGGAGCAGAGGATTTGAACCTGCCACTTTTCTCCCGCGTCGGGAAGAGGAGTACCTGGGGTGAAAGGAGATATATCTCTTAGTGCATTTGAATGGTGAATATGGAGAAGCAGTGCTGGATTATGTTGTAAAAGACCCGTTAGCTTTTCTTGTGTATTGATTCCTCATTCCTTCTCGTTCTAGTTGTGCTAAGGCTTGCGTTTGCTAGTCTAAATTTAAAAGTGATGTGGATCGGGCGGATGTAGGCAAAGTGGCGGACTGAACATTTACAATTGATATTTTATGCAATTTTAGGACCACATTGAGCGTAGACTTGAAGCTGAAGGAAATCAACTAGCAAGACTAGTTATGTAACGTTAAAACGCATATTCTTCGCATAAAAACATTTTTTGGTAATTACTAGTAATCAGGGCCCCATTGCCATATTTGCACCAACTAAACTGGTGCAAATAAGCAAGCTAGACTGTCCTGTGTTGATAAAAGTCCATTTGTGGCCTAAAAACACTTTAGTTAACATAACAAGAATCCTATTTTTGGCATTTAAAACCATATAGTGCGTTTTTTACGAGTTCCGAAGTGATAATTTGATAGGTAGGCCAGAATTTTGGTCTAAAACGCTCGATTTAACCACCACAATTGCAAAACAGGTCTAAATGAAAAATGTTAATTGATTTAAGCCTTCTATATTGATAAATTTGGCGGCTAACAGCTACCAGGAGTATTTCAAATGAAACAAAACGCATTTTTTGGTCTAATTGGAGCGATTTAACATTCAGGATCGCACTGCAGCTCTTGCTGGTCAACAATACGCAACTTAAGCATCCTGCCGCCTATTTATGACTAATAAAAAACAGCTATCAAAGACACCATAATGCATAAATATTCATTAGTTAAGTCTAAAACGCACGATTTAGTCCTCGAACTTGCATTTTAGAACTTTTAAGCTAATACAAAACGATTTATGTATGGTAAGTTGGCTAAATGCTAAATATGATTATAAACCGCTCTCATTTCAGACTCATTAAACTCATTTGTTTAATTTTTAATCGGACGGTTCAATCATTCAAATTTGGAACGTGGAGGTCTTTTAAGATAATACTACACAATTTAAGCCTACAAAAAAAGGCATCACAGTTCCAACAAAACTCATTTTTGTGTATCTACAACGAACGTTTTTACCATACTTGTTCTTTTTTCATATTTTAACCCCCAACAACAAAACAACGAGGATTTTAAACGAAAAATAAATGCTGTATGAAGGACGTTTTTACCTTTTATATCCTATTTTTGACTATTCTAGCTCATATCAAGCACTTATTGTTCCGTTTTAAGGCAAATTTCACTAATATTAGCTTTTAACTCTCAAGGCATGACCGAAAAAGTCATAATTTATCTGTTTGTCAAAGACAGACGGACAAACAGGACGACCGCATAAAGTAGCATTCAAACAAGCCTTGTACTACAAGGTATGCACTGGCCATATATACCTGCTGCAGAATATACACAGTTGATGTCTATAAATAAATGTAAAATTTATACTCAACCCAGCTTATATGTGAGGAGTACATTGAAATTCATATTTTTATGAGGCTGTGTTGTTTCTACGTGAGTACAAATCCGTGAGCATAAATCTGTGCTGAGACATGAAAAAATAGGTGGAATGACTGGGCTAGTTAATTTCTACGAACAAATATATATCTTTCTCTCATTGCGTTTTTCCGAGAGTATAAAAATAAAGTGCATTGAACGACCCTACTCGACATAAACCTGCACGCCAAGTCAAGCTACGCAATAAAAATATTTATGGATTTGAGTGAAGTTCACAGAAAAAGGGATTTATCTTGACATTTTCCGTGTTTGTGAATTAATATAATTGAATAAATTGGTGCATTCTCTCAAGTGAATTCTGAAATTAAATTCTTGGAATCACCCACATTCAACACTTTTTCGAGGAATTATTTTTAGTAAATTTATTTCAAAAAATCTGGTAAGGATTGTTTCTCATTGGTGGAATAAGTTTTCGTGTTTTAATTTTCATTGGCTTTATATTGCTCTCACCATTTCAATTGAGTTTAATTGTAGTTAATTACAACCTCTTGTAATTAAGTACGAGAAACTCGAGCAACATTTATTTTGGAGAGAATTGTTTTTTAATTGTAGGAAATATTTTTGGTGTCAAATCCTCCGATTATGAACATTGTGAAGAAATATGGGTTTTGGTTGTTGCTTCTAATTCAGTATTGAATTAATGCAATATTTGAACTTTAATTATTGATGGACGCGTATATACCATTTCGATTTCGACCATACCATAAAAAACTTTTAAATAAGCTAATTAATTTAAGATTTATAATGAACGTTTCGCTGTGAAAAACTTGGTTTGGACCTACTTATTTTGTGGTGGGTTCGTGTAATTACAAAGTGAAGGATTGTAGTAGTTTTACGTCATGCATGTCGACTGCCTCAAAATAATTATATCGAATTGCTCGTCACTTTCTAATTTATATTTGACAATCGATTGATTCGAACAATTTGGTGTAAAGTTTTTAATGTGGAACGGTTAGCGGTGGTTAATATGAAGTCGTAAGTGTGACAAGTCAATTAGGGGATTGTGCTAAATAAACAGTTGTCACTCTTAGTAGCTTGCTCTAAATAGAAGGTGGAAATTGAAGCATTCTGTAATTATATATTCTACGAATTGGCTGAATTAAGCTCATTTAGCTACGAAGAAAACGCCATCGTCCCCGTTGGGATAAACTGATTTTAATTGTGAAGGTTTAAAAAAAGTGCGTACTAAGTGACTTAAAATGAAGATTGTGACACAATTTTTTTTGTGAACTGAGAATTGCCGTGGGTTGTGATTGAAGGATTTTGGAACTGTTATATGGAGCTTGCAAGTGTTAATAGAACTTAGTTTTTTTCAATTTTAATTCACATACGCAATAGCCAGTGCCGTGGATCATCTATGAATATTGTAACTTAGGTGGAACATTTTTGACATCCAGACTCGAAAGTACAGTTCATTTTATTTTCTACCTGACTTTCTCTTCTTTATCGGTGCTTATGTTTGTCGTCTCTCGTGATCCACAGACATCATATTTAACTCGAGGTTTAACCCTTTTCATGAAGGTGGAAGGACTCTTAATTTTCATCTAACCCTGTTGATGATCTAGCCCTGAACAGCTCACCGAAAACAATGAGTTCCACATCACCATCTAACTCTCGGAGGAATGGGAACCTGAGGTCGAGGTGGCTAGTGAAGAACTATTTTTGTGGAACTTAACATGCCCAAGTTCAAAACTCAATGGGAAATTGCTCCCCCAATGAAATCAACATGGAATGAGGTGGCACGAAGATGTCGACTTGCGTCTTTTGGTCATTGCAGCCTTGGTCGTTTTTGGTCCCTTTAAGCCTAAGTTCACCTCCAAAGGGGATGGAAAATGAAAAGCTCACCAATGACTAACCACCTAATTCCGAATGGTTAACCTCCACCTACCTCCGGATTCATTTCAACAAACTCAACGTTACCATCTCTCCCCGAACTATTGGGTCGGTCATCGAGCCCTGGAGCTAGTGTAGTTGTGACTTTTGAAATATAGGGTGAATCTGAGGTGGTTGCGAAGTGTTTCAAGTCGAATGTGGATGATATAAACAGTCTGGAAACTCTATCAAGGCGTTGGAAGATATAGAAAAGTAGTTAACTTCTCAGACTGCGACTCAAAATGTCACCTTTCTTCAGTTTCAATCATCATCATCATTTTCCATCTTTGGAGAATAATTGGAAGATGAAATCGATTCCCTTCCATTACTCGCTCTCTCTCTCTCTTCATGAATCCAATTGGTTTTTATAATTTTCATATAATACACAAATTACCAAACACCATAAATTACTATTCTCATCCTCTGTATTCTCAAATATTAATGATTGTGCGGTATAGTCTGCAATTAACATGAGTACATTAATGTGTCTATTTTAAATTTCAAGGTTAAATTATATACGAGGTGGTCGGGAGAGCCTTCGCTGAACTAACTTGAAGTGTGCCAATATTTTCAGGTGGAAGACGAAATCCTCATAAATGTCACGACGGACGGGACAAGTGAAGGAGAGGCTCCTTCGCCGAAGTTCTCCCTCGATTCGGCACGCGACAACGAGTTCCAGCAGCCATCATCATCATCACCATCCATCCTCCTCGCATAAAAGTTCAGTGGATGGAGGGAGAAGCTCGCATAATCATGTTTCCTCTTCGGGAGGTGGTGGGCGGATCAGTCGTTCTCCTCTACGTTCCAAGCTCATGCAGATGTCTGGCTCGGTTAATAACGCTCCTGGGGAAGGGAGACGAGGTGGTGGAGCTGGTTCAAGACATGATCAGCATGATCGAGACCGGGATAGGGAACGAGATCGACGGCCAGTTAAAAGTACGTCTCCTCGTCGCCTCCGAATGGATGAGGCGCACACTTCTTCCACAACTTCTGGGAGAAAACGGACAGAGCCCGACAGTCGAGGGGAGAGGGAACGAGAACGACCATCTACCTCTACTTCAGCATCAGCCTCAGCTCACCGAAGATTAGACAGAGGTGGAGGGCATTCCAGCAGTAAAAAATCTACAGAGCTGGATAGAGTCGTGAAGCGAGCGAGGGAGGAAGATAGGGGCAGCTCGTTTTGGAACAAGAAGATTTTAGAGGAGGAAGAAAAGGATCCTGAGCGCTGGGGTCATTCTGGGTTTAAAGAGTTGTATAGGAAGGATTTCCAACGGAGCTCATCCACTTCTCCACCAAGAAGAGGAGCTCCGAGGAGGAATAATAAATCATTTTCTAGGTCGAGGTCTCGCTCATTCCACTCCAGATCAAGGTCTCGCTCCCCGCTGACTAAGCAATCGATAAGGTTCTCATTTTTTCTAAAAAATAATACTTCCATTCAAAATGAAAGAGAAAATTAATGAGATTTTTTTCTGTAGGAAAAGGGCAGCCGCTGGTTCTACCCGGAAAAGCCGAAGCACCTCCCCGCGACGCCACCTGGGTTTAAAACAGAAAAATGGAGCATCCTCCCGTCCTCATAACCACCTCAGCTTCTCCACCACCTCCCGCGGTGACCGGCATCATGCTCACCACCACCACTCCACCTCCAAACTGTCCTCCACTTCTAAATTAGACTCTTCATCCAAGCGACTTCGTCACCGTCCTTCTTCCACCGCATCCTCATCTGTTTCCCCGTCTCCAAAACGGTTGGCAAAACCCCGTCGTTCCTCCGCCAGCCCGAGAACAGCAGCAAAAAAAGCTGCTAGACGCGTTCACGCCGCCCAAAAGAAGGCTTCTTCTTCCTCCGCTGTAAAAAAGGGGTCCGAATCCCTCACCTCTGATTCCTCCAGCTCTTCTGATGATGACAACGAGGATGATGAAGATGTGCTCCAACTTCATGCAAAATCCCGCCGCTCTCAAGCTCGTGGACGGAGAGGCTCCCTCTCCTCCTCCGCATCGGATGACAGCACCTCCTCTCTCGACACTTTGGCGAGGAGGAGGCGAAGAAAACTTCGAGGTGGTGGCTCCACCTCGTCCTCCACCTCTTCGAGTCTTAGCACCACCTCCAGTGAAGAGGAGGATGACAGTGATGAGTCGGATATTAGCATCATGGAGAAAAACAAGGGGAGAAAAGGAAAAACAGCCACCAGCACGACAAATTCAGGTGGTGCTACCACCTCCGGTCAAAAACTGAAACGATCTCCAGCCCCGAGCTCCGACTCATCAATGAGTTCCAAAGCGAGTGGAACAATCGTGGCAAAACAGCCAACCCCTCAACCATCCTCCACCTCGGGTGGTGGCGATGTTAAGAAAACTAAAGCATCCACAACTGATAAAACAGGGGATAAAAAAGGGGCAGCAATTTCCTCCTCATCTTCAGCCAAAGTTTCAACTTCCAAAGCGGATTCTAACAAGGGAAAATCTTCCGGAGGTGGAGACAAGGCGAAGTCTGTAGCTGCAAAATCAACTTCAAAAGGTGGAGCAAGCTCGTCAAAAGTTAGTAGTGGTGCTAGCTCCTCCAAAAAAGCAGCGGCGAAAGAAAAAGAAGATAAGAAATCTGGAGCAGACTCGGGGGAAACTGATAGCTCGACGGAGAGCTCCTCAGATTCGGATTCAGAGCCCAAAATGACGCTCTCTGAGCGTTTTGCTAAACTAACTCAGATGAGCACTGACAAAAGGGAGTTTGCCAAACCCGTGCTGAGCTTGAATGAGATTGACACGAAGCTGAAGGTCGTGAAGGACTTGCGGAATGCGGATGTCAAGGTTTATGTCGATGGCCAGCCGCCTCCTACTCATCAACATCAACAACAGCAAGTGGAACACCGACCCAGGTAAAATAAATAAGTTAAAAACAAAAAAAAAACTCAATATTTCTTTATTAAAATATCAAATTTCTTTTGTAGGATTCGTCCCAGAACTCCCGACTATAATGATGGAGACACACGTCGCTTCAGCTCGGATGAGCGACGCTCCCACTTTGAGCGGCTCGCTCGGGACGAGCCCACCGAGCGCCCTGAGGAATGGTCTGACTCGATGGTCCGCTATCGTTATTATCTGGATCGGGGCTATTTCAAAGACAGGCCTTGCGCCTTTGAAGAATTCGTCAAGTGGGAGGAATGGTGGTATAAATATCGAGACTGGCTTGCAAATGAAGGCTACTATGATGCCCAAGAGCGAGGTGGTGGTGGGAGGCAGTGGAGGCTACGGTCCTCCTCCAACTCAGACTGATCGAGATCATTGGCAAGGAGGAGGTGGGATTCCTCACCAACATCATCAGCAATCTTCCCAGCCGTTGGCTGGTCGAATTGCACCACCTCCCAGGCATTCTAGAGCTGTTCTAGGTGGTGGAGGAGGTGGGCAGTCCCGTTCCACTTTCAAGCCGCTCTAATTTCGGGCGACCAGATGGGAACGCGTATCTCGCTGCGGGTGGCAGTATTCGAAGAAGGATTGGGAGAACGACGAATGGCTCCCTGATTGTGAATATTAGACAAAGTACCGGAGGTGGCATCACGGGGGGGACGGCCAACGGTTTAGAGAACGAGTGGGAGGATTGGCCCACCAAATCAACATCATCCTCATCGACGCTAGGTAGACTTTAGAGGTTTGAAAACAATATGATTTTATTACTTTTGAGTGGTTACTCATGTTTAATTTTAGTTTTTGATGATGATACCTTAACTTATAGTGATAAGTACGAGCATAATGTTATAATCATAATATTTAGTTGTAGTTTGGCCAATTTCCAGTTGTGGGACAGTTAAAGATGTGTTTCTTTGTAAAATCGGTAAATCTATTGTTTTAAAAGATAGATTAAGTGCTAATGGTAGCGTATAGATTCGAGAGTAGTAGAATAGGAATCAATTTCCCGTAAAATTGTATTGCTTTGATGTGTGAACGGTTTAAGTTGGAAATAAAACTGTTCAGCAACTCAGTTACTGTATAATATGATGATTGAAATAGTGTTTTGTTTAATTCTGCATTTTATTATTGTGTACTATATTTTAACTCCATCCACCTTTCTAAAACATCAAGGATCCTTCAAATTCAGATGAAATTCAATGAATGCAGATGGCACGTAATACTTATATAATTGTTGGCTTCAGTAATTGGCTTAACGATGCTAAAATGAAATGTGGAGAAAGTAATTTCGTACAAGTGGAAACTATTTTTTATTATGAAATTGACGAATTTATATCATTATATTTTTCATAGGCAAATGGGTTTAGAAAATCAACATCATCCTCATTGGATTTAGGAGCTTGAAAAGAATGTATTATTTGACTTTATTACTTTTGAATTGTTATTATTTGAATCAGACATTTAAAGCAAACGCTGAAGACTAATTTTTAAGATAGTATAGATGATGCTGAATTCTCAGGCTCGGAACACTTTACCTTTTTCGCTTTCTCATGTTGTCCTGTCTGAAATAAGAAATGGGAGTTATTTATTTGTATAAATTAGAGTTTCTTAGGATGTATGCAAGCCGAAATAATATTTTACCTCTTTATCCGTTTTGCATTCGTTAACTTGATCAGAAGCCTGTTGTTGATGCCTATTAAGTTGTAAACTATATTATTACTTGGTGCACACTGTGGCAAAATAGGAAGTTTCACTTCTAAAAGCTAAATATTATATGTTGAAACCCTACCAAAACTCCATCCGGTGCAGGAGGTCTTCCCCGCAAAGTTGGCAGTATAATTGGTGCTCAGATGGTGACAGCATTTCCATTTGGGTCTCCTCTTCTGAGCTGATCGAACTATCTAACTCATCACCTTCACAGCGAAAAGTAAATTCTTCGACAGAAGATGCCAAGCACGCAAAAACTGAACCCATATTTTTTGTCACTATTAGGGAATTCCACTCCGATTAGATAAGGTTTGAGAGAGCGCTGCGCTAGAAGATTTTAGAGTGCAACCAAAACCAGCGACGTCTCGTTACTGACTGGCCTACCATGCTTTTTAGAGAAAGTATATACAGAATAGTTTGACTGACTTTCTCCAAGTATTAAAGAACTTGTTGATAATGCATTGCAAATTGATGATAGATTATTTAGCTCTTTTACAGAAATGCATTTTGCTGCAATGAAGTGTCCACTCTTCGTCATTAGACAACCATGCATTTATACTCCACTCACTTTTCAAGGTCCTTTACACTCCTATCATATTTTTTAAATCACATGCAGTAATTAGTTATTTTGCTCAAATAAACTTAAAATTGAAAAAAAATTGTACGTAAGGAGATTTGGCTACAGTAATAGGGGCTCGTTCGTAATACCAAACACCAACACGAATAAAAGCTAACGTGCTTCTTTCTTTCTCCTTTCATAAATATGGAAATGTAAATGGAATTGGTGGAAGAGAGTTACCACTCTCTTGCCATACAATTAATACTCAAATGGTCTGGTTGAATGACATGATATTACATCTTCATATTGATACTTATGACAACTACATGCATATAATATATATACTGTACAATTTTGGTATAAAATGCATTTCTCAAAAAGGTTATCAAGTTTTTTTAATCATCGGTTTAGTTTGCATCATGTAAAATTTACAGGCGATGAAAGATTCAGATCAACAGGATGGAGTCCAGAAGAACGTCAGTCAAATGAATTTTTAGCATTGAGCTGTATAAATAGTAACACCTCGTCATTGC
This sequence comes from Orchesella cincta, assembly GCA_001718145.1. Taxonomy (NCBI): domain Eukaryota; kingdom Metazoa; phylum Arthropoda; class Collembola; order Entomobryomorpha; family Orchesellidae; genus Orchesella; species Orchesella cincta. The sequence goes on along the minus strand of LJIJ01000026.1, from coordinate 2,502 downwards.
CTGTATTCATGTTTGGATAACTAGAACAAATTTTTTTTGTGTCGATCTATATACTTTTTACCATGAATTAATTACAAAATTTTACATGTCGTTTCTCCATTCTTGCAATGCGATGGATATGAAAAGTAGCCTATTTTTGAAATCAAATAAATGCATAAAACACAATAAAAACAGGAAATTTTTTTGCTCATGAAATTAGCACGTTTGACCATTATCAGGAAATATTAGGGAAAGACTGCTGAAGTAGGTACTAGATCTCTTGATTTACTTTCTCATTCGTGTGAACCGAGTGGATAAATGGGGAGAAAGCAGTTATCTCTTGAGCATTGAGATTGACAGGTAGGCAAAGCATTTCTTTTCGGGTGATTAGGACTACAAGTCAAGCAGCTCAACAAAAACTTGAATATTTTACACCCAAATACCCAAAGAGGTGTAAGAACAATTTTTAACGAATTCAAAATGTGTACGTTTTTTGCAAACTTTAATTCGTATCGCTGCATCCTCTATCATATATCATGTATCACACCAGTAAAATATTCCACCGGTGTATTCTTATCTAATATGACAAGATTCGCTGCTATTAATTGTACTAATTCGATACACGATTCACTCTTACACTTCTACATGCTACATGCACACAATTATATTTTAGTCGTACCGCACGTAACAAAACAAAACAAAAGGACGGAAACCTCGTTTCAAAATCGGGTTTCCTGGAGAAAAGAAATCAAGCGGGATGTCTCCATCAACATTCCTCCCAATATTTTCAAAGAAAGGACATTGGTGGTTATGAACAAGGAAATACCACTTTAGAAGATGGCCATATAAGTACAGTAAGTACATCCTGCTTTTATTACGAGTTGGAAGGAAATGCTACTTAGTTCTTTGCATTTCGGCTTTCTAATGTAAAAAAAGGAGAAAAGTGTTGTTTGAGAAAGAGAATCAAAATCAACAACATCTTGTTTATTAATGTAATTTCCATTGCGGGTAGAAGTTTGAAATCATTTTTAATTATGTTACCTTCTACGTTTATGAGGATAAATTTGGCGATGGACCTATGAAACAAAAATAGAAAACTAATAAACACTTATGAATTATTGAAAGCCTTTTTTTGCTTGTACTTTCACCTTTATTAGCTTGTTTTATCAAAAAACAACAACCGGAAATGAATTCGAGAGATTTATGTAGAAGAACAAAGAATCTGTGTCTCTTCTTTTGTCCATCCAAACTTTGGCTGCTCTCTCTTGCTTTTTCCCCGACCAAGAACAGTTTACATTGAGTATCGTAGCAGGACACTGCCCATTTTTAGTCGAGATAATCAAACTCTCTCAATTTACTCACGGTTTGGTTTTGAAATGTCTCAGTTTTTAAGAAATCTCTTAATTCGCTGTTTTGAGTGGATGCGTTGCCATTCTCAAACAGAACATTGGAGAGAGCACCAGGTTGGGGTGAATTAGTCTACCTGGCGTCGAGACAATGGAGCTGGTGCTGATGATGTGCAAACCGTAGAAACAACAATCAACAACTGACACTGAAACGGAAGCATGTTGGAATCTCGATAAACAAACGAAGGTATGCATTAAGGACAAGGACAAAATCTGCTAATTACATTGAAGCGGGAATGGTTTTTGATTCAATTTTTTTCAACTTTCTTTTAGATGGGGAAAGATGCTCGGGAATCAAAAAGCAACAGCGATAGAGCCCGTCTGGAAAAACACTGACAGGTATATATTTTACACTGTCTAGCTTGCCATCATGCTTTACATCAGTGTCAAAATTATTAAACTGATGTATTTCTTATAGAAAAAGCAAACGCCGGGGAGTATTTCACAATCTCTGAAGAAGTGTGGTATGAAACCACTGTTAATTCTTCATGAATTGGTTCACAAATGTCAACGAAAATCAACTACCAACATGGTGGAATCCACGCTTATTTTTGGTACCACATTGCGGTACCCGTCCATAAAAATATTTATAACGTCAAAAATATAAAATAATAGTCGTTTAAAGAATGTACGTTCAAAAGTGCTAGTAAGCTAGCTACTATATATGTATCCATATTAGTATCTATATACAAAAAACAGTACAGTAGTATTCTATCTATATGCCAATATTTTTTAGATTTATAAATTGCATACATGAATACAATGGTGTTGTTAAGTGTCAAATAGCTACTCTTGTATAGTTCTGTCAAGTTTCCAGTGAAAACCTCCCTTTAGTCCGACATTCCATGAGTATGCTTTATTGTTTCACATTCCCCCAGTTGTCTTTCAATTTACATTTACCCTTTCCAAAATGTAAAAAAATCTGGGATAACTTTATACATTTGAAAATGGAATAAATTAACGTATATGTCGTGATATAAGTTTTCTTGGAAATGTAAAAATTTGGGTTGGTTTAGACAATGTATGGATTTTTAAATAAATTTGAGCATACCTCTCTATATAATGTATGATAAATACGTACAAAGAAATACTCCAATACTCTGCATGCTGGACTTGC